>UESW01004399.1:0-363187 GCA_900491605.1 Calamus simplicifolius | reverse complement strand
GGAATTATCGGATCGAACCAATCACAACGAAACAATACGGTTCGTTTCATAGGCCAACCGGGATATTCAACTTCAACCACCTCTACTAACTTTCCATAATAATCCTGCATATTTGCTCCAACACTTTCTCCTTTTACACACACGCCCCAGTTCTGCGTGCCTCTTGAAGCTGCTAATCGTTCAATCTGAAATTTGTACCCATTTACAAAATAGCCAGTAGAGGTTGTTACGGTCTTCAATGGCCATTGCGATAGACATTTAATGAAAATATTGTCGGTTGTCGACCATGGACCGTTGACCTATAAATTAATAAGCTATTGACATCCAATTCAAAAAATAAGCCATTATCGAAATTGATTGAGTGATACTACTCACAAATTCATAAAACCAGTAAGCAAACTCCGTTTCTAATTTCTGCCCAATTGCAACTTGACTGATGTCGGGATTCATCTGTCGTTGTCTATCACAAAACATCCTTATGGGATGAAAAGGATGAAAACTACTGTTAGAAATTAAATATTATGGTATATTATTATATAAATTTAAATTTTCAATTTAGCATTGAAGTATACACTTACTCAATATATGGATCGACTTCTCGACAGTTCATTAGGATGTAATAATGTGCTGCATTATACTCCATATCGCTAAGATTTCTTGACTTCTGCCCACCAAATGAACGGCCGATAGCTTTAAAAATTGATATTCTACCGTCATTAGCTTCTGCTTCGTCCACACATACGTCATCGTTACGACCATGATTTCGGCTCCTCGTGTGGACGTGACCCTCAAAGTAATGTGAGGCAAAAGCTGAAACTTCTTCGACCAAGTGTGCATTGCATATAGAACCTTCAACCCTTGCCTTATTACGCACATTATTTTTTAACTTCTTAAGATACCTATATGTAAAGTTGCAACAAAAAATTAACGAATTTTTCAAGCAATGAAATAATATTTGAAATGTCAACATATCTTAATGATGTATATATTTACCTCTCGAAAGGATACATCCAGCGATACTGCACGGGACCAGCTATGCTCGCTTCGTATGGCAAGTGAACCGGTAAATGCTCCATTGAGTCAAAAAAACTGGGAGGAAATATTCGCTCAAGCTTGCATAAAATAATTGGAATTTCCTCCTCAAGCCTTGCCATGGATGCAGAAGTAATGACTGCGGCAGATAACTCCTTGAAGAATAAGCTGAGCTCCGTAATTGCCTTCCAGACATGTTGCGGAAGCAACTCACGAAAAGCTATAGGTAATAATCGTTGCATGAAAACATGGCAGTCGTGGCTCTTCATGCCGAACAACTTGAGCTTATGCATGTCCACACACCTACCGATATTTGAGGCATAACCATCTGGAAATTTTAACCCTCTAAGCCAGTTACATAAAACTTCTCGTGAATTTCTGTCAAGAGTGTAACATGCTTTAGGATAGGTCCCATCGGCACTCTTCTCAAATCACCTCTTCTGCAGTACTGATTAAGTTCTTCTCTTGACTTTGCAGTATCTTTTGTTTTTCCCGGGATGTTTAGCACCGTGTTAAATATGTTATCAAAGAAATTTTTCTCGATATGCATAACATCCAAGTTGTGCCGGATGAGATTTGTGCTCCAATAAGGCAAATCCCAAAATATACTTCGCTTCTTCCAGTTATGTTCTTTACATATACGGCTATTTATTCTATCTGCATCCGGTTCCCATGCATACATCAACCCCAAATGCTCTATAGAATCAAATAGATCCGTGCCGGACCTAACCGGTTTCGGCAAATTTTGTGACTGCTTTGTTCTTCCGGAAGGCGATCAAGTTACGCCTGTAAGGATGATTTGGGGGCAAGAACTTCCTATGGTTATCAAACCATGACTGCTTACCACTCTTCTGCAATGTAAATGCATCCGAATCATACATGCAATGAGGGCATGCCAGACGTCCAGCAGTGCTCCAACCAGACAACATTGCATATGCCGGAAAATCACTTATTGTCCACATCAAAGCAGCTCTCATTAAGAAATTTTGTTTCATAGAAATGTCGTAGGCTACCACTCCTGTTTCCCACAACATTTTCAATTCGGCCACCAACGGTTGCAGAAAGACATCAATCTTTTCCTTTGGATTTGATGGTCCTGGAACCAAAACGGTTAAAAACATTGCAGGATCTTTCATGCACTTCCACGGAGGAAGGTTATATACAGTCAGTATCAGGCCAACATGAATACTGTTGCCCCGCTTGACCAAATGGTTGGAAGCCATCGGTACAAAGACCTAATCTCACATTCCTTATATCTTCAGCGAAATCAGGATGATTTTCATTGAAATGCTTCCAAGCCTTTGAATCTGATGGATGCCGCATTTCATCCTCTTTAGATTCATGTTCGGCATGCCATCTCATATCAGCAGCTGTTGCCTCAGATCTGTATAATCTCTGCAGGCGTGGGGTAAGAGGAAAGTAATGCATCCTCTTGTAAGGCACACTTTTCCTCCTACTTGTACCGGCTCCTCCTTCTGTTTTGAACCTCGATTGCCCACAAATCTTACACCATCTCAGCTCTGAGTCTTCACCCCAAAATATCATACAATTGTTCAAGCAACAATCGATCTTATTAACTGGGAGCCCAAGCCCACGCAACAACTTCTTTGTTGCGTAAAAACTGTCTGCGGCAACATTATCATTTGGCAGAATTTCTTTGATTAACTCAGCTACAGAATTGAACGCCTTTTCTGATAATCGATGTTCTGCCTTAATATTCAACATTCGAGCAGCTGTAGAGAACTGGGAATGACCCTCACACCCAGGATACAATTCTTGATTGGCAGCACGCAACATATCGTAAAATTGTTGTGCTTCTGGATTTGGTTCTTCCATAAATGTATTCTGATTGAAGTCATTACCCGATGCATTCATAACCATTTGTTCATATGTGTTTAAATTCACAAATGGTTCATCTACGGGAATTGACTCTTGTTGGCCTATAACAGCTGCTGGAATATCCTCTGGTTCACCATGACAGTACCAAACATAGTAATCAGGAACAAAACCCTTCTTACACAAATGCACCTTAACAGTTTCCACATCTCTGTAGGCTTTATTCTGACACCTGTGGAAGTTGCATGGGCACCTAATCCTAGGCCCATCCATCCATTCAGGTTGGCTACATGCAAATGCGATAAATTCTTCCAATCCATTCAGAAAATCTGGATTCAGCAAGCCATCTTTTATCCTTGCATACATCCATGAGCGAGTCCCGCTCATTTTTGACCGACTTATACAAAGTCTGGTAAATCATTAAATGAAACCAAAAAATAAAACTATATTAGTATTAATAAATATATAACTAAATTATTTATTGGGCACAAACTAAGGTTAATTACAACCAATTAAATCATTTATAAGTACCCAAATTTTTTTTAGGTAAATAAGGACCCTACCATGCAAGGGCGAGCCACGGCTACGATCCTTGGGGTGCTAGCAAGGACCGATGCATAGGTTAATGGCTAAAGAGAGGGCTTGAGTTTGTGTCGGGCCATAAGGCGGTGCGTTTAGTCATTAGACTTCACAAGAATTCAAGTGTCTTAAATAATTCTACCTTCACTCCATGTCTACAAGGTAAGGCCCTATCCCATTCAAGAATATTTTTTGTGATATGTTATTCTGCTATTAATTATCATCGATCGGGAACATTGAAATTTCGGCAGCATTTCCCCATATGTTCTCCTACATGTGTGGTATATAAGCCACACTAGGAGAACGTATGAGCAAATGCAAACCGAAATCTCACCCCACGATGATTACTAGCAGACTAACATGTCACAAGAAATATTCCCAAACTGTCCACCAGGACAATTTGAGAATTTGCAAGACTAAGGCTTACAAATTCTCAAACGGGTCTAAAGGTTAATTAAAGTGCTGTGATTATGGAAGTCCGAAGACAATCGAACTTATGCTTGTTATTCTTAACTTCTTGTGAATTATACATGTAATCACTAACTTTTCTAAGATTATTGTGTCAAATACAAATGTTTGCGAATACTAAAATGTAAATCATTGAAACTAGTAATTTGTTGCTGGAAATTAAATAATATTACAACAAAACATTTTTTTAACATTTCAAAATGTAATCCATCATTCAGTTTGCATATAAATGATCAAGACATAACAAATGTAAATAAGTATAAATGCACAAATACTATTGTCTTCTCCGCGGCCGCGCTGCCGTGGCCGGACAAGAAATAAGGGGGGGCTAGGAGGGGGTTCCCCCTGTTAAGGAAATTAATTTTTTTTTTTTTTTGGTCACAGTGGCCTGGCCACCGTGGCCAGGCCACTGCCGGCCACGGCAGCGGCCGTGGCCGGACAAGATAAGAAAGGGGGGGGGGGGTTTCCCCCCCCCCCCCTGTTAAGGAAAATATTTTTTTTTTTTTTTGTCACAGTGGCCTCACTGCCGTGGCCGGACAAGAAAAGAAAGGGGGGGGTCTCCCCCCCCTCCCCCCTGTTAAGGAAATGATTTTTTTTTTTTTTGTCACAGTGGCCTGGCCACCGTGGCCAGGCCACTGCCGGCCACGACAGCGGCCGTGGCCGGCCACGAAAAGAAAGGGGGGGGGGGCGGGGTTTCCCCCCTCCCCCCCTGTTAAGGAAAAAATTTTTTTTTTTTTTTTTGTCACAGTGGCCTGGCCACCGTGGCCAGGCCACTGCCGGCCACGGCAGCGGCCGTGGCCGGACAAGAAAAGAAAGGGGGGGGGGGTTTCCCCCCTCCCCCCTGTTAAGGAAAATATATTTTTTTTTTTGTTTTTGTCACAGTGGCCTGGCCACCGTGGCCAGGCCACTGCCGGCCACGGCAGCGGCCGTGGCCGGACAAGAAAAGAAAGGGGGGGCGGGGGGTTTCCCCCCTCCCCCCCTGTTAAGGAAAATATTTTTTTTTTTGTCACAGTGGCCTGGCCACCGTGGCCAGGCCACTGCCGGCCACGGCAGTGGCCGTGGCCGGACAAGAAAAGAAAGGGGGGGGGGGTTTCCCCCCTCCCCCCCTGTTAAAAAAAAAAAAAAATTTTTTTTATTACAGTGGCCTGGCCACCGTGGCCAGGCCACTGCGGCCACGGCAGCGGCCGTGGCCGCCTTGTCCGGCCGTGGCCGGACAAGAAAAAACAAGGGGGGGGGGTTTCCTCCCCTCCCCCCTGATAAAAAAAAAATTTTTTTTTTTGATTACAGTGGCCTGGCCACCGTGGCCAGGCCACTGCGGCCACGGCAGCGGCCGTGGCCGCCTTGTCCGGCCGCGGCCACGGCCGTGGCCGGACAAGAAAAAACAAGGGGGGGGGGGTTTCCTCCCCTCCCCCCTGTTAAAAAAAAATTTTTTTTTTTTTTGATTACAGTGGCCTGGCCACCGTGGCCAGGCCACTGCCGGCCACGGCAGCGGCCGTGGCCGGAGAAGACGGCCACGGACCTGCCGTGGCCGGAGAAGACGGCAGCAGGGAAATAAAAAAAAAAAAAAGAAATTTTTTTTTTTTTTGGATTTTTGGGGCTAACCTTGGTTGAGATTCGCCTTGGCCGGGTAGCCGGAGTCGGAGGAGATGCTCGGGGGGCTGGGAGTCGGAGGAGATCGCCGGAGTTTCGAGCTTTATCACGGCGGCGGCTAGGTCAGACGGGAAGGAGGAAAGAAGAAAGGGGCCGCTTAAATATAGGTTCTTAGCGACGCCAAATGCGTCGCAAATTCCGTCGCAATTTTTTTTTTTTTTTTGGTCTTAGCGACGCACGTGGGCGTCGCTAATCCATCGTTAATAAATGTAAAAAATACTTTTCTGAAAACATAGCGACGCCAATAAATGCGTCGCTAAAGCGTCGCTAAATTGGCCATCATCTGGCGGGAAAAATAATTTTATTTTCTAATAATTGCGTCGCTAAGGCATCGCAATATTTTTTTAATAATTTAAATTGATTAATATAAAAAGTTATTACATATATTGCGACGCAAGCAGTGCGTCGCAATTATTTTTTAAATATTTTTAAATGAAAATATTTAAATTTATTATAATAATTGCGACGACAAATTGCGTCGTAATTATTTTTTAATATTTTAATCAGCTATATGTATTCTAATAATATTGCGACGCATATATTTTGTCGCAATATTTGTTTATATTTTTTTAAACTGTGTCGCTAAGGCGTCGCAAGCTATTTGTTAATATTTATAAATGATATATTTATAATTAATGTTAATAATTACGACGATAAGTGGCATCGCAATTTATTTTATAAAATTTTTAATTACATAAATTTATTTAAAAAACATTGCGACGATCGGCGACGATCCGACGGTTGCGATCGATCCAAGCCCTGATCCCGATCAGCGACGACCGATCGTGGACTGCGGCAATTGGTCCAATCGGCAAAGATCCGACGGTTGCGATCGATCCAAGCCCTAATAAACGATCGGCCACGACCTATCTCAGACAGTTGCAATCCGTCCGAGATCGGCGACGACCCAACGGTTGCGATCGATCCAAGCCCCGATCCCGATCGGCCACGACCGATCTCGGACTGTGGTGATCTGTCCGAAATCGGCGACGATCCAACGGTTGCGATCGATCCAAGCCCTGATCCCGATCGGCGACGACCGATCGCGGACCGCAGCAATCGGTCCGATCGGCAAAGGTCCGATGGGTGCGATCGATCCAAGCCGTGATCCCGATCGGCCACGACCTATCTTGGACAGTTGCAATCCGTCCGAGATCGGCGACGATTCGACGGTTGCGATCGATCCAAGCCCTGATCCCGATCGGCGACGACCGATCGCGGACCGCGGCAATCAGTCCGATCGGCAAAGGTCCGACGGTTGCGATCGATCCAAGCCGTGATCCCGATCGGCCACGACCTATCTCGGACAGTTGCAATCCGTCCGAGATCGGCGACGATCCGACGGTTGCGATCGATCCAAGCCCTGATCCCGATCGGCCACGATCGATCTCGGACCGTGGTGATCCGTCCGAAATCGGCGACGATCCAACGGTTGCGATCGATCCAAGCCCTGATCCCGATCGGCGACGACCGATCGCGGACCGTAGCAATCGGTCCGATCGGCAAAGGTCCGACAGGTGCGATCGATCCAAGCCGTGATCCCGATCGGCCACGACCTATCTCGGACAGTTGCAATCCGTCCGAGATCGGCGACGATCCGACGGTTGCGATCGATCCAAGCCCTGATCCCGATCGGCCACGACCGATCTCGGACCGTGGTGATCCGTCCGAAATCGGCGACGATCCAACGGTTGCGATCGATCCAAGCCCTGATCCCGATCGGCGACGACCGATCGCGGACCGTAGCAATCGGTCCGATCGGCAAAGGTCCGACGGGTGCGATCGATCCAAGCCGTGATCCCGATCGGCCACGACCTATCTCGGACAGTTGCAATCCGTCCGAGATCGGCGACGATCCGACGGTTGCGATCGATCCAAGCCCTGATCCCGATCGGCCACTACCTATCTCGGACAGTTGCAATCCGTCCGAGATCGACGCGATCCGACTGTTGCGATCGATCCAAGCCGTGATCCCGATCGGCCATGACCGATCTCGGACAGTTGCAATCCGTCCGAGATCGGCGACGATCCGACGGTTGCGATCGATCCAAGCCCTGATACCGATCAGCCATGACCTATCTCGGACAGTTGCAATCCGTCCGAGATCGGCGACGATCCGACGGTTGCGATCGATCCAAGCCGTGATCCCGATCGGCCACGACCGATCTCAAACCGTGGCGATCCTTCCGAAATCGACGACGATCCAACGGTTGCGATCGATCCAAGCCCTGATCCGATCGGCCATGACCGATCTCGGACCGTGGCGATCCATCCGAAATCGGCGACGATCCAACGGTTGCGATCGATCCAAGCCCTGATCCCGATCGGCCACGACCGATCTCGGACCGTGGCGATCCATCCGAAATCGGCGACGATCCAACGGTTGCGATCGATCCAAGCCCTGATCCCGATCGGCCATGACCGATCTCGGACCGTGGCGATCCGTCCAAAATCGGCGACGATCCGATGGTTGCGATCGATCCAAGCCCTGATCCCGATCGGCGATGACCGATCGCGGACCGCGGCAATCGGTCCGATCGGTGACGATCCGAGGGTTGCAATCGATCCAAACCCTTATTCTGATCGATCACGATCGATTTTGGACCGATCGCTATTTAACATAATTAATTTTTTAATATATAACGACGCAAAGGGTTGCATCGTATTTTTTTAATATGATAATTATAATATATAAAAAATTAACTTTAATTCAAATAATTACGATGCAACAAGTACGTCGCTATATTAAAACATAATTTTCTAAATTAATATTTTCGCTTATTACATCGCTAATGCGTTGCTATTTAACATAATTAATTTTTTAAAAATATTGCAACTCAATGTGTTACATCATAATTATTTTTTCTCATATTTATAATTTATTAAATTTAATTTTATTTAAAATTATTGCGACGCATTTATTGCGTCGCTATAGTAAAATAATTTTAATTTATTTTCTGGTTTATTGCGTCGCTAATGCGTTGCTATTTAAAATATTTAATTTTTTTCCAAATATTGCGACGCACTGGGTGGCGTCGCAATATTTTTTTAAAATATTAGTACTGTAAAAAATATAATTCCATTTAAATTATTTGCGACGCAATTGTTGCGTCGCTATATTAAAAATAATTTTTTCTATTTTCCAATTTTATTGCGTCACTAAGGCGTCGCTATTTAAAATATTTAATTCTTTTGAAAACATTGCGATGCACTGGTTGGCGTCACAATATTTTTTAAAATATTACTACTGTAAAAATATATTCCATTTAAATTATTTGCGACACAATTGTTTGCGTCGCTATATTAAAAATAATTTTTCTATTTTCTAATTTTATTGCGTCGCTAAGGCGTCGCTATTTAAATATTTAATTCTTTTGAAAACATTGCGACGCACTGGTTGGCGTCGCAATATTTTGTAAACTATTTATATTTTAAACAATATAATTTCATTTAAATTATTTGTGATGTATTATTGCGTCGCTAAATAAAAAATTATTTTTCTTATTTTCTAATTTATTGCATCGCTAATGCGTCGCTATTTAATATATTTAATTCTTTTAAAAATATTGCGACGCACTGTGATGTGTCGCAATATTTTTTCCGATAATTAGATTTTATAAAATTTAATTCCATTTAAATTATTTGCGATGCAATTATTGCATCGCTAATTAAAAATAATTTTTCTATTTTCCAATTTTATTGCGTCGCTAAGGCGTCGCTATTTAAAATATTTAATTCTTTTGAAAATATTGCGACGCAATGTTATGCGTCGCAATATTTTGTAAACTATTATATTTTAAACAATATAATTTCATTTAAATTATTTGCGATGCATTTATTGCATCACTAAATAAAAAATTATTTTTCTTATTTTCTAATTTATTGCGTCGCTAATGCGTCGCTATTTAATATATTTAATTCTTTTAAAAACATTGCGACGCACTGTGATGCGTCGCAATATTTTTTTCGATAATTAGATTTATAAAATTTAATTTAATTTCAATTATTTACGACGCAATTGGTGCGTCGCTAAATTAAAAATAATTTTTTTAATTATCTATTTTATTGCGTCGCTAATGCATCGCTATTTAAAATATTTAATTCTGTAAAAAAAATTACGACGCAATATTTGCGTTGCAATATTTTTATTGATATTTATATTTCATAAAAAATTAATTTAAAAATATTGCGACGCAATATTTGCGTCGCAATATTAAAAATTAATTTTTTTTTTTTGATTTTTTGGTTAATTGAGTCGCTAATGAGTCGCTAATGCGTCGCAATATTTGTTGTCACAAAGGCGTCGCAAAGAGGTCGCAATTTAGCGACGCAAATTTGCGTCGCTAAATTTGCGTCGCTATTTTAGTATTTTCTTGTAGTGTTTTACCATATATCCATCCTAATATATGCATTCTATTACACTTAATTTATTCACATGTTTCAATATTGCCCAACACTCTGTTCCATATAGCATAGCTGGCCTAATAGCAGTTTTATAGAATTTTTCTTTCAATTTTACTGGGATGCATCGATCATTCAATACTCCCGAAGCACTCCTCCACTTAATCCATCCTGCTTTAATTCTATGATTCACATCTTCACCTATTTTACCTTCTTACTGGATAATTGATCCCAAATCATAAACTTTTTACTCCTTAATATCTCTTGGCTTGCAATCTTACTGTTTCTTCATTTGTATTTCTACTCCCACTAAAATTTATTTCATGTATTTAGTTTTAGTTCTACTAATCTTAAAACCTTTAGATTCTAAAGCCTCTCTCCAAATCTCTAACTTAGCATTTATTTCAGATTTAGTTTCATCAATCAACACTATATCATTTACAAATAACATACACCATGGGATATCATTTTGAATATGTTTGGTTAATTCATCTATAACTAATACAAAAGGATATGGACTTAAGGCAGATCCTTGGTGTAAACCTATAGTAATTGGAAACTCACTAGTCTTTCCTATTATTATTTTAACAATAGTTATTGCTCTATTATACATATCTTTTATCAATTTTATGTACCTTTTGGTAACTCTTTTTTTCTCTAAAACCCATCATATTATTTCTCTAGGTACTATATCATATGCTTTCTCTAAATCAATAAAACCATATGAAGGTCTTTTTTCTTTTCCCTATAACTTTCCATTAATCTTCTTAATAAATAAATAGCTTTCATGATCGATCTTCTAGGCATAAATTCAAATTGATTATTTGACACCAAAGTTTCAGCTCTTAATTGATTTTTATTACTCTCTCCCATAATTTCATTGTATGACTCATTAGCTTAATCCCTATAGAATTTGCATAGTTTTGAATATCTCCTTTATTTTTGTATACGAGTATTAATATGCTTTTTCTTCAATCATCCAACATTATTTTAGTCGCTAGAATTTTGTTAAATAAATTGGTAAACCACATGACTCTAATTTCTCCTAAGCCTTTCCAACCTCAATAGGGATCGCATCTGGTCCTAATGCCTTTGCATTTTTTTATTTTACTCAAAGCCTTTTTAACCTCAGGCATGCTAAATCTACAAAAAAAATTATGCTCATTTGTTACTCCTAGGTTATCACATCCTTCTATCCTTAAAGTTACTAAATTATTTTTATTTAATAATTTTTTAAAATAACTTTTTTATCGTTCTTTTATCTTTTCTTCTTTACTAAGACTCTTTCATCTTCATCCTTAATACATTTAATATAGTCAAGATCTTTTGTTTTATTTTCTCTTAGTTTTGCTAATTTATATATAGTCTTTTTACCTTATTTTATATCTAGTCTATTATATAAATCACCATAGGCTTTAAGTTTAGCATTACTTACTGCTTTTTTAGCTTCTTTCTTTGTATCCCTATACTTTTTAAGGCTTTCTTCATCCCTAGCCTCTTACCAAATTTTTAGTTTGCTCTTTTAAGCTTGATGACAGCTTGAACTTTCTTGTTCCACCATCAATTTTTTTTCCTACTAGTCCTACTCCTTTTTATTCTCCTAGAACTTCTTTTGCTATAATTTTTATGCATTTAGTTATTTTTTTCCACATTAAGTCGGGATCACTATTATATTCATAGTTATTACTCTTACTAACTTTTCTTAAATAATTCTAGTTTTTTCCCTTTTAATTCTATGATTTGATTTTTAAATTAATATTTTTACATTTTATTCTAAATTTTATTTTTATTCATATATCTGCTACCATTATCTTATGTTGTGAAGTTAAACTTTCTTCTAGAATAACTTTACAGTTTTTGCATGTTATTTTATCTATTCTTCTAGTTAAGAAAAAAAATCTATTTGACTTTTATTAGATCCACTTTTAAATGTTATTAATGTTCATCTTTCTTTTTGAAACAAGTGTTTACTATTGTTAGATCATACGCCACTGCAAAATCTAATAAGCTCACGTCGGCTTCATTCCTATCTCCAAAATCCATATCCTTCATGTACAGTTTCATATCCATCCCTCTGTTTATCTACATATCTATTAAAATTTTCTCCCAAATATATCTTTTCTTCTTATGGTATTTCTTGCATTACTTTATCTATGTCTTCCTAAAATTGCATCTTAGTTTGTTGGTCTAATCCTGCTTGTAGTGTATATGCACTAATTATGTTAATTATATTATCTCAATTATAAGTTTTAGTTATATAATCTGATCTTCTTTCCTAGTTACCTTAACAACATATTCCTTAAAATTCTTATCTACAATTATTCCTACTCTATTTTTATTTTTATATTTTTTAGTGTAATGTAATTTATATCATGTATTCTCTATTTCTCTAGATCTTTCACCTACCAATTAGTTTTTTGCAAGCATATTATATTTACTTTTTTTCTAATCATGGTGTCCACTAGCTTCATACTTTATCTATAGTATTCCTATGTTTCATATTGCTACTCTAAACTGACTATCATGGACTAACTTTTTTACTCGAACTCATCCATAGTGCAGGAACCCTTGCTCACCTATCATCGCATCCGAGTGCCGGTGTGGCACTCCTTGTCCATTTTTTGAAACATCCGAAGGCAAATTCAATGCGTCTCTTAATAGGAACGTCCTAGCCCTTTGCATAGTTTTGATTTACCATATTCATGTTTTATGGTTCTAACAGAGTTTAACAATTTTCAATAACCATATCAAATAATCAGATGCATACATAAGATACCAAATATTTAATCATTTTAAAATAATCACGTCAAATAATCATTTGCATGTATAGAGTACCATAAATCTTCTTTTTTATTTTTCAAATAATATTATACATAAATTATTTTTATTATTTTAAAAATAGTATAATTTAATAATAATTTATAAAAATCATTATAATTGGCTTACTTACCTTAAAATGCTAATGGATCCAACTTGGGCTCGAATATCTCCAAATATATCAGTTCAATTGAAAAAATAAATATTTTTTAATAAACTAGGATCAAAATTTATCCAAATCTCATTTTTATATTTGTTGGCCGGGCCCTAATTAGGGCCCAAAAAGTGGCCCAAATGGGTGATAGAGATATAGACTAAAAGATGCTTTATGTTATGTCTTTATATTTTAATGAGAATTCATTTTGAGCAATGTATGCCATTTACTATATATGTGCATGTGTCTAGTATTTACAAAGAGTATTTGATCTAGTGTGTAGAGTACGGCTTACACACAGAAGACTAGATCATCGGTTCTTTTGGAATACAAGTTTATTGTTCACAGTTTTAGATGGAATTGGACACACCATCAGTAGAACTGTAGCACAAATTTTTAGTAGGTCTGTCTTGACTACGGGGAATGGTTTATTCTAACTATTTGTGCTAGTACACTTTGTGTGTATTGAACAGGACCCAGTTGAGTTAATTATTTTATACTGACTTTATAAAATAATTTAAAACTCATGAATATTATGATTACTTATGCTCTTAATCCGAATTCTATTTCTAGACACGTGTATGTAGTGATTATTGCTTTGATTACACATAGAGTGAGATTCTATATGAGTCAATAAACTCAGTGGGTTGGGCAATAACATTATATATATGGTGAATATTAATAGTTGAAGGAAACCACGTCCTGATAAATTGGATTGATGATATCCCCTTGAGGAAGCTTATAAGTTTTGATTGTATCAAATCTTGCAAGTGGATTTTGAATCCGATACATCAAATAAGTTAAGTGGATAAGTCTCAAGGATAATAAAAGCCAATTAAATTATATTATCAGTAATTAAATTTAATTGGTGGATATCTGTAATCTTAACGTGGGGAGATAATAAGTATTTAATATTAAAGGCTCGAAAATATAAATTCGAATATGATTAGGAGTACAATTATAATTCTTTAGTGGAATGAATTGTAATTTACGTAATTGAATCCTAACCCGGGGTAGGATTGGGAGATTTAATTACGTGGGAAGTCCTTTTCATATTTGCCTATTGGTCCCTGTTGTAGCCCTATAAATACCCTCTCAGTTGGTTGCTAGGGTTAAGGTTTTGAGAACGTTTTTGGAGAAAGAAAAACAAGAAACCCTAGGACGGCCAAGAGATCCCACCATCTTGTGAGAGAAGGAAGGTATTTTCGGGAATACGGCGGAAGGCTAAAAGGTTGAGGTCGAGCAATCGAATCAAAGTGTTCCAAAGTTCAAATCTGAAGGTATGATCTTGTACTCATAGATTAGAACGGTAAAAGTTTTTTGTATTACTCATATACGCTATAGCCGTGATCTTGGGGGTATTCGCGTTCCCCAACAGTGGTATCAGAGCCACGGCTGATACTGTATATGAATAATACGGCCATGTTCTCCATTAATCGGAATATGCATGCGTGGGATAGATCGTGCTTGCTGCTAACGTTGTTTTGCAGGTTTCTATCCTGTTATTATGGTCACATGAATGTATGTGTTTTGATTTAATATTGCTTAGATCTGTTTTGTGAACTCCGGTTTAAGGAGGCGTAGGATCATTGTAATATTTCATAGCATGTATGCTCCGTTTTTTGAGAGCTTTGTGATTGTAAATACGTAGCATGTGAACTCCTATATGGAGGCATAGGATTTTTGTAATCTGGTGCGGCTCTGATGGAGGAAGAAGACCTGCTGCAAATTGCAGGATAGGATTCTAAGGAGAATCCGTTGCAGGATATGATTCTAAGGAGAATCGTTGCAGGATAGGATTCTAAGGAGAATCCGTTGCAGGATATGATCAAAAAGTAGATAGGATTCTGAGGAGCCGTTGCAGGAAAGGATCTGAAGGAAAATCCGAAGGAATCGGAAGAGCAAAGTAGCAATCATGGTGCAACAGGGATCTTCATCTGCATGAAGAATTTTGACCATAATAACAGGGATTTTATTTATCTTGTTTATATTGGTTATGTTGCATACTTGATTGTTTATCCTTTTGTTCTTATGTCTATAACTAGGAGAACATGGTGGATAATCATGTGTTTTGATTAATCTAGTGTGAACTTAGAGAGCTAGTTTTATTTGTGACCACTACTATGGGATTTTGAATTTATAAGATAATCAAACACAAGTTTTATAACCCTCAAAATATTGTTTAAATAACTAAGTGGGAGAGGGAATTAATCACATTTAAATCCCATGGTCCCATCACTTGTTTATTGGTGAGGTAGTTAATTTCACGTGTTGGCATTAGTGCTTTCCTCCCCATAGGATGAAATTGATTGCCAGCTCACCAAGAATAATCCCTAGTAGTTGTTAATGTTGGATTACCTCTCCATCTGAGGGATCCACCATGGGACAATGGATCTAGGATTGAGTGATGGTATACACTTAGGTATAAATATTGGTATCCTCCCCATCGGAGTCACTACAAATATTTATATGACCAAAGTTAGCCAGCTAATTAATTTTACTTGGTATGTTACCTTTTACCTAGATAGTAAAATTAATAGGTTTTATCTGTCTAGATAAATGATGAGTAGTAGACGTCCTCCCATCGAGGCATACTATTCAAAATGTACTAGGCTGCTGGCAAATTCTTTTATTTTGTAGTGGTTGAGGGGCCCTACTTATAATTTTGAATTTAAAGTTTATTGCTCATTATATCTTATTTGATGTATGAATGATTCTCAGGATTAAAATGTCTTCTTTCAATCCACTTGCTGTGATACTCAAAGAAAACAAATTGACTGGTCCTAATTACATTGATTGGAAAAGAAACCTGGATATAGTGTTAACTGCAGAAGGGTACAAGTATGTGCTCACTCAGGTCTGTCCCGCAGAGCCCGGTGAAGGGGCTTCAGATGAGGAGTCCCAAGCTTACCGTAAGTGGGTTAAGGCTGATGAGATGGCGCGGTGTTACATATTGGCATCTATGTCAAATGTTCTGCAACATCAGCATCAATCTATGCCCTCTGCCTATGACATGATGTTCAACCTCAAAGAAATGTTTGGGGATCAGAGTCGTGCAGCTAGGCAGACTGCGATGAAAGAACTGATGAACACTAATATGGCTGAAGGAACTCCTGTCAGGGATCATGTTCTAAAGATGATTAGTCTTCTGAATGAACTGGAGATCCTTGGAGCGGAGATGGATGGGGAAACCCAGGTTGATATCATTCTCCAGTCCCTACCTGATTCTTTTAAGCAGTTCTGCCTAAATTATACATGAACAAAATGAATTTTCACTGGCAGAGCTACTTAAAGAACTTCAGGTAGCAGAGAGTTTCATTAAGAAGCCTGCAGTTGCTATGGTTACTGAAAAAGGTTCTTCTTCGAAGTCTCATGCTAAGAAGAAGAAAAAGGTTCAGAAAAAGAAACAGCATCAGGCCCCACAGCCCAATGGGGAAATAAAAAAGAAGGGAAAGTGCTTCGTCTGCAAGCAGCCAGGTCACTGGAAGCAGCAATGTCCAGTTTGGCTTGCCAGGAAACAGGCTAGAGGTATATCTCATTCACTTGTAGTTGAAACTTGTTTAGTGTGTTATCTACCAGTGGCTGGTGTGTAGATACGGGAGCCACTAATCATGTTTGCAATTCTTTGCAGGGGTTCCAGCAGACCCGGCAGCTAAGTGATGGGGAGATTTACATATTTCTGGGAGATGGCACGAGAGTGTCAGTAGTTGCAGTGGGAGATTTTAGCTTTTCTTTTAGTAGAAATAGGATTTTAATATTAAAGGACTATTTTTTTGTACCTTCAATTAGAAGGAATTTAATTTCAGTTTCTAAGTTGGTTGATGATGGATATTCAGTTTATTTTAATGACTCCGTTGTTATTAAGAAAAATAAACATTTTATCTGTTCTGGTACATTGGTGGATGGTCTTTATATTATTAATCCTGTTTCTCCTACTGTGCAACTAAATGAAGTGAATAACTATAATAGACCATGTAAGAGAAAACATCCTTCTGAAATGAATCAAACTTATCTTTGGCACTTGCGCCTAGGTCATATAAATCTAAGACGGATTTCTAGACTGGTTCAAGATGGACCATTAGGTTCATTGGAAGTAGAGGCACTACCGGTCTGTGAATCTTGCTTAGAAGGAAAAATGACCAAGCGGCCATTCTCGGCCAAAGGCAATAGAGCTAAGGAGATATTAGAATTGGTTCACTCTGATTTGTGTGGCCCAATGAACATCCAAGCTAGAGGTGGTTTTGAGTACTTTGTCACTTTTATTGATGATTACTCAAGATATGGGTATATTTATCTGATGCGCCGTAAGTCTGAATGCTTTGAAAAATTTAAAATTTTTAAGGCAGAAACGGAGAACCGTCATGGTAAAAATATCAAGACACTACGATCCGATCGTGGTGGCGAGTACCTCTTAGGGGAGTTCACAGATTACTTATTAGATGCTGGGATTGAATCCCAGTTATCTGCACCTAGTACGCCACAGCAGAATGGTGTAGCTGAAAGAAGGAATAGGACTCTTATGGATATGGTTAGATCTATGATGAGTTATTCAGACTTACCTATTTCGTTTTGGGGATATGCATTAGAGACAGCTGCATATATTCTTAACTTGGTACCATCTAAGTCAGTACCTAAGACACCACAGAACTGTGGACTGGGCGCAAGCCTAGTCTAAGACATGTTCGGGTTTGGGGTTGTCCAGCACATGTACTAAAAGGTAAACCAGATAAGTTGGAATCAAGGACAGATGTATGCTTCTTTGTTGGATATCCTAAAGGAACAAAAGGTGGTTTATTTTATTGTCCTAAGGATCAGAAGGTCATTGTTAGCACCAATGCCCGATTCTTGGAGGAGGACTATATTATAGACCACAAACCCAGAAGTAAAATTGCTCTAGAAGAGTTGAGAGGCGATAAAACTAGACTGGCTCCTTTAATACCAATAGTACAAGCAGAAACACCACAAGAAAGTGGGTTCCCAAACTTCCCATAACTATTCGTAGTGGGAGAAGTATAGTAACACGAACTGACCCTGAACTGGTACAAAAGGATACCATTAATGCACCAGTTTCAGAACCAGTGCAGGTTGATGGAGCACAAGGATCAGAGTCAGATCGTATTACTACAAGCACATACAATCAGGTTGTGCCTCGTCGTAGTGGGAGGGTTGTAAATACACCTAAACGGTATATGTTCCTTGGAGAGTCATATGACAGAATCTCTGATGAACTGGATACTGAACCCAGTAGCTACAATGAAGCATTACAGGATAAAGATGCAACTCTTTGGCAAAATGCTATGAAATCAGAGATAGAGTCTATGCACTTTAATCAGGTCTGGGATCTTGTAGAACCACCCGAGGGAGTAAAACCCATCGGATGCAAGTGGATCTATAAGAAGAAGAGAGGAGCAGACGGGAAGGTGGAAACCTTCAAGGCTAGGCTAGTTGCAAAAGGTTTTACTCAGAAAGAAGGGATCGACTATGAGGAAACCTTTTCACCAGTAGCTATGCTTAAGTCTATCCGGATTCTCTTATCCATTGCAGCTCATTTCGATTACGAAGTTTGGCAAATGGATGTCAAGACAGCTTTCCTTAATGGAAATCTTGACGAGTGCATTTACATGATGCAACCAGACGGTTTTATAGTAAAAGGCCAGGAGCACTTGGTGTGCAAGCTTAAGAGGTCCATTTATGGACTTAAGCAGGCATCTAGATCTTGGAATACTCGTTTTGATCAAGCTATTAAATCTTATGGTTTTGATCAAAGTCCTGACGAGTCATGTGTGTACAAGAAGCGTGATGGAAAAACTTTGGTGTTTCTGGTGCTATATGTGGATGACATCTTACTTATTGGAAACGATATGGGAGTGTTATCTTCGGTCAAGGTATGGTTATCTGGACAATTTGATATGAAGGACTTGGGAGAAGCAAGTCACATCCTAGGGATCAAGCTTTTGCGAGATCGCAAGCAAAGGATGATATGCTTATCTCAAGCCACTTATATCGATAAAATTCTCACCCGTTTTGGTATGCATAATTCCAAGAAAGGATTTCTTCCTTTCAGGCATGGAATTTCTCTATCTAAGGATCAGTGTCCTAAGACACCTGAAGAGATAGAAAGTATGAAGGCAGTTCCTTATGCTTCTGCAGTAGGAAGCCTAATGTATGCTATGCTATGTACTAGACCTGATATCTGTTTTGCCGTAGGCATGGTTAGCAGATTTCAGTCTAACCCTGGGCGAGAACATTGGACTGCAGTAAAACATATAATTAAGTACCTGAAAAGGACTAAAGATTATATGTTAGTTTACCAAGCAGATAGTCTTGTGCCTATAGGATATACAGATTCGGACTTCCAATCAGATAATGAATCTAGGAAATCAACCTCGGGATATGTGTTCACTTTGGGTGGTGGAGCAATTAGCTGGAGGAGTGTGAAGCAAACTTGTGTTGCTGACTCTACCATGGAAGCTGAGTATGTGGCTGCATCTGAGGCTGCAAAAGAGGCTGTTTGGCTAAGAAACTTTCTTTTGGATCTTAGTGTGATACCTTCAGTGCAATTACCTATTACACTTTATTGTGATAATAGTGGGGCAGTTGCTAATTCGAAGGAACCCAGGACCCATAAGAAATCTAAACACATTGAGCGTAAGTATCACCTGATACGTGACATCGTGCAAAGAGGTGACGTGCTGGTGACCAAGGTTACATCTGAGGACAACCTGGCAGACCCTTTTACAAAGAGTTTAACTTCGAAAGTTTTTGATAGACATGTAGAGGGCATGGGAGTTAGATGTGTACAAGCATTGCTTTGAGTCTAAGTGGGAGATTGATAGAGATATAGACTAAAAGATATGCTTTATGTTATATCTTTATATTTTAATGAGAATTCATTTTGAGCAATGTGTGCCATTTACTATATATGTGCATGTGTCTAGTATTTACAAAGAGTATTTGATCTAGTGTGTAGAGTACGGCTTACACACAGAAGACTAGATCATCGGTTCTTTTGGAATACAAGTTTATTGTTCACAGTTTTAGATGGAATTGGACACACCATCAGTAGAACTGTAGCATAAATTTTTAGTAGGTCTGTCTTGACTACGGGAATGGTTTATTCTAACTATTTGTGCTAGTACACTTTGTGTGTATTGAACAGGACCCAGTTGAGTTAATTATTTTATACTGACTTTATAAAATAATTTAAAACTCATGAATATTATGATTACTTATGCTCTTAATCTGAATTCTATTTCTAGACACGTGTATGTAGTGATTATTGCTTTGATTACATATAGAGTGAGATTCTATATGAGTCAATAAACTCAGTGGGTTGGGCAATAACATTATATATATGGTGAATATTAATAGTTGAAGGAAACCACGTCCTGATAAATTAGATTGATGATATCCCCTTGAGGAAGCTTATAAGTTTTGATTGTATCAAATCTTGCAAGTGGATTTTGAATCCGATACATCAAATAAGTTAAGTGGATAAGTCTAAAGGATAAAAGCCAATTAAATTATATTGTCAGTAATTAAATTTAATTGGTGATATCTGCAATCTTAACGTGGGGAGATAATAAGTATTTAATATTAAAGGCTCGAAAATATAAATTTGAATATGATTAGGAGTACAATTATAATTCTTTAGTGGAATGAATTGTAATTTACGTAATTGAATCCTAACCAGGGGTAGGATTGGGAGATTTAATTACGTGGGAAGTCCTTTTCATATTTGTCTATTGGTCCCTGTTGTAGCCCTATAAATACCCTCTCAGTTGGTTGCTAGGGTTAAAGTTTTGAGAACGGTTTGGAGAAAGAAAAATAAGAAACCCTAAGACGGCCAAGAGATCCCACCATCTTGTGAGAGAAGGAAGGTATTTTCGAGAATACGGCGGAAGGCTAAAAGGTTGAGGTCGAGCAATCGAATCAAAGTGTTCCAAAGTTCAAATCTGAAGGTATGATCTTGTACTCATAGATTAGAACGGTAAAAGTTTTTTGTATTACACATATACGCTATAGCCGTGATCTTGAGGGTATTCCGTGTTCCCCAACAATGGGTTCACTGGGCTGGCCGCCCCCCCTCCTCCACCTCCATCCTCCCTTGGTTCACTCGGCAGCCTAGGGCTGCCGCCGGACCTTCCCTAGGTCAATCTGGCTGCCGCCTGTGGCCACCCCCTATTCCTCTCTTTCCTCTCCTTCCGCTCTTCTTCTTCTTTTTCTTTCTTCTTCCTTTCGTCTCTGTTTTCTCTATGACGGTGGTACGACCGGCCGAACCCCACCAGACGTTGCTCGGCTGGTATGCCGTCATGCCCAAACCAAGCGCGGGAGCCGATTCAGCTCTCACGTTAGGGGAGGGCCACTTGACGGCCCTCTCCCCTTCCCTCCTCGGCTGCCTCGAGGCCGGGTTTCTTACCTGTCGATGCCAATCCATCCGACGCCGTCATGGCGCTTGGCATGGCCACGGCCGAACGTCTCCTCCTCCCTCTCTCTCTTCTCCTCATGGTGGGGAGCGTACCTGGTGACGGTGACGGCGACAAAGGGCGGATTGGAGGCGGTGCATTGGCGGATTGCTGGCCCCCTCTTTACGGCGAGGAGAGGGCCACCGCTCCCTTGCGGCCGGGTGGGCATGCGCACGCTGCCGCGCGAGCGACGCAACGTGCGGCGCAGGCGCGCACCACTTTCTGATTTTTTTTTTTTTGTAATATTAACGGGAATTTACACATGCATGGCATGATAGTGTGTTGATAACAAATTCTCGGAGGCAATATTCATCAAGTGCAACTCTGCAAGAAAGCAGCAGTCGATACGCTTGAGATGGTGAAGTTACCGAGTGTTCAGTATGAGTGATCTTTTGGGATCCTGCTCTTAACCCAATTTTGACCTGGTTTTCTCCCATTGTAGCTTTCAGAAAAGAATGGTTAAAAATTTAGACTAGGGATTTTCTACCAAGTACCTCTCAAGAAACTCCAATATCAAAGCATAACCATTTAATTTAAGGAAATAGCGTAGAAAAAGAGTTCGGTAACATGAATGAAGCCCTGTGACATTGAGATCAGAACTCCAAAAATGAGAAACGAGTTTATGAAGGTCTTCCCTTACATGTAAATGCTGTATATATGTAATATGGAATAAGAAGTCTCCACATAAAATGATTAAAGCAAGCAGATGAGCTAACATAGACAGATGAGCCGGGTTCACATTGGGACTATGGCCAACCATCAAATTCGAAGGATGCCTCACCGATTCTCCCTCGGCATCTTCGTCTGAGTCTTGCAATTGAACCTCGGTTGACCAACCTTCAGCTTCACCGAGTCTCGCTCTCAAGCTAGAGCAACCGAACCTCAATAGTCGAAAGCCACCTAACCAGCCCTCCTCTTTGGCCAACCTTTGGCCCGCACTGAATATCTCGGCCATCAGATCATTGGAACCATGAGATCTCGAAACTCCTTCATAAATGGAGCCCCTCATGATTTGCATGATCACGAATCCTCCTAATAAGGTAGCCTTATCATCTCCCAACTTTGACAACGGCTCTCTGAAAATCAGGTAACAGCTTCCCATATCATCCTCCCTTTAAATATTGGGCCCCGAGAGCCATAAAGGGGAAAAAGAGCAATTATGTGAGAACTCCTCCTTTTCTTTTTAGAACTTTTTCCTTATTATTGGAAGATGAAGGTTATCCATTGACTTGAGCGTCGAAGGGTCTTTCGCAGGAATCGCCCACCTTCTTCCTTGCGATAGGGCACTATTTTGCAAGTCCCCATGGATAGAAGAATGCCATCCGAATCCTGACATGCTCTGTCATCTCGTTCCCAAGTCAAAGAACGAAAATATACGGCAACAATATGTATAATTTTACAATATATTGATGGGAAGATCCTAACTTCACCATCTTTCCATCAAAAGAAAAAGAAAGTTTATGAAGCAGTCAAACGAAGAAACAATCAAAATTTAACAAAATTCTTAATACTTATTATTTATTTAGTAGGCAACCTGAATGGATATTTATATAAAACCAGAAAGCTAGCATGAGTTTTAAATTTCTGTGCCAACTCGGTCGCTTCAACAGCGCCAGAACATGCAACCATACCTTAGCCAACCGCCTCAATCATACCTTAGATTGCTTAGATTCAGATGCAAAAGCTTCAATCCTGAAAATTATTTATGTGCGAGGGTGTGTTCACTGTACCTCTTAAGGATTCACAATATTTCGCCTTCTAGTCCATCTGCTGTAAGTTGGGCTTTGCCCTCCAGTTACAGAGTTAACCATCGGATCCCCTCAGGGTGGATTTTTTCCAGCGGCCTAAGATCATACTTCTATAGGTAGAATAGCCCGCATGTTCTGAGAAATTAATAAGCAGAATTGTGTCATGGGAAAGCATATTCCCTTTAGATGGGGCCAAGAGTGGTTGCTAAATAGCGTTCTCATGTGGTGCACAGTAAATGTTAATTACAAAAATGAATATAAATTGTGGTAATTCACCTCTTCTGCTAACCAGCAAACCAAGGTGCTTAAATCTTTGCAAACAGATGAAGGCCTCGGGAATCTTAGTGGATGTATACATCTCCATGTGCAACCGTAGTCCCTAAAATGGTAATTAACAATGCAGATGAGGAATAGGCCAGCTGTTAATGTGTGCCTAAGCAGCAGAATATTGGCATTACGGGCTCCTGAATCTTACCACTGTATGCTCATTAATCAGCTTTCATTGGATTGGTGGTGACTTCTGTTCATCATTCCTGATTCATCAGGAGATATGAGTCTGCTTTAAGTTAATGAATCAAAAATTCTTAGAATACAAGAAAATAAAATATTAGCATTAAGACGAACAGATGGAAGCCGATGAACAATGAATGTGTATGACTGTTCTTTTCATTTAGATGGCATCATACACAACAATCTTACATGAGTCAATTCAGAGAATCTTAGAATTAAAATAACATTAATTTGGATCCAATAATGTCAGTCTTTACATGAAACATAAGAAATTCATGCATTTTCGATCCAATAACATCACTCTTTAAATGAACATAAGAAATTCATGTATATCTGATTCCTGTCCATTTGCACCTGTAATATGTATCTGATTCCAAAGTATCAGCACTCGATTGCTGACAAGCAGCAAGTTCATTTGTAGGATAATGTTTCCATCTAAAATCTCATACATCTCCATAGAATGGTCAGCATTGCCTGTCAAATTTCCATGCTTGATCAATAGTTTGACAGTGAAAGGATTATCAACACGATACCTGACAGTGTAAAGATAGTTCGGTCATTAATTGATAAATACCGTGAGATGAAAAACAATAGTTCAAGATATGTGTAGGAAATATCTTTCAAGGTTTACTTCCTACTTAGAGTTTACCTCTTAAAATAGAGTCAAAGCTTTCAATAAATAAATTTACCTCTCTAAAACAAAGAAGGGAAGTTTCTTGAAATAGATTATGTAAATGCTATAATGCAAATGATGTAATAAATGAGCTAGGGGGAGAGATGAATATTAAACTGGATAGATGCAGGGAGGTTTTGAGGATAGGGTGCTGAAAATCAGTAAATTGGGAACAGAATATATGAAAAGAGATTTAAATTGAACAGAAATGCGAAGGCATGCCAACTGATCAGAACAAGATGGTTAAGAGACCCTATAGTGTTCATTATGTTGCACTGATTTGTACCAAAAAAATGGAGAAAAATGATATATCTAGTATAACTAGACTGGGCAGAGAGGTTCTTAGAAAGTGAGGGAATAAGAAATGTGTTAGTGACTAATGTTGGTCAATAAAATGTATATGGGTTCATAACAGAATGTTGGTCATTAAAGAGAATCCAACCATGGAAGATTGAGGCACATGTGAACTCCAATACAACTTCAATACATTTCATGATTGAAAAGCTTTTACAGCGTTGAGGATCATAGTGAAGAGATTTGTTTTGTTGACAATGATCAACTAGTGCTCTATCCCATACCTGCTTTCTGTGTTTGCTATCCAAACAAAAGAATAGCCGAGACGTTATAGATGTACTGTGCTAAGTTTTGACTTAAATACTTACATTTGACATTTATTTTTAGCTCTAATATCCTACTATGTAGATGTCATCCACATGATTCTACAACATAATTCATGCTTCTTGATGTGGCCGGTGGCGCAACGTGGACGTTAATGGCAAAGCTAACTGATGGCGTAGGCGGAAGCAAGTGGCCGCGCTTCTCCAGGGCGGTCCTGCTTTTCAGCAGGCCGCGCTCCTCCAAGTCGGCCCCGCGCTTCTCCAAGTCGGCCCCAGTGGCCACAACCCCTCCAAGTCGGCCCCGGCGACCCCGCCTACTCGAGGTCGGCCCCGGCAGCCCCGCCTTCTCCAGGTCGGCCCCGGCGGCCCCGTCTCCTGCGAATCGGCCCCGGCGGCCCCGCCTTCTCCGAGTCGGCCCCAGTGGCCCCGACTTCTCTAAGGTCAGGCCCACCTACCGCCTAGCCTGCGTCGCCTGACACGATCAAGCCCACCTATCGCCTAGCCTGCGCTGCCTGACGCAGTCAGACCCACCTACCGTCTGACCCGCGCAGTTGATGGAACCAGGCCCACCAACCGTCAGACCCATGTGCTCGATGGGACCAAGCCCACCAACCAGCTCCTATTCACGTAATCGCCACGAGCTCAGCAGACATTCCTCTTCATGGAACTCCACGTGGTGATCCTCAGACAGATACCGAAGGTCTATAAAAGGGTAAGAGAATCCAGAATAAATGGTACGTCTACTCACACACTCTCTAATCTAAGAATATCCTTCGATCCTCGGAGCCTTCTCCTTTTCGAGAGCTTCTTTAAGCTCTCTCTGCTGTGACCTCTGTTGCTAACTTGACCGTCGAAGGGTTCCCACCAGAGCAACCTCCAGTCCCGGGACTTCTTGCAGGCCGTCCGCTCCGAAGAAAGCTGCACCAGCAATCGGAGTCTTCCCCGACGATTGGTTCCAGCGATCGAGCGTCAACAGATTGGCGCGCCAGGTAGGAGGGAAAAAACGAACTCTACAACACATGTCTGCAAGCTCTCCTCCCCTTCTTCATCAACAATGGTGGTGACGCGTGCTCAGGATGCCTCCGCTAGCTATCCTGGGGGCACCTCTAATCGGCAGAGCAGCAGGAGACCAACCTCCCCGTTGCTAACCCTCCGGCTACTTCCACGCCAACAGTCGTGGCCACTCAAGCTGAGCAGCTGGCTGTGCTCACCCAGCAAGTCCAAACTCTCACGGCGATGATCCACGGACTCCGGGAGCAGCAATATGTGGCTATCTAGCATCAGCCTGCTCCTTCTGCACCAACACCTGCTGCACTAGCCAGTCAGTAGTCTGCTCGGGAAGATCTCCCCATCGAGAAACTTATCGCCGTCGTGCCTCTCCCAGAGGGCATCGCCGGGAGCCCCTCAAGAGGTCGCGCTCCCCCGTCCGTAGCCCAGCCGAATCTTTCCCAGAGCCATGGCGCCATGAAGAGCCTAAGCGGAGGCACTACCACCCCGCGCTCTTCTCCTTCTTCTTCCTCATCTTCTGGGCCACCAAAGAAGATGTCAACCATCAATCGCCAGGCGGAGAAACGTCTGGATGAATATCATCGATGGTTGGAGGAACTCACCAGAAAAATCAACAACCAGCCAGAGGAGGAATACGACACTCGTCCTCCTTACACTCGCCGAATCCTAAAAGAGCCTATCTCCTCCAGATTCCATCTTCCCCAGCTGGATCAGTACGATGGTACGATGGATCCCCTAGATCATCTCGAAAGCTACAAAGTTCTCATGCAAGTCCAAGGGCTATTGACGCCCTTCTGTGCAAAGCCTTCCCCCGCCACCTTGCGGAAGGCTGCTCGCGCTTGGCACTCCCACCTGTCCCTGCACAGCATCGATTCTTTTCGAGAGCTGGAAACAACGTTCTTGGCGCACTTCGATGCTTGCCGGAGGATCCCGCGGGTCGCAGACAGCCTCTTCTCCGTACGACAGAAGGATAGGGAGTCACTTCGGGATTTCGTGGCCCGCTTCAAGACAGCCGCCCTCGAAGTGTATCATCTGCACGATGCGGTGGCAACTCTAAAACTAAAGCGGGGACTTTGCCCCTCCCGCTTCACATTTTCTTTGGACAAGAAGCCACCCAACTCCTACTCCGACTTCCTCCTCCGTGCACAGAAGTACATCCATGCGGATGAGGCCGACTTCACCCGCCGGAAGTCCGAGAGGGGTTCCAGTTGGAGGTCCGCCGCCCTAAGCTAAGCGGATCCTCTCGCCCCAAGAAGCCCGAGCCGCCACACCGACCGAACAACAGGCGTTGCAACCTCGCCCACAGGGAGAGCGAGCTAATGCCTCTTCTCGCCCCTCGCTCTCATATCCTTATGGAGATTGAGGGCGAGCTATATCTCCAACGCCCTCCCCCTATGAAGAAAAGTTTCCTCCGCGATAAGAGTCGCTACTGCCGCTTCCACCGGGACTACGACCATGACACCGATAACTGCTACAGCTTGAAGCATGCCATTGAGGAGCTTATCCAGTGGGATTACCTTGGGAAGTATCCAAAAGGCACCTCCGGCTATTCCAGCACTCATGGGGCCTCCACTTGCTCAAGCTGTTGTCGACAACTCCCCGACGAAGAGAATGGTGGGAATGGTGTCCTAGGGGGCAGCCTCTTCATCCAAGCGGCTGAGGAGGAGTGGGGACTTAGATGATATAATCCCCAGAAGGGAGTTAGCTAGGGTAGACAATGTAAACAATGAGGGCATCGTTGTTTCGATGACGATCACCAAACACCCTGTAAAAAGGATCCTGGTTGATAGTGGCAGCTCGACCGACATCATTACTTACGATGCATTTGTTAGGATGATTTGTCTTTTGATTCCCTTCAGCCAGTGACGGCTCCCTTGGTCGAGTTCACGAAAGATTCGATGAGGGTGAAAGGCGAGATCACCTTACCAGTAATGGCCGGAACACCGCCGTGTCAGAGCACAGTCATGATGAGGTTCTTAATCGTCTGAGTACCTTTGGCATACAATGCCATCCTCGGCCAACCTGACTCAATCTCCTTGATGCGGTCATCTCCACCAAGCGGCTACTCGTGCAGTTCCCTACTAGCAACGGGGTCGGCGAGATGCGAGGAGAGACCAATCCAGTCCTACCCTGCTATCATGCTGCTTCAAGCCCTCAAGAGATCGCGTCTCCTTCAGAAGTGTCGGACCCCAGAAATCTAGTATAGGAGGAGAACCGGCTGAGCGGCTGTTGACCTTTCCATTAGGGAACAACCCGACAAGGACAGTGCGAGCCGATGGACTTCTCTCCACGGAGGATCGGGATCGCCTACTGACTTTTCTGCTGGCCATCTCGGACATTTTTGCCGTGTCGACGTTCGACATGCCCGGTATACCATCGAAGGTGATCACCCACAAGCTCAACATCGACCCAAAGCATCGTCCAATCCGCCAAAGAAAGAGGAGTTTCGCCCCTGAGCGGCAAAGAGCTATCGACGAAGAGATCAACAAGCTGCTCGCGACCGACCACATTCGGGAAGCGCACTACCTAAGTTGGTTGGCCAACGTAGTCATGGTCCGTAAAGCAAATGGGAGCATGAGGATCTGCATCGACTTTACCGACCTCAACAAGGCGTGCCCAAAAGACAGCTTCTCATTGCCCCAGATTGATCAGCTGGTGGATTTGATATCCGGTCATAAACTCCTCAGCTTCATGGATGCCTTCTCCGGGTACAACCAGATAAAAATGGATCGAACAACAAGGAGCACACCTCTTTCGTGACCGAGAAGGGCATCTACTGCTTCAAGGTAATGCCCTTCAGCCTCAAGAATGAGGGAGCAACCTATCAGAGGTTGATGAACAAAGTCTTCCAAGACCAACTGGGCCGGAACATGGAAGTCTACGTGGACGACATGCTGACGAAGAGCGCCCGTGCTTCCGACCATATCTCTGACCTGGAGAAGACTTTCAATAACCTCCGCCGCTACAAAGTCAAGCTGAACCCGAAGAAGTGTCTTCGGGGTCACGGCGGAGAAATTTTTGGGCTTCATGGTGACTCAGCGAGGAATTGAGGCGAACCCAGAAAATATTAGTGCCATCCTCGATATAAGGCCACCAGCCAACAAGAAGAGGTGCAATGGCTCACCGGGAGGGTTGCGGCCCTAAGCTAGTTTCTCTTCAAGTCAGCTGAGAGGTGCTTGCCTTTCTTCAAGGCTCTGTGTAAAGTGAATGAGTTCGAGTGGACGAAAGACTGCCAGAGAGCTTTCGAAGGATTGAAGGCATTCCTATCTACCCCGCCACTCCTGTCGAAGCCGAGGGATGAAGAAAGTCTTTTCCTTTACCTTGCCACCTTCTCGGAGGCTGTCAGCTCCGTCCTGGTGCGCCTCAACATCGACGGAACCCAGAAGCCTGTCTACTATGTGAGCAAGGTACTCCACGACGCTGAGATCAGGTACTCCAAGACAGAGAAGATTATTTTTGCTCTGATCATTTTTGCCCAGCGTCTCCGACCATATTTCCAGGTCCATCCCATTGTGGTGCTCACGGACCAACCTCTCAAAGCCATACTGGCTCGTCCTAACACCTCGGGCCGACTTGCCAAATGGGCAATCAAGCTGGGAGAGTTTGACCTCTCATTTCAGGCAAGGCCGGCTCTGAAGTCTCAAGTCCTGGCCGACTTCTTGGTCGAGTGCACTTGGACGGAGGAGCAACGAAAGGAATCTCCTGTGGTACAACCCGACATCGAGCCCAAGGACATAGGGGAATTTTGGATCCTTCATGTGGATGGCGCCTCAAATTCCTAAGGAAGTGGTGCGAGCCTCATCCTTACGGGTTCGGAGGGCGAAAAGGTGGAGTACGCTCTCCGGCTCCTCTTCAAAGCTACAAACAATCATGCCGAGTACGAAGCCCTGCTGGCCAGAGTGAGACTCGCCCAGGAACTTAGGGTGAAACGTCTCAGAGCCTTCACCGATTCCCAACTCGTTCCCGGACAAATCAACAGAGAATACGAGGCACGGGACCCCACCATGGCTAAGTACCTAGATAAGGTTCGGCTCCTAGTCTCTTTGCTGGCCTACTTTAGCATCAGCTACATTCCTCGAAGCGAGAACGCCAAGGCCAACGCCCTTTTTCACCTAGCCACCTCGATGGGCGGCGTCCCAGGGGGCACCTACATCGAGCACCTGGAAAGGCCCAGCATCGAAGATAAAGAAGAGGTCCTCTCGATCACCGAGGAGCCGATTTGGATGGATGCCTACGTTCGCTACCTCATGGACGGTATCCTCCCAACCAACCGCGAGGAAGCCAGGCTGCTTAAATGGATAGCTTTCAAGTTCACTCTTCTAGATGGACGTCTATACAGAAGGTCATTTTCCTACCCCTTCTCAAATGTGTTGGACCTGCAGACCGACTACATCCTCAGAGAAATCTATGAAGGCATCTACGGAGACCATCTGGAGGGCAGATCGCTAGCTCAGAAAACCCTTTGCCAAGGCTACTACTGGTTTACCATGAGGGAGGATGCCGCTAGGTTGGTTCAGAAATGTGACGGCTGCCAACGACATGCACATATCCAATGACTGTCGTTCACCTCATTGAGTCCGCTTTCGGCCCCATGGCCCTTCGCCCAGTGGGGAATGACATCCTCGGACCATTCCCCTAGCTTCGGGTCAGCGGAGGTTCTTGCTCGTCGCTATCGACTATTTCACCAAGTGAGTTAAAGTCAAAGCACTGGCCAAAATCACCGAAAGCAAGGTCAAAGCCTTTTTTTGGAAGTCTATCATATGTCGTTTCGGCTTGCCTAACACCATCATCACCGACAACGGCCAGCAACTCAACGCCATATTCAATACTTTCTGTGCCGAGCTGAGCATTTGCCATCAGTTTACCTCCGTCGGCCACCCGCAGACCAACGGAGAAGCTGAGGTCATGAATCGGACCATCCTCCGGGACTCAGAACCCGGCTGGATGGATCCAAAGGCAGATGGGTGGAGGAGCTCCCCAGCATGCTGTGGGCGTACCACACGACCCCAAGGGCCTTGACGGGAGAGACCCCTTCAGTCTCGTCTTCGGATCCGAAGCGGTCATCCCCGTCGAGATTGGCTTGCCAAGTTCTCGGGTGGAGTCCTACAACGAAGAAGACAACCTCACACAGCTGAGAGCCAACCTCGATTTCATCGATGAGGCGCACGACCGAGCACGGCTCCGGATGGCCACCTTTCGCCAGCGAGCAGCCAAGTACTACAACGCCCGGGTACGTCACAAGACATTCCGTCTCGAAGATCTAGTCCTCAGGAAGGCCGAGGTGTCCAAGCCAACAGAGGGAGGCAAGCTATCTCCAAACTGGAGGGTCCTTACTGTGTCACCAAGTACTTCACAGTGGAGCATACCGGATCAAAGAACTCGGCAGATGACCCATCCCACGTACTTGGAGCGCGGACAACCTCCGCCAATACTATCAATGATGTACCCTCCCACTGTTGATAATAAAGAATCTTTCAAATACTATATCTGGCTCATCTTCGAAGCTCAGACTCGTTAACTAAAGGAGCTCGGCGGCATCGCGGCTAACGGGACACCACTCGGTCCGGCATGGAGATGCCCCGAGTCGGTTCAAGTCCCTAACAGCTCCATACCCGTTCGAATCGCCCCTCGAGCCGACACACAAACCCCCGAGGCAGTTCTAAAGGAGCTCGGCGGCATCGCGGCTAACGGGACACCTCTCGATCTAGCGTGGAGGCACCCCCGAGACGGTTCAAGTCCCTAATAGCTCCGTACCCGCTCGAGTCGCCCTCAGATCGGCACACAAATCTTCAAGGCGGTTCTAAAGGAGCTCGTCGGCATCGTGGCTAACGGGACACCTCTTGGTTCGGCGCGGAGGCGCCCCTCGCCCCCGAGATGGTTCAACTCCCTAACAGCCCCATACCCGCTCGAGTCATCCTTTGGGTTGGCATAAACCTCCGAGACGATTCTAAAGGAGCTTGTTGGCATCACGGCTAACGAGACACCTCTGATACGGCGCGGAGGCGCCCCTGAGACAGTTCAAGTCCCTAACAGCCCTATACCCGCTCGAGTCGCCCCTCGGATCGCACACAAACCCCCGAGGCGGTTCTAAAGGAGATCATCGGCATCGTGGCTAATGGGACACCTCTCGGTCCGGCGTAAAGGCGCCTCCGAGATGGTTCAAGTCCCTAACAGCCCCGTACCCGCTCGAGTCGTCCCTCGGGTTGGCACACAGTCCCCTGAGGTGGTTCTAGAAGACTCCTAAACGCGCTTAAGTACCCCGGCTGACACCGACACCCCACGCTCACTCTATCGGATGGCTAAGAAACGAAGGACTCGGTCGACAACGCGAGTTCGTGCAGACCCTAGTCGGATTACAGGGAGGACTATAGCCATCCTATACCAAGCCTAAGCGTTGGGACTAGTGCGACACCACAGACACACGGAGCAGACACAGGAGACAAGTGGAGATTTTTGGACAAAACTTTTCCTTTTTATCAATATTCCAAGCAATTACAAAATCCGACTCGAAGTCGGTTACAAGAAAAGAAGAAAAATACAAAAAGAAAAGGAAAATACACAAAGCAAAAGCCTAATCTATGGCTCGTCGAATCCCGACTCTCCGCAGCCTCGTCCCCGTCCGACTCTCCGTCGTCCAGGTCCCCTAGGCTGGATGGCTTCGAGGTCGAGATTGCTGATTCTGAAGACCTCGGTCCTTGCTTTGCAGTGCTTGAAGCCCTGGGCGTAGGCGTCTAGGCTAGCTTCAGTCATTTCCTGCTCAAATTCCGGCGAGCCCTGGAACTCCATGACAACACCCTAAGCCCGGGCCTCGGCTCCCCAGGCCCAGCTCTCGGCCTCCTCGGTTCGGGCCTCGGCATCCCAGACTTGGGCCGCGGCTTCGACCCTCCTCTGCTCAACCTCCTGTGCCGCCACCTCCGCCACAGCGGCCCTCCCCACGTGGCATGAGCTTCGGCTGCCGCCACGTCGGCCCGGTCCTCGGCGTCCTTGAGCTGGTGGGTCAGCTCTTCAACCCTCCTTTCGGTCGATGCCAGGGTAGAGGAGACCACTGCCAGCTTGGCCTTGGCTGCGAAGGCCGGTTGTGCTCGATCGCCGATTTGTTCTCCGCCCCCCTAAACCGGGCCCTTCACTCATCCCGGTCGACTTCGGACGCGAGGAGTTTGCCAGCCAGGTCATTCTCTGGGCCTTGGCTTCTTCTAGCTTCCGCCAAACTTCTTAGCCATCCCCTTGCATTGATCCCGGTACTTGGTGACTCTCCTGGGAACATGAGGCCGAGTCACACGTCCGATCATGGAGTCCCTAAGGGCAAGGACCTCGTTGGCCATCTGCATGAGTTGATCGGTCAGCTATAGATACACCAAATGAATATAAAAAGGGGGCACAGACGAAAATTACCTGGAGCACTGATACGTAGGTCGCGTCGAGCTGGCGGCGGTCTCGCGGCGCAGCTGCGCATGGAAGTGCGGCAAGTGCATCCTCTCCAGCAGGCGCTCTGCCTGCCTCACATCCTCCATCACCGAGAACCTCAGCATCGGCCGCGGTGGTCGGGCTGGTGCTTTTCCGACCGCCCATTGGGTCGTCGCTCGGCGGTTGGCGATGGCGAACCCTCCGGCTCCGCCCTGCCTTCGTCCGTCGGTCCCGCCTCGCCGTCGTCTGCCGGTCCCGCCTCGCCGTCATCTGCCATCGCTGCGCCTCCCCCTCTTCGGCTATCAGGGGAGCCTCTTCCGTCTTCGGTCTGGAGGAGCCGGACGTCCGCCATCGGCCAGCTCCGTGGGGACGGGAGTCCTGTTCTCGGGATTCAAATCAACGACCACCACTCGGGAGCAGCCGGGGTCCCCTCGCAGCGCCTTCGGTCGGGGCCGGCTGGCCCCCTCCTCCATTGCCTCGGCCGCTTTGGGAGCCATTTCGCTGCCGGCGCCTCGGCCGGGATGCTCTCCCTCGGCTCCTCCGTGGGGGCCGCCTCTGCCAGATCCACCTCCGCGGGGACTTCGAGGCCCGGGCCGGCTCACCCTGAGCCTTCTGCCGAGCCCTCTTCGCTGGCCTCACCTCCTCGCCAGCCTTCTGCCTCTTCTTGCGCATAGCCGCCTTAGCTTCTCGGCAGGCACCTTCATCGCTGCACAAAGAGCCAACAGTCAACAAAAGAAAAAGGCCAAGTCCGAGGACGAGAAGGACGGGGTCTCATGCTCACCAACCGCCGGAGTCAACTCGGCCTCATAGAGATTCTCCTCGGCCAACAACTCCTTATAGGAGGGGATCTCGAAGGACATCAGACAATCGAAGAGCTCCCGATCCCTCTCATCTACGGCAGAATTCTTATTGGGGCCGACGTCGGGTTCTCTCCAATCCGCCCTCACTCCTTCCACATAGGCAAATAAAAAACGGGATTTTCATCCCTTAACTTTGGAGGGGAGGTGAAGAGGTAGGGCCGACCCGGCCTAGAAGTGAAAATCACCACCATCTTCACCGTGGTGGGAGCTTATAGAGGGCCCGGAACAAAGAAATCCTAGCTTCCAAGCCCTGAAAGAAGCAAAGGATGACAAATGCACAGATGATCCGAATCAAGTTCGGAGTCTTAACTGTGCAAGGACCAGTTTATACCTATCCAACAAATTCAGGAAAAAAGGATGGAAATGGAGACGAAGCCCGCACCTGAAGAACTCCTCGTACAGAACTATCTGACCCGATCGGTCAGAGATCATCCTGTCCTCGGGTCCAGGCGCGGACAGCTGGATGAAGCTAGGGACCCTGTACCTACTCCTAAGGTCTTCTACTTCCTCGGGTGTCATGGTAGAAGCCACCCCCCGGCCCTACCAAATTAGAGTTGGCTGCCGAAGGAGAGGCCAGACGGGCTGGGGACGCTGGAGCTACCCTAGCGGGACTACCCTAGATGGAGGTGCCCAAGGGAGACGCTCGGGGTGGCGGTTGGGCATCTACTATCGGGCGATCGCGGATGGTGATACCCCCGACCGATCGATGCCTACGGTGAACTAAGGAAACCTCCTCTTCGAGGATCGAGAGGAGCTCACAACATACCTCTTACCCTCTCGGATGGCACGACGGTCCATGGGTTCAATAGGAGGGAGACAAAAGGCAAAAGGGGACTGACCTTATATCGAAGAAAGAAAATGGAAGCTGGAAGTTTCAGACTCTGAAGGTTCAGGGCTCAGAAGGAAGGAGGCAGCGAAGAAGACGATGGTAGTATAAAGGTCGCCCTCAGGCACGAGGGGCGGTTTTATATTGGCTTTTTGAATTGCCTTGCCCAAGGCAGCGCCACGTGGCCTTCCGCTATTGCACGGGACGTCCAGCTGTCGACAATCCCGCCAACGTCCAAGGTGCAATGCCTCGGTTCTGCCTAGGGAGCGGGATTTGCAACCAATGATAAGACATAGGGAGCTGTAGAGAAATGATGGCACCCGCTTTCTCCCATTCTTCGAGAGATATTCTCTTGGTGCGCCTGATGCTAACGTCATCTTCCGTGCTTTTACTTGATTACGGAAGGTTTTCAAAGCGACAATGCCTCGGAGGATGTGCCACACCTCCGACAATTAAAGGCGCGTGAAAGCCAGTAGTTATTACAAATTTTTGCGCTCCTTTCGCCCACGAGTCAAAGACGCGTGGCCCCTTGGGCTCAGGAGCGGAAGGGCATCTGATGTGGCCAGTGGCGCTACGTGGACGTTAACGGCAAAGCTAACTGATGGCGTAGGCAGAAGCAAGTGGCCACGCTTCTCCAAGACGGCCCTGCTCTTCAGCAGGCCCGCTCCTCCAAGGTCCCAGCGGCCCCGACTTCTCTAAGTAAGCCCTGATGGCCCTCGCGCTTCTCCAAGTCGGCCTCAGTGGCCGTGACCCCTCTAGTCGGCCCTAGTGGCCCCGACTTCTCCAAGTCGACCCCAGCGGCCCCGACTGCTCCAGGTCGGCCCCAACGCCCCGCCTTCTCCAGGTCTGCTCCAGCGGCCCCCCTTCTCCGAGTCGGCCCCGACTCCTCCAAGTCGGCCCAGCGGCTCCGCCTTCTCTGAGTCGGCCCCAGCAGCCCTGACTTCTCCAAGGTCAGGCTCACCTACCGCCTGGCCTGCACCACCTGACACGATCAGGCCCACCTATCGCCTGACTCGCGCAGTTGATGGGCAGACCCATCAACCATCAGACCCATGTGCTCGATGGGACCAGGCCCACCAACCAACTCCTATTCACGTAATCACCACGAGCTCAGCAAACATTCTCTTCACGGAACTCCATATGGCTGATCCCTAGACAGATACCGAAGGTCTATAAAAGGGTAAGAGAATCAGAATAAACGGTACATCTATTCACACACTCTAACCTAAGAATATCCTCCGATCCTCGGAGCCTTCTCCTTTCCGAAAGCTTCTTCAAGCTCTCTCAGCTGTGACCTCGGTTGCCAACTTGACCATCGGAGGGTCTCCATCGGAGCAATCTTCGGTCTCGGACTTCTTGCAGCCGTCCGCTCCGGAGAAAGCTGCACTATCAATTGGAGTCTTCCACGATGGTTGGTTCCAGCGATTGAGCATCAACACTTCCCTCTATAAATGTAGAAAGATCAATGAAGGTTATTTGAAAAAACGAGTGCTTATTAACCAATCTAGGACATTTGTATGAGCAATGCTCTAGTCATTACAAATGTGAATAAACATGGATATTCATCATGGTCTCTGAAGTCCTAACTTTTTACTTAAGTTTCATTAGCTGTTTCCTTCTTTACCTAGGCATGCATTGCAATTTTTGATCCAACTTATGACTACTGGTAGATTTGCTTATGCAACAAGAACAAAATCAACTGATCAATGTTTGAAGTTATTCTATGCTTCAATTCAAGATATAATTATGCCACATTTAGATACTGAGTTATCATTGCAAGGGAGATTAAAATGAACATAACAGAAATATTTATTTTTCAAAAAAAATTCAAGCTAGGCACTACAATACTGCATTCCATGAATCAATAGATTTGTGCAACCAATCTCGGTTAGTTTGGCTAAATTTTAAGGATACTCTCTCATTTTTACTCCATAGATTTTAAGTTTGCCAAAACCATCCTATAGATGCGAGCAGGGTTAGGGTAACCCGAAAATCGATACCAACCAAATTAGAACGGTCGGGTTGGCTCGATTCCATCGGGTCAATTTTTGGTTTTGGAGTTTGATTCCTTGATTCTAACCCCAAAACCAATCATTCTCTTTTTTTTAAGTGACATTAAAAAAAATTAAAGGGCTTCCAAGGATTGAACATGAGACATCAAGCATATTTCATGAGTTATCTACCATCTCGACTGAAAAAACTTCTAAGTATTAAAATAATCAACAAATACTATGGATATCCTTTTTTAAATACAACCTAAGAGACAAATTTTAGCATTAGATATTAAACACTTGTCAAATAAAAAAGGAAAAAAAATGAGTTCTACTCGGGAATTGACTCATAACCAAACCGATCTGATTGAGTTTGTTCTGAATTGGTTCCAAGTTAGGATCAGATCGATTCTAGGTCTAAAATCCTAAAATCAATTCTGATCGGGTTGGTTCTAGGTTATGACTTGAAGCTGATCTAACCCATGGACCTAGAACCGATCCTGATTGGGTTGGTTCTAGGTTCTGACTTGGAGCTGTCCTAACCTGTCCTATGCTCATTCCTACCAGCCCAAACCTCTTAATCTAAACACTTTTCCAAATCTAGGAGGATCATACAAGTCTGTTTGCTAACTGAATTAGCTTTAACATAAATAATGACAAGTTATGTTTCCTTACTCATCAACCAGTTTTTTGGCTTTTAAGGCAGACCTTCTCCTGTCCAAGATCATCCATGCCATGAATTTGACACAAGAGGTTGCAAATGTTGAGATCTGATCATACCTTGATTCACAAAATGACCTCAGTCAGAAAGGAGAAGATTTGTTGCTTGTTTTTTGTTTTTTGGTGTTGGACCAATTTGTCTTAACAAGGGCAAAGATATCATCTCTAATCTTGATTAGCAGGGCATAGATAATAGCACTAAACAACATGGATACCAATGTCCTATGCAAGACAAGTCCACATGCAGCATGAAAATTATCTAGGCATGAAAATTGACTTAAGCATGAAAGGAAAAAGGTGGAATAATAAGATTACATGGAACATCAAAGCACTTGCAAAAAATATTCTTTAAAATCATTACATCTAGAGACTTACTATAGAAATTCATTCATCACCATCCTTTGAACCCAAGTTAAATATCTGTCCAACCGCTTCAAGTGCAGAAATATTCCAACTTTCAGCATGCCTAACAATCTGAAAAGAAAGAACATCAAGTGATTGTGTCATTCAAACTGCATATATTACTTCCTCAGCATCTATAAGCACAGAGATATCGTTCCTTACTTTATAATTCTTGTCCAAATCATACGTGGTTGTTCCTTTAATGGCAATGAGAGGTCTCCAAGGAAATTTTAAATATGTTCTGCAAGTCAGATGAGGAGGAGAAAACATCCAATGAAAATTGGCTAGCTATAGTTCTTTAAATGCACAGATGTTTTGCGATTGAAAATTTCTTTTATATATCAAGAAGTAGGTTTTATTCAGTGAAAAACAACAGGAAATAGAAATACAAGCCCATATTATTAAAAAAAAAGGAGAAAAATACTCTAATACTCTGTGAAATGGGTCATAAAAGATTAGTATTAAGGAACAACAAAAATATTACCAAATAAAGTGATTAGTCAGAGAAACTAATGCAAAAGCAAACACATAGCATTCATGTCAACTTTTGCTAGAAACCTTTCATTAGTATCTCTTATTCCTCTTCCTCTTTTTAATAACATAATAATATCATTTGCTAAGCTCCCAATCATAAAACAGAGAGCATATTCTTTAAATTGAAATGATCCTGAGTCAATAATCTTGAACTTGCTTACCAAGATCACTTCTAGAATGAAGGTCTATAAGGTTGCACAAATGGAGAGATGAAAACTATTAGGTTAATCCAAAATCAGGATTGGATATAATAAAATACATGTTCAACTCAACTCAACTCAACTAGTCCGGGTCAGCTAAATGGAGCTTCTTCCTCCATTCTGCTTGATTTAGGGCTATGCTTTTTAAGAGATGCTGAGATATCAAATCTTTTCTTACTATTTCATCCAATGAGATTTTGGTCTGCCTCTACCCTTCTTTTCTTATAGATATATTAAATCAGTCCTTAGTACTGATGCATCCCTTAACTTACGTTGTACATATATAAATGAAATACATAATTAAGTAAACTTAATTATAATCTGTCATTACATTCCCAAAAAAACAAGAGTTATAAACTGGCATTGGTCAAAGATTGCCAGCATCAGTGAGTCAATGAGATGAGTAACCTTTCAATTCAAGATCAATTACAAGCCAATATGACATTCGAAATGAGGTGTCTACATTCTACCAAAAAAGAAAAATTTAAAAATATTAAATTGACAAATTATATGTGATAATTTGATGAGGGGCTACAATATAGCTTCAGCCAAATTATGTCTACAACTAAACACAAGCTGTTGCCACCTAAATGCTGAGAATACCACATAAGAATAACAAGATAGATATCACAAATTTTTAGAATAGAATATCATAAATTCTTAGGAATGCCATCAGACTCCAGGAGCCTGATTCAAAATTTGCACTTGTAAGCCTAACATATTTGCAACATGAGTTGAAACATACATAGGATTGTGATTTTATAATCTTTGCACCTCAAGCACCATGACACCTTCAACCAAAATAAACAATTCAGCTTTCAGTGAACCTTTTTGATATGATCTTTGCTAAATTCATTGTTTTATCCATTTGTTTACACTGTATCATTTTGCCCTTAATTACTCATTGAGTCAGGATCCTCAGTTGAAATACTGGATCAGGTGAAGAATATTTCCAGATGTATTGCAGTTCATTGAATGCCACCTATGTGATTCTACTAGTATAACATAACACCCCAGAAAACATGACTCCACTTGATTGCCCTTAGACAATTTATATCTGTGCATTCAATTAAACTACCACATAAGGAATGGAATGAACCCAACTCACATGACAACTATAATGAAAAGTTCTCATGCTATTAAACTGTTCTGAAACTCTCTTTCAAGTCACATGTTCCCTGTATTTAACACTGCCAAAGCTGGAGGTAATGAAATAGGAGAGTTTGATATAGGATTGACTGTGGTTGTAGAATATATGAAAATGATTCTCATTAAAATGACCCCTTTTTCAGGGAAAAAAAATTCCTAAATTCCTCAAAGTCCCCCACCGCCCAAAAAAAAAAAATCCTTATCTACAGTATTTCCGTGGGTTCTCCCATTTTATTTGGATCACAAACCCCTAATGAATCAATCTCATGAGATCATTTTTGACAAGAAGTAAGTGATGCAAAACCAAGGCAGAGGATAGCCATTTGTTAAGGTACAATGTTTAATTCCAAAATCAAAAAGCAGCAAGCATAGAATGGAAAGGAATTTCCAGGCACCTTAGTTTCCATGTTGCTAAAATGAAGTCCATTTCATAGCTGCTATCCTACAAAACAAAGTAGACAAAGTTCAGAGTAATAATGAATAGTCTATAAATTAACATTTTAAATTTTGTTCAACAAATGTGAACCTAAAAGCAAATTGGTGCTTGTAAGAAAATTAGTGATTAGTATTAATAGGTGCTACCCTTAACATGATTAGAGGCTTCCCTTTTCAAATGACCACATGGCACATTAATATTAAATTTCTTTGTAGGGTTAAGAGAACAAGTGTGTATATATTAACTTTTGGACTTACAAATCTCATTAACTGTTATTCTTGCATGCTTCTGTGTCTGGCAGAGGAAGAGAAAGGAACAAACACTAGGCCTTCAAAAGATCAAAAGGAAGCAAACTTATGGCAAATTTTAAGAACCAAGAACCAGACATGAGGGTATTGGCATAGAAGTTAAACCTATTAGAGATTTTTTCTGATTCTCTATGTCGCACTTTAAATATATCAAAATTGTCTTCTTTTCATCTCACATTACAATCATCTGTGGTGGTTTAAATTTTAATTTCAATATATCTGAAAGTTTGCTTGATAAACAATAGCTTTATATTTTTTAGTGGAGGCATATATACCTTCTCAATCTTTTCTAGTTTGAGAGATGGACGATCGAAAAAGGGTACGAGCAAGTCCAGATTTTGTGAATATTGAGCTTTACCTAGATAGGACAAGAACACAAATATTAGTTTTTAATAAATTAATTCTTAGCAGAGAGAAAAATAATTGGTTCCTTCAGATGGTTTACTACTCAAATTGAATGAGCATTCTAAAATCTTCTCTGTCAAAAATTATGAAGAAAACTCTTGTTAAATTTAATGCATGCAACATAGTGAAACTTTCAGAGAAATGTCACATCTACTAGTTGATAAAAATGGAATCCCAGCTATTTTTTTGACCTCACCAATTCAATTTCAGGTTCCACTTTAATAAAAGAACAAGTTCATCATATGTCAAGCATCTTTAACTGAGCCTTTTACTACCTCATCTTAATTAGTTTGTCTCTAACTCTCAAGCACTTCCACCCAACTTAAGCAAACATAATTAATAGACCCACTTCTATTTCTTTCATTGTATTTAACAACACCGGTAAATAATTCCTCCATCACTTTGTCCCTACCTGAAGCTACTACAGTGGTTTTTGAATGAATCTGATGTAAATTATACACCAGATAGTTTTGTTGGGTTAAGGTCATAGAGAAATAATTCGAGGTAAGTTTCAGTGTTTTAGCTGGAAACCAACTCCAGCTTTCAGTCGTCCCTCTTTTGCTGATGGTTGCGTTTGCTAGAAACCATGCCCAACTTTGTAGGGGGTTAGCATCCGGTTGTTTATAAAATGTTCTTAGATTGGAGGAATGATAATCCATCCATCCAAGCAATCTTATATAGACGGAACAAGGATTGTCATTTAAAATGTCAAGGCTACATAACATATATATACATATATCAATGCATATACCAGAAAGTCTATTCCATAATTCACCCTGCTAAAGTTGGGTTTTAACATACATAGAAATGGCAGGAAGAACATTGTAAACAAATATCTATTTATTTACAGTGCTAGGGTCTGCTTTGGAATCTAACTCTTGAAACGACTTCCCAAGCACTGCCACACCTGAACCTTGCTGTTATGGCTAATCTCAATTCAAGTAGCTAAAACAAGAATATTGCCAACAAAGAAATTGGGCATCGGTATTCTTATTGCCTTAGGGGTTGCAAAGGCGAAGTATTGGGATGCATTGTTGATTACCTGGACGACCAGATTTCAGAAACATTCATGAAAATCTTTCTTTTAAAGACTTGTTTTTTAAATCTTTTTCACCTTTAATTGCCAAGGTTCACAACACTTTCACCCAAATAAAGACAGTTTTGGCAACACTAAAAGGATTTTAAACTGCCAACATTAATTGAAGAAAAATAATGAAAACAAAAAACAAGTATAAACTCTTACCACGAAATTTGATAGTAGGATCTTCAAATAGGCAATCTTCTGCATATACATCTGAATTGAAATTCCCTGATGTTTAGAGAAAATATTAGAAATCAGTTGGTAGTTTATAGTATGAACTCATTCATATATGCAATTTATTCAATATAGTTTGACAGGCAATATTTGTGGATGATACGAACAATAATTCTTAGCATAACTTTATTTGTACAGGATGAAATGGTTGAATGTAGATCACAGCAAATAAGAGTACTATGAATATTCATATATCGAGCCCCAAATGGTTGGGAGAAGGCTTGATGATTATGGTTGGCGTACCATGATAATGATCCAATAATATAAAGAGTTGCCTTTTGGTTCATTACGGTTCCAAGGTACCATTTTTATTCCCATTCTTAACGAAATAAGAACTCTAATCATGATTGAACCACGGAAGAATCCTTAAAGAAATCGAAACCATGAAACCTAACCTATTACCTGTAAGGAAATAAGCGCGATCGTAGTCAGACTTAATAATTCGAACAACATCATCTACACTGCGAGCCAGAGACACATCTTGTCCAATTCTCGTTTCTTCTCTATCAAACACCAGAAGTCATATGATCAGCTCATCGAAGATCGAGAACGACAGAAAAGGATCGAGAAAGGAGACGATACGAGGAGGGCAACCTCCATTTATTGGGAGAGAGGAGCCGGAGAAGCTCCGTTACTCCGCCGACCGCTATCTTTAGCAGCGGCGGAGCCCCAGTGCCCCCTCGTGGGCCGGCAGAGCATCGGAGGGAGCGGATTCCGTGGACGTGAGCGCGGGGAAATGCTGGAGTAGGCGAGGAAGGAAGAGGACCATTGACACAGGGGCACAGGGAAGAGCTGCCGACCCGGCGGAGATGGCGGAGAGGGAAGGGTGGCAGTGGCGCAACGGTCCAGATTGCCACCATTCCCACGTCTATTTGGATTGCGCTCGGAGACGAGGAATGGTATCCTACGCGCAATCGAGGGGAGGCTCGCCTAACCCTGAGCAACGAGATAGACCGCTGCGCGGGAGCTTCTATCTACACCGCATTTTTTTTTTTTTTTTCTCAGCAGCGCGCCCCACCCCCGAACCCCCGGCACTACAAACAACAACAACAAAAAAAAAAAAAAAAATAGAAAAAGACGAATTTGACCCTCAAAAAATTTGACCAAAATACCCCCTCAAAACAGCCGCCCCTCCCACCTCCCTCACCTCCTCCTCCTCTCTTCTTTTTGAAAAATTTTAACCCTTAATCGAGCAATGAATAAGTAACTACGATCTGAAAAGGTTTAGTTTTTAAACTTGTTTTAAATTTTTTTTTCACGGATTGTATTTTGTTCGGCCTTGTGTGGCCGAACAGAGGGCACAGGTAGGTTTAGGGTAATTTAGGGTTAGGGTTTAAAATAATTTTTGATCGTGTAGAACGATGCTTCGATCGAATACAGCATGATTGGCTCTAAATATGTGATGGATTACACAAATAATTTATAATTTATGAGGTCAGATAATTTTGATTGCAATTATTTTATTAGTTGACTGAGCAATGCGTAAAATTATCTACTGACATGAAACTATTTATTGTAGATATTCAAGAGTAGAAAAGAAATGTGTAATTAGTGTTAGGAAGCTAGGAGGAATGGATTTATCGTTATTATTAAAAATGTGATTCGGGTAGCAATGTTAAAAAACCAAGAATTATTTTTGCTTGTGAGAGGAGTGGTACCTGTAAAAATAAACGCATAAAGGAAAAGGGATTAAAGACCAGGGCCAGTGGCACTAAGAAGTGTGGATGCCCTTTTGTCTTAAGAGGGAAGAAATTGAACATTGCAGATGATTGGATGTTAATGATCGTTTGTGGTATGCACAATCATCTGACTGTGAAGCATCTCAAGGGGCACTCATATGCTGAACGATTATCTAAGCAAGAGACTTCAATGTTGATGGATATGTCGAAGAGTTTGGTTCGGCCTAAGAACATATTATCACATTGAAGCAAAGGGATGCCCTCAATGTTACGACAATGAAGACGATCTACAATGCATGGAAGAGGTGTAAGGCTGGGAGATCTCAGATACAACATCTTCTGGATAAATTATCTACAGATAAATAATTTGAGTAGCATAGGAATTGTATTAAGTCTGATGTTGTGCGTGACTTGTTTTAGGCACACCCTGGCAGCATAGATTTGTTAAGTGCATGATCCTACGGTACATACCTCATCAGCTCTCAAAACATCTAATGACTCGCGTAGAATCACTAAATGGTCCATCGTAGTACGTGGTGGACTGCCGAGAATCCATCGGTGCACGTGGGGCCTAGCATCAGTATAATCCAGGACTGGGTGAGGAGTGAGAAATAGAAAATGCTCATAAATTCATGCTTGGAGCAACGTCATATATCCACTAATCTGTCTGATGGATGCCCTAGATGCAATCCCCAACTACCGATATAAATAAGCTAAGGCACCAACATCCCAGGCATATGTGCTTACCCTATCCAAATCCCGAAGTAGAGAAAGATAAGCTATAAGCACCCTCATCCCGCTTTTATCAACAAAGAGTGTACACCCTAACAAAAATAGAAAATACCCTCGTATTGTACACTCTATCCTATGGTGGCTATCTCTATCAGATACATCATAAAAATAATTCTTCAGCCACTCTAACCTCACAGACTGACTGCGAACAAATAGCACTTTCTAACATGCGTTTATCTATGAGACACCTAATAGCTCCACTAGTAGGTCCTCAGCATCTCGATCACTCATCCTATCATATGATAGTAACACTGAGGCACCCATGGCATTAACCCCTAATATGGCGGCAACATCATCCAACGTGATTGTCATCTCGCCAAAGGGAAGATGGAAGGTATTCATCTTGGGTTACCATCTCTCTACGAAGCTGAGACAAAAAATCTTATCGGTGAACCGATAAGAGCAGTGCACTAGTTTAACCAGACCTGACTGCTGAACTATTTCTCTGAACCTCATATTTGATTGCCCTGATGCCCACCACTGCCACTCACCTACCTTGATAGCATGGTTCATGCACTTTGATGGGGTCCATTCCAGTAAAATATAAATGGATAACATGAATAAATTATATAATAATATCGCAATAATACATTAAAGAATCAACAGTAGAATAACAAACAAACAATACCTGTTGCCTCCAGATGGAGGCTGCTATATGTGTCTTGAAACTGTAAGGACAAACTCATCCTTTGGACTGTCTGGACAAGGCCCATTCACTTCATCATCAACATCCATAGCTGGGAAGTCCTCGTCAACTGTCTCAGCTGGGGCGATGGTGCAATAGGAACCTCAGGCTCAGCATGCCTGCCATGTCTCTTGGCACACGCTATGGATCTAACTCGTGAGGGATCAGCGTCCATATCTGAAACATGGCATTAATTAACATTAATACACAAAATTAAAATATGTCCAAATTTTTCATCGAAAAACTAAACTATACCGTTTATACATGTATTTTTATTAAAATAACATAATAAGTTGATTTATACATATATTTACTAAATAATAAATATATTTAGTTTTAATAAATTTATGTTATTTTAATAAAAAAGATTTTTTATATGGCATCAAATAATATATACGGCTCGAATGATATATTTATTATTTCATAAAAAGATTTTTTTTAATAAAAATTTTAATAAAAATAACATAAACTCATTTAATAAAAAGATTTTAAATGATATATATTAAAAAATTTATTATATAGCATCAAATAAAAATAACTCTCTGTTCGGCCTGCTAGGCTGAACAAAGACTTTTGTTTGGCCCATCAGGGCCGAACAAAGAGCTTAGGTGGCTAGCCCAACAAGAAGCGGAGGGAGGGAGGGAGGGAAGGGGGCTGAGGCAAGGGAGAGATGAAGGTTGACTGAGGGAGGCGGAGGCGAGGAAGGGACTCGGAGGCGAAGACGGGGATTCATCGTCGCTGCTTGTCGATGCCGAGGAAGGAGGTCGTCGGGAGGCTGCCTACCGGTGCCGGTGCCGAGGAAGGAGAAAGGAGCGAGGGGAAGAACGGAAGGAGGCGGGCGGAGCGTTGAGGGAGAGGGGGTGCGCTGAGGGGGGGGGGGGGGGGGGGGGGGGGGCAATGGAGGAAGGGGTAGTTTAGGAATATCTTTTTTTATGGGGGTAGAGTAATTTGGGGTGGTATACTGAATAAAAAAAAATTAAAAAGAGGGACTACTGAGTAAAAGCTGCGATGCAAATAGAAACTCCCCCGCTGCACGTGCGTTGCACGTAAAAAATTATGGGGACCAGGGAGCATACAACACGTGCGACCGACTGAATCTCTCTATATATATATATATATATATATATATATATATATATATATATATAAACTCGAATGTAGTTAAAATTAAATCAATTAATCTTTTTATAAAAAATAAAAAATGGAATAGCTTCGAATTTATATAGATCGAATGGCAAAATAAAAATAAAAAAAAGGAGAAAGGCAAGGTAGCTCTGAACTCTATGTTAACCATAGGATGAGAGAGGTATCAAATTTTGAGTTACATTCAAATATAGTCTGATGTGGCACTAACGACAGGGCTAACTGATGATGAAGACCAAAAAAGCGGCCCGTCCCACGGCGGCCTCGGTCCAAGGCACCTCTCTCCTTTGAAGCAGCCCTGCTTCAGAACGGCCCTTTTCTCCAAGGCAGCCCCTCTTTTCTGAAGCGGCTCTGCCCCACAACGGCCCCGCTTCAGGGGGCCCCTCTTCTCCAAAACAGTCGTGCCCCAAGGCAGCCCCTTTTCTTCAAGGCGGCCCCTCTTCTCCAAAGCAACCCCGCCCAAGGCGGCCCTCTCTCTTCGAAGCGGCCCGCTCCGAGGCGGCTCTCCGTCTCAAGGCAGTTTCCACTCCAGCATCAGCCTCTACATCAACTCCCTAATGAGTCACGATGCCTACGTGGCCTCCACATGAGCTAGGCCCACCAACCCTCTAATCCATGCACCTGACAAGACTAGACTAAGCCCACCAACCATCTGGCTCACATGCCTTACAAGACCAGGCCCACCAACCGTCCTTGGTCTGCGTCCTTGACGAGATCAGGCCCACCAATCATCTTTCAAGCTCACGTAATCACCATGAGTCTATCAGACATTCTTCCACGGAACTCCACGTGACTGATCCTGGATGGGGACCAAGGGTCCATAAAAGGGGTAAGAAGGACCCTTTGCGAGGTACGAACACTTAAGCACCTAAAGAACATATCCATCTTTGGTTCTTTCATTCAAGCTTCTTTAAGCTTACGATTATGATCCAGGCCACTGACTTGACCGTCGAAGGTCCCCGCCGAACTTTCAGTCCCGGAACTTCTTGCAAGCCTCTCATCAGCGAGAAGAAAGCTTCGCCGACAACCTCACAAAGTTCTCTTACGATCATCATTTGGTGACCAAGCATCAACATAGTTAAGTCAAGCTCTCTTTTTGTATAAATAGAAAAAAAAGATAAATTTAACTACATTCGAATGTAGTCAAGTTTCGAATTCAATCACCTCTTCCTTTAAATCCATGTGAATCTTAAAACCATATTCAACCTTTTTCACTTTTCCATGTTTAGAATCAACGGACTATGTAGATTTAAAAGTAGAATCAATTATTAGATTTCAAACTAGGCTATATTTAAATACAACTAAGCTTAAATTCGATCACCTCTTCTACCCTTAAATTTATAAACCTCATAAATTTAAAAAATTAAAAAATAAAATAATGAAAATGCTTTGAAATCCATATGAATCAAAAGAGAAAGACGTAATCAAATTCTTAGTTGCATTTAAATGCAGCTAAATCTAAATTTATTCACATCCCTTGTTTGAATGTAGCTAGATTTAAATCCTATTACCTCCCCTACCTTTTGATCTGCTAAATTTTAAAGATAAAAAAATAAAAAAATAAAATGAGTCTAAAATTTGTATGAATTTCAGGATGAAAAAGACATGATACCAAATTTTGTCTCTCTCTCTCTCTCTCTCTCTACATAAATATAATATTTTTTAATTAATAATAAGTTTATGGAAATAAATAAATAGTAAAATCTATCAACAAGAAAATGTGAAACACGCCTCACCCGGTTACACACGGTTATATTAAGGAACTGATGCTTATATGATACCGTAGAATTGATGCACGCCACTGGTAATAAGATATGAGACAACAATATTTTTTGCTTTCGAATCTTCTCCTCGCATCAACTTAGAAGGCTTCAGACAAAAGACAAACATTTCCGATTAACTCAGCTTCAAGCAATCAAGCCTTCAGCAATCAGCACCGTGCCGGCAAGAAAACGGATGATCGTGACGTGATATTAATTCTATTAGTACTCTGCTATTGATGTTTGCCTGAATTTATCCCGTATGCCATGTGTAAATCAATTCCTAATTTACATACATATTTAATACATGAGCAACTTGATGAAGGCAGCAGCGAAACATCAACTGATTTCGTGGGGATGGAAACCGTTGATGCATTGTCGCCCATCTGAACCCAACAAAATTAGTTATCGCATCGATGCATTGTTCCACATCCGGTATCAATGAATTTATCCATCAAACGAGACTTAGCTCATCTGCTGTGTTTGAATCTCTCTGGGTGCTCTCTGATTCATTGGACGCAATCTTCTTCCGAAGCGCTGCCAGCTGCTCTCCAGCACCGCAGATGTAGGCGGCTGCTTGTCTGCCTGAAAGAGTGGCCCCTTCCATACTGTCGATGTAGTCCTACACAAAACAAGAACAAACTTATGATGCTTTTTTTTTTCACTAAAATGTAATGCATCCATCCTTTGATGGAGATATCTTTCTTGAAATTCCCAAAAGCAGCTGCCTTATAAAAGCAGCAAGTGGATCATCCCCGTGTTATATTGATGCTCATGATATATTTTAATTGCTCCCAGTTTTCTACATATCTGAAGTGACCTCCATTCAGGCATCAATCAAAAACATTTAACTGCAACCTTGCACGAGGTTTTGCCGGCCAATAATAACAAATGAAACAACAAATTGGAATGTAAAGTAATTGATAAAACACATTACAGATAATCTTACAATTACGCAGATTTTAGAAGAGAGACGAATCAAAATATTTATTTGTCAGTTAAAGAATATGATAAAGCCTAGCATTCTTCTCCTCTTCATTTGCTGCTTTTTACCAAATTTTATCGATGCAACACTGTGATTCAAACCACCAGATGAGGTGCTCAACATGAAAAGTTGGGGAGCAAGATGAAGATGAACCACAAGAAGCAGCTTCTTCAAATTTAGCAGAAAAAATACTAGTTGAGATGATTATGAGTCAAAAAAAAACATTTGAGATCACATCATTAGATCAAGGCAATATCTCCCCAAAGTTCTATTACATTTCTGCTGCATGAGCCATGAATATCTACCATATTCATAATATCCCACATCTATGGAAAATCCTAGAATCAGTTTGACATACATTCTATTTTGATTTTATTTTGCATGGAACCTTTTCCGCAAAGAATCATTTTCACACCAACACAATTTGAAATATAAAATAGACCATATTGAGTGATGGTCCACGGTGACAAAAAGGTGGAATTGATCCAGTTTGATACCTGGATTTAGGAATAAGTTGTGATTTGGTGTAACCACAGGCATATTGCATCATATCAATTTCTGAAGTGTTTTAACAAGAAAAGAATGTGTTGTCTATTGTAGTCTTGAAATTACTAGTCAACGGGCCATGCCTTTTCTGAATGAGACATGAAAGTGTCAAAGAAATGAAGTTCATCAATCAGATAGCATGAACAGTTGATGATTCTGCCAATTAGCTAAGATACAAGGATTATGGAATCATTATAGTTGATGGAGTTAAGCAAGCAGTTTAAGTAATTGATTCTACTTCCATGTGACCTTTAAATCAGTGGGGTGAAATCATAATGTAAGTAGGCTTGCCTACCGAATCATAACAAAGTTCATTTGAACATCTTAAACCAAAAAGGACACCTAAACATACTAAGTCAAGACTTTTCTGTCATATTCCTTTCTTGATCAATTTGCTGCAAAACAAATGAAACTTACTTCAATGATTCTTTTTAAGTCATCTGGGAGAATCATAAGCCCTCTCTAACAAAGCCATGTATGCTTGAAGTTTGGATATATGTCTAACCAGTTAAAATCATTTATTTTGACATGGTTTGCTATGAAAATCTTTCCATTTACAAGTGACCTTTACTGAAGCATTTCAAACCCAGTGTTTGACACATCCCTGGATTCCCTGGAATCTGAACCATATTATATCTGTTAAGATGTGAGCTAGAGAAGGCGCTACAGAAACTGGAGGACTTCACAGAACTAATAGGGATGCCAATTTAATGTGCAGCAAAACATCTACTCAAGAAGGGAAAACTAAGGAATCAAGCAAAAAGAAAATGAAATAAAGAAATGGTGAAAAGTGGGATTTACCTGCTTAGTGTAGGAACCAGCAAGAAAGAAATTTTCCACTGGTGTCTTTTGATCAGGTCTAAATGGATCATTTCCTGGTGCCTCACGATATAGGGATTGCCCAATTTTGACCACTGAAGACCATAGAACTTCCAAACCTTGAGAAGAAGGGAATAATTCCAAGACCTGACAGCAGAAGTGCAGAATAAATAGTTATACAGAACCTCTCAAAAGGTTTTAGCTCTGCCATTACCAACATATCAACTCAGCATTTCATGAGTGAAACTACATAAAAATCATTGCAAAATCTAGAATTCATAGCATTCAAACCAATTCCTGCATGAATATTTGCAATTGTCTAGACAGACTTCAAGTTTTTGCTGCACAACTTGAGATTGAATGGTGCCATGAGAACTATTATGAATGGAAGGAACATTTTTGTCACATTTCCAAATTTCGATCTAAAGAGCTTCAAGACTAGCATTCAATTTTGCAAAGTTTAATCAAAATAAAGTGAAAGAAAGCAAAATAGAAAGAAAAAAAATCAGCATATACGTGGCAGAAAAATAGGAAGGAAAAAAAATATGTGCATGGCTAACATAGAGACATGGCAGCAACACTGCCTGGACAAGAACTAGACAGGAGACAGAGTCAGCAAAGCCAAGAGGCCAGAGCTCATGCTCCTTCCACCCAAAGTTTAATCAAGAATGGCCTAATTAACGGCATCAGGCCAGGGTCAAGATGACTGACTGGGTACTGGGTAGGCCATTAAGCTTTGTTGTCTGTCCATGAACATCATAACTAACAAGTATCCATGCTAGTTTATTCATGTAAGATTAAGCCATGAAACAAATAATCAACCCAAGTTCTTTCATTTATCTGTTAAACAACGCAATAAGATCTGAGCTTGATCTAAGCAAGATAAACTCGATAGCTGGAGCAAAAGGAAAACCTAGCTACCAACCTGCTTTTGGACTCTGCTTATAATAGCATCATTTGGCAAAGGCATGTATGGATGCCAGGTGTAAGTACAGCCCTAGGAAAAAGGAGACAACAGTTAGAAAATAAAAAAAACATAGCGACTTAATTAGATGAGAAGGATGTAATCCATGTGGAGTATACAAAATGATAACTTTGTTGGAGGTGGTTCGGATTAAGGTCCAAAAAATCTTCAAGAACTTCATTTTTAAAGAAAAGAAAGGGATACAAAAACATCAAGAACCTTTAACATATGATCAAAAGTTTCTAAACAAGTCTACTCATTCTGTTGCCATCTTAATAGGTTTGGCACATTAGAATGACTTTGCTGTTCTGCCTAGTAAACCCTCCTTTCATTCGTTACCAATTTACCCAACTGAGAATCATAATTATTGCTGGTGCTCGTTTATGTGTGTGACTACCTGTTCCCAGCATTTTGTGCAAGTGCAAATTGTAATTATAATTGTAAGTTGCGACTAAAGCTGGCTACAGTATGTTGGCCTCATACAGTGTTTGATTTTGACATTTCATAACTTAAGGTTTATAGCCAAGCAATTTGATATGCTACAAATATTGATCACCTTCCACCATTTTGAAATTCAAATACCATCTATAAACAAATACTAGAATAATATCAGATATATTGGATATTCAGAGTCAACAAAAAAACATAACTTATATATAAACAAATTTGCAATGGCTAACATCTATCATTGGCATATCATGGTCATATGAAGGCACATGTTTAAGGAAAGACTGTATTGATACATATTAATTGCAAAAGAAAATAACAGTAACTAGCCTTACTGGATTAGGGAACCCTGTCCTTCTATGTAATAATCTTCTGGTGATGCTAGCGCAAGGTCTGCGAAACAGGAAAAGTCCGCATCTGGAGTATAAAGAAGATTATCCAATCCTGTAGCTCGTCTGAGTTGCCTGCAGTTGCAGAAGGATAAATCCCATATGAAAATTACTACAAACTGGTGCAACATCAGGTCGTCAAAGAACAAGGTGTCACAAATGTACCCTCAACCGATGAGGCTTAACTATTGTATGTAGTCATATTAACAATATTGAGAAAATGAGAACAGTTTCATACAACAGTTATCAAAAGTGTGTCACCTTGATCTCTCCAGATCTTGTAGCTCTGTAACCCAGCCATTATACCTAAGCTGAACGGTGACAACTGGAACACCAACTAGTTTATACAAATTGTCAAACAGATCCCATTCCCTCCACTGAGATGGAATCAGTCTCTTAATTCCAGGGACATCACATGCTGCCATTTAAAATTCATATACATGCTCATCAATTTAGTGTTACAAGACAAAACAGCAATATGTAGGAAAAGTAGATGAATAATGACAAACCTGCGACATAAGCATCAGCTTTCACAATTTTTTTATTTGTAGCCTAATATATTAAGAATTAGATGAAGTCAGTAAATTGTAAATGAACACAACAAAGTTTTCTCACTGAAAGATGCATGCGCGCGCGCGCACTCACAGAGTCTGCTCAAAGTAGGAGGAGAAACAAATAAGCTGGAATTTTGAATGAACAAGTAATTGTGATAATTAAAAAAATACTGTACTTCAGTGACAAGTAAAAAATGGCACATCTAACATCAACAATAGTTGTTGCAATTTGCATATCAACAACATTGCGAAGATAATTAATATTCACACAAAGGGTTTCACCATATCCTCCCTAGGGATCTCAGTTGACATGAACTATTTACTAGGAATAGACTCAAATACCTCAACAGTAGGAAAATTTATACAAAACAATAACCATATGTGATACTTGATAAATGCAAAAAAATAAAGACAGAAATTCTGAAGATTGGGAAACAACTTCACAATGGTTTACCTTAGATACTGCAATTCCTGTGACATACGTGCCTGCATTCTGGGTTTTCTCATAAAGTATCTCTGCAGCCCCATCTTAAGTGAAACCTAGAGTAGAAAGGTATATAGGCAGCAATAATGAGAATAATAAAAGGGAAGTGACAAAAAAATGTTTCTATTTGAACCAAGAATGCCTGCATTTATTTTCAGCAACATACCGTCCACCTTTGTTTTCAATGTACTTTCTTATGGGGCCACTTAAGTAAACATCAGGAGAACCTTTCAGCATACGCAAAAGAGAGGCCTCTGTCTTAGTGGCAAACAGAGAAAATATGGTGAGCATACAGCGGGCACTGATATTATCACAATCAATAAATCCGAGGGCATATGCAACAGGATCCCACATCCTTTGGATGCTCATGCGGGTTCCACCTTTGGACAAGAACCAATCAGTGAAGCTAATCTGGAAAGAGAAACGTAATAAGAGGTTTGGTTGAAATTTAAATACTCAGAAAAACATCTAAATGCATAAACATGAGTGCACATAAAAAGTCATACAAAAAGAAAAGAAACAGCTTATGTGTGTGTGTGTGGGTGAGAGAGAGAGAGAGAGAGAGAGCATCAACTAGATTTATGTGGACCCCCTCCAAAGACAGCAACATACTTAAATCTAAATTCAGTTCACTACATGTTCCTTTGGTCTCTAATAAGCTAACAACATATTTGCCCCAGCATTTCACTACTGTAGAATTTAAACAAACATAAAACTTTTGCTATATGAAAAATCACAGGACATATATGCTTACATTATCTAAGTTCCGTATGTCCTGCATTGCACCATCTGGATCCACAAGTGCCCGAACAACTGGGCTTAGGGCAAGAGCTACAGCATTCCTTGCTTTATCATAAGGCTGTAGAACAATCAGAAATTATAAATGCAAACACCATGAAGGGCATTAGAATGAATGAAGAAAGACAAGAACCTTGACATAGTTTGGTCAAACAGGATAAGATATGCGATCATGTTCATAAGCATGTGTGTGTTTGAGATATTCCAAATAGTGACCACATGCCTCCAACATGTAAAGAAATGTGAAATCAAGCCATTCTAAATATAATAACTATAGAAAGAGGATTGACCCAAATAAAACACATTAATATAACATTGCATGATCCGAGAATCAAACAAAAAAAATAGCATTAACCAACAACCAGGGTTCTAGGTGTTGATCAATAATGTGCACCCAAAAGTCCGAATGTTGTTCCAGATTCAAGATAAACATCTTAGAATACATAAAAGGGCAACTGTTAAAAATTCATAGAGAAGCACAAAGACATGTTTAGAGCATGATGCACATTGCCTATCAGAGCTGGGATTTGTGGAAGGGTTAAGCCCATTGGTTAATGAAAGATGATTCATTGTCTTTGCATTTGCAAAATGCATGAGCGCTCTTACTAAAGTCACATGCTTTGCCACTATATTCATTTCCCTAAAGGGTCTCTGCAGGTTTCACAAGTTTAAGAAATTATGAGTATCTCAAAAGGTCAGGTACCAATTTTTACAAGCTAAGTGCTAAAAAACAGCATGGAAGGATTGTGAAGAGTTGAGAGCTCTGCAGCGGCTAAAGCATGTGCTCACCCTAACTACATCATTTTCAGCAAGCATTTCAGAAACAGGGAAACCATGAACTAGAAGTCTAGAACTAATTAAATAACTTTTCATAATCCTCAGTTCTTCATGGTTGCAGGCTATGATGGAAAGATGAGATAGGATGCTTACAAGACTAGAGGCACAGATAAAGTCAAGCCCGCCAATTTCAAGAAATGGTGAAAAAAGATATAAAATAGCTGTAGAAAAATATTTAGCATCATCTTGAAAATGATTAATCACCAGAAGAATGTCTACCTAGTTCTAGCAATTAAAACAATCATTTATTAGTGATTTCTTTCAAATATGCAGCAAATAAATGGCTGTTAAATGCACTTTTCAGAGAGACAGTTATATAGTCAAGTTCACCTTGAGTTGATTAGTTGATAGAAATGCGCGTATCCCATGTATTGGTGCCCCCAATGGAAATCGAAAATCAAGTTCTGCAGTGGAGATTCAAATAACATAAAATAAAAATAAAATGAAACAACTGCGAAGTGCATGTCAACCTTTTTTTTTTTTTTTGGTTGGGGGTGTAGTGCAAAGGGGCAAGTCCCTATTCATAAGCACAGAAAAGGAAACAGCTCTTGCATCATCAGATATGCAATCATATGAAGAGAAGCAAATTCAGTTTCACATTTTTCTTATTGTTCTTAATAAACCTAAGGTTGAATCTTTGGACTCAATATGAAACTTGAATTCTTTATAGGTAGTAAAATGGCTCCATTCTGTCATAAACGGTTGGTTGCTGAAAGTCATATAACATACCACCAACTTCACCCCCTTTATTTACAAATGTGTGAGTGTGCTCCTTCACCAATAAATTTGCATCAGCTCCAACCTGACACATGCAAAGCAGTAAAAAGTAACATCCAATAAATTTTTAACAGGTGAGTAAGATCCCAACATAGTTTTGAGCAAGTCCCAGCATAGTTATTATAATGAATCACTAATAGCAAGAGAAAGAATCCTTGCAGAAGAAACAGGTGATAAAAAATCACCACTCATTCAACAACAAGGAAAGATCCTTAGTCGAATTAAAATTTTTTGAAGCAGTCTCTACATATAAAATGAGCAGTTCAGATTTCCATGAATGCTACCATATATGATCTGACAGGAAGAAATTCACCACAACAACCCAGATTCATGGGATAGGAATCAGTTCATGTTCGTATAACAGACTATATATAAATTACGATTTGCCATTATATAAATTTTAATGTAAGGTTTTTAAGGCTCAAAAAGGAAATTTTTTCTTCACCCAAATTTCCCACTTGCTCGTAGGTGAGCACAGCTAGCTGCAGTCATTTAATGAATGTACCACCTTGAATGTGGATCCAATGCTCAAAATATTGTGGAAGAATATTCCTTTCCAATGATGATTATTACATATAGACACTATTTACCTTTTTCATAAGTCGAAAAAGATTGCTATAGCAACCAAAAAATACATGAAGCCCCATCTCAATATGGTTTCCACGCTTATCCACAAAAGAGCCAACTTGCCGCCAATGAAAGTTCGGGAATCATATATGTCAACCTGCGAATGGAGCAAAACAATCTCCTTTAGTAGTTCCATAGGATCACATTCAAGGCTGTTCTATAGAAGGGGTCCAAGTACCATATGAAGAGAAGTCAGTATCATGTCAGATCTGAGAAAATAATAAAGGAAATAATGCCATCAATGCTGCCAGGATTCAAATCATAAAACAATAGAAGATACTAGGTAGAAACTATAAGAGAATCTAGCCTATATTTTCTATTTAAAACACTACATGACAGAAGCAAGATATTCAAGAAAACTCTTCCAGAGAATATTGACACCAACCTCATGCCCCTGATCCAAAAGCTCAACTGCAGTTGACATGCCAGCAAGCCCAGCTCCAATAATAGCTACTTTAAGCTTCGGCCCCCTATAATGCTCAGGTTCCGGAGGAAACAATCCTTTTGGAGCTGTCAACAAAGTAAAATAGATCATGATGATGAATGAATGATGATGATAATAATAATAAATTCAAATAGGCAATATCAGTGTACAATCCATGCAAAATGCAAAATGAAAATATAAGCGGTTGCTTGACTAATGAGGACAAGTTTGCTGCTCAGGCATGCATAGAAATGGGAAGCAATCACCAACAGCTTGTGTTCCCTAAATGTCATGATGTACTCGCAAAAATAATGAACTGTATTAATGCAGTGGTTTGTTCTCTATTCCTCTCTAGCTTACATGTTGATCCTCATTCCCCATAATTATATAAGAGAGCTTTGGTTTTTTATGGTACATAAAGAGAAAAAAGGGGGAATCTAAAAATAAATAAATAAATGACATAAATAAATTTCATCCCATAATAGTAAAGAATGAACCAATTTTCCTAAGACTAAAAAGCAGAAGCCAAGTTATTAGAAAGAGAAATAACAAACTGACACCATGCTACTCTAAACCCCAAATCAAGAGCATTTGACTGGTGCAGAGGAAGTCAAGTTATAGCATATCCATCCTACAGCATTTGACTTGTGCAGAGGAAGTCAAATTATAGCATATCCATCCATAAAATAGAGTTCGTCCCAGTACCCAGGCTATTGATGATACTGAGTAGATAAAAGTTACCAACAAAGTTATATTTCTGAAGAAGTGGAGAAACTAAGTTGGAGCTCTTGGCATAGGTCAAGTTGGACCCCAAAAAAAAGGTGAAAAATACCTCAAGGGACTCAATGTCAAGAAATCAAATAGAAATACTCTTACTAAAATAATCTATATGGCTCTGATCAACAGGTGAATAAGATAGAGCTCCATGAAAGCTATATTGAGGTGTCTAGAAGGAAAGTTCTACTAAGGGATCATATTCAGAGAGTTGCAGATGTGTACAGGAAAGAAATGACTTGCATGGGATATAGCGGTGATGAGACAGAGTCATGGTCTTATACATCAAGACTTGGTTTTATGGTCCTATATTTTTAACCAATAATGGATAAAGTCAGTAGTGGAACCTATTGCATATATGAATGAAGCCATATTGTTGACATTTAAAAGAGAACCTTATGATTCCATGCTCAGTGAATGACTTTGTTAATGACAGAACAGGGATAACTGCCAAAATGGATAAGGGTCTACTGATAGGTTGGTCTTAAATAGAGGACATAAACTGCAGTTCCAGAAGGTAGAGGATGCCCTAAAATTAGCAATAAATGGACTATAAAAAGGAAAATTAGAGCAAAAAAATTCTTATATGAAACATAACCCCAAATGGATTTGCACATCAACAACCACCAAGTAACTACACCCAGCATCTGCCTTCCCTCTTACTCAGTCATGTGCATTTCATGTGCTGAACCGTAGTGAACATTAAAGGGAAAGTAAAATCTAAAACCACTCTCTTTTATCACCTCACAACTATAATTCCACCTCTACAGACCAAAGGAAGCATTATATATCACATCTCCTTCAGAATTATAGCACTTTCCATCAAAAGACCCATGTCTGCCTTTCACTCATGAGAACATAAACTGCAACTTCGGAGGGAAAGGATGCCCTAAAACTAGCAACAAATGGATCATAAAAAGGGATAATCAGTCAATCAAAATACTTATATCAAACATAATCCTAAATGGATTAGGGCACCTACAACCACCAAGTAACTACATGCAGCATCTCCCTCCCCTTACTCAGTGACATGCATTGTATGTGTTGAACCATAGTGAACAGTGAAGGAAGTAAAATCCAAAACCTCTCACTTATCACCTCACAACCATGATTGCACCTCTTCAGACCAAAGGTAGCATTATATACCACAATTCCTACAGATTTATAATGCTTCAGTCAAAAGACCCTTGTTTACCTTTCACTCTAAATGAGAACATAAACTGCAACTTCAGAGGGGTAAGGACAGCCTAAGATTAGCAATAAATGGATTATGAAAAGAATGACCAGTCAACTAAAATGCTCATACGAAACGTAATCCATTAATCCTAAAAGGTTTAGGCCATCTATAACCACCAAGCGACTACATCCAACATCTCCCTTCCTCTTAATCAGTCTCGTGCATTGCATGTGCTGAATCCTAGTGAACATTACAGCAATAAGGAAAATACAAAACCTCTCTTTTATCACATCACAACCATAATTCCACCTCTACAGACCAAAGGAAGTGTTATATATCACAGCTCTTTCAGATTTGTAGTCCTTCAACTAAAAGACCATTGTTGCCTTCCACTCTAAATGATAAAAATTACTTTATCTGCAACCCATTTCCAACTTTTACATGACTTGTCGTAGCAATACTAACAATTCCATTCAAGTAACAATTTTAACACCTTCAAGTAGCAGGAACTAGTCCTTTATGGGAACCGTAGTCATTATGAGAACTTTCTACAGTCACAAATTCAAAGTGAAAGAAGAAACTTGGCAGCCTTATAGCACAAGATTCAAGTCAATGACAGCTGTGATTACCCTTTGGCACAGTTCTCTAATAACAAGTTATAAATTAATTCAGCATCAAACATGACATCTCTCTCCAACCAGCAAACTGGAGAAGAAAGCCGTTCTATGAAGGTACACTCTCTCCTGTACAGGAAGCTTTGTGTCTTAGTGTCATATTTGGCCATGCTCTAAAAGATAAAAAAAATTACGAATTCAATCTGGATGGTTTTAGGTCCCTAAAAATTGCAAGATTATTAAATTAATGAGGACCAATAACAACCATAAGAAGTTAGTTAAGGACCAATAACAATCAGAAGACCCTACCAGACAATTGTGTTAAATACTAACATATTTGGAATTTAAAGATGATGTAACCTGATGTAATTTTGATGTTTCTCCAGTCATCAAAAATATCCTGAGTTAGGGGTCCAATGTGCATTTCACAGCCAGCTACTTGATGAAATCAGCGCCCAATAATGAAAATTAAAATGCTCTGTGTGTGTGTGTGTGTGTGTGACACACAAAGAGAGAGAGAGAGAGAGAGAGATAGTCATATAAAAAGATATATGAACGCTTTAGGCTCAATTCAAGAAGAACCAAACGATGGTTAACTTTTTGGACTGCAATACCAATCTGCGGATCCCAATAGTGACAATTATGGCGCAAGAAGTACGATGAACTATAACAACAGACTGTGGGCAAGGATCAATTAGAAGCCCTCAACAGCTAAAAATTCAGAACCGAAAGGAAGCAACGGAAATTCAGCGAACACAAGACTTCTTAACTTAGAGCGGACCACTCCATACTAGCACAGATCTCCAACTAAATCTCGAGTCAAACTTCAAAATTCTACCCAAAATTCCAACCTTGCGATCCTCTAAACCCCCAGGGAGATGACCCAGAACCACAAATCTTTTACTGGGTCGGGAAATAGAAATAAAGCACGAAAGCTCACCATTGGCACCCATATCAGACACCTTGGTGTCGAGAGAAGCACGGACCGTCATCGGCCGCGGCAGATGCGGATTCCATCTCACTACCTCCCTCGACCCAAGCTTTGAGGAGCATCGGAGCAGCTCGCGCTTGGTGGCACCGAAGGAGGTCGCAGGAATGCAGGTAGAAGGGCAAGAAGCCGACGCCATGTTCAACTCTATAGAGAGAGAGAGGTGAGGCACTAATCTTAGCTTCTTCTAAAAAATAGAAAGGAGCATCTCGGTGGGGGAGATGCGTGTGAAGTGGGCTTTGTCACCGCGGCCGGCTCAATTCCAACCTGACGATGGGAACGAAACAGGGAACATGGAAGAGTTACCGTGCACCTACGCTCCACCACATCGTCTCCAATTATTAATTATTATAATTACTAAAATATTATCGTAAAACGGTAAAAGGACGAGAGCGTGGAACGGAATCAGAGGAGATGGAGTGGGTCGGCAAACCTCGGGGTATTTGGCGCGCGACCGTGGTGCGGCTTATCCCATGATCCCATCCACTCCCATTGTCGGGAACTTGGAAGTGGAACCTCCACGACCGCACTTGACTACTGGGCGGCTGGCTGCCCCGAACAGGGCGCATCCAACTTCTCGTAAAATAAGCGAATGCCGTTGGGCCTCGCGTTCGTCAACCCTCGGTTTCGTGCGGTGGTTCGACCACGGAATCTTTGGAGGAATCAAAGATGCAATCATACGCATGGTGGGATCTTAGTCACTTTTTTTTTTTTTTTTCTTTTTTTTCTTTGTTTTGCCTGAAATTTAAAAACTTAGAAGAACTCCGTAAACCTTATGAGACTTATATAAGGTGGTTATTTCTAAGTGAAAGTATATATAGCTTTCTGGTGATCCTTATAAATAGCAGCACTAATTATTACAAACATACCTGTGATGATGGCAGTCTTGAAATTTATAGGCAAATATTGCAAGTGGCTTGACCGATCAAATTCTTGATGCCACTGAGTAAAATTGAAATTAAAGTACAGGAGTAGCCGCAATACATGGAAGAGTAGCATAAAGAAAAGCTTCTAAATCCAACGTGTCACATGGGAGGGAGCTTGGCTTAACATTTGTGCCGCCGTTCAATCGGTTGGACCGGATCAAATAATATTATAATTAAATTTTAATTTAATAATATAATTTAAATATAATTTAAATAAAAAATTTAAAAAAATTTAAAAACCAAATTGAACCGACTAAAATTCGATCGGTTCAATAAATTTTTTTAATTTTTATCGAATCATATAAAAATCAATTTTAATAATAAAATCAAACCGAACTGATGACCGCTTTCCGGTTGAACCAGCCAGCCCGAACCAATTCTCAAAACATTGCCCAAAAGTTACCGGCAAAGGCTGGAATCTGAAGCTATGAATTTATCTTGATAGAGGCTTCATAGTAAACCTTTGTTCATAGTATAAGCAATTTGATTGTTCACTGGGGAAAGAAATGATCTGGATTATCAAATCTTAAATCATCTCTAATAGCCCCATCTATAGGAGATGATATACTTCTTGTCCACTGAAGCAAAATGATGAAGATTTTGACAGAAGCTGGTCGTGCATTGCTATTACACAAATGTAACACCACAACCAAATGGGCAGTCTGCAGAATGAATCAAGGTCATGGGGAACAAAAAACCTCTTGTACACTCAATTGACACATCAATATACACGCAACCACTAAGAAATAAGAATATATTTGCGATGGTGTGACCTCGGCACCACCGTTGTTTTAGCACGCAAAACTGCACTTCTATCATTGCAGTTCGGCCACGTAATTAGGTAGCTCTCCCTGGCAAAGGTACTCATCACACTGGGAAGCAGATTCCCAGCCTCTCCGGAGTCGAATAATGTCTTCAGTGAAAGTAGAACCTGACGCCCCTATGAAAACATTTGACAACGCACAAATTGTTTTATCCAGCATGGCCTCAACCTGCATGCAATTAAAACCAGCTTAGCGAATGCTCCTGGGTTGATGGACTCCTAACAAGGGACAGAATAGAGCGCAAGACTTTAGTGGGTTTATGTTATCTATATAAATCAGATTGTTTTTCTTAAGGGGAGTATATCTCACCTGACCATCTCCACCTATGTGATTTCGATATAACAAGGCATCCCATTTCTCAGTACTATCATGAGCCGGCCTCTTGACCAGTGGGACTGTCTTGTCATTAAACACAACCTTTGACTGTAGAAGATTTGTTTCACTATCAGCAGCATCAGTGGAAAGATAAATTACAGGAGCATTAGCTCTCTCTACCACCCGTAGTATGCATTCTGCTGCCTGGGGAATGGGGTAAAAGCAACTTTCCTTTTTCACATTGCTGCAGGAGAACATGAAATATACATTGTCAGAAGATAGTTTATCTCACCTGGTAGTCACAAACACACTGCTATGGCTTATTTTGAGTTATATTGTGATCTCTAGCATCAGAACCTGCATTGCCATCATAAGCTCTCTCTCTCTCTCTCTCTCTCTCTCTCTCTCTAATATGAACAGAGTTCCCAACACAACGAAACATTCATATAAATCAAGAAGAAGAAAAAAGCAACCAAATACAATTCTAGCTATCATAAAGAGAACCACGACTTTGAAGTTGTAAATACAAGTCAACAGAGTCCACTAAAAGTATGTATTAGTCCGTGATACCAGCAAACCTGAAGGTAAGATTTTCATGCTGTGTCATCAGAATTATGGTATTGGAAGATCTGAACTTGTTTTTCTAAGGCAAGATTGCATCTTTCACTTATTATTGGTCTGATTACGTTGGTTATCTAAGGCAAAATTTGCATCTTTCGCTGGTACTACAGCCATCAATTTTCCTAAAATTAACACTATTCCAGAAATGAAAATGTCCTCTAATTAATCAACAGAAAGAAAGCAGGCACATAGATTTCTACACTTGTGAAAAAACCATGACTCAGGAAATAACAACTACCACAAGTTATCATTTTTACGAGCAAATTGCAGAGGTAAATTTTAACAGCGTAATGGAATTATAGTTCCGGGATGCAAAACTAAGATTAAAGCAAGCAACTTATTCCAATTTCTAGCAAAAGAGCATCCCTAAAGAAATTATTGAAATCTAATAGATTGTTCCATTTAGTACTTCTGAATTGAAATACTTCTTGACAGGCTAGACTTGTTTTCAAAATCAATAACAATTAGTGAGCAGTGAGAATTGTGTTTTAAACAACAAAGCAAGGTAAAATCGTGCAGCTTGTTGCATATATAAAGCAGTCAAATTATGCTTCTGGATACTATTGACTTTCATGTAAATGCTTAAAATAAGTCTTGAGATGCAACAGATCCTATTGATTATAAATTTCATCAACTTAATCCACAGATGACAAATGGGAAAAGAAAGTCATGCTTCAGAAATAGGCCAGGTACTGGACAGGCTAAGAGTTGGGTAGGTAACAAATAATGCCAAGAAAAGAGAATAAAAGAAGACAGACAAAAAAACTTACAATATACATAAAATGGATAAGATGGGGAAAATAAGAATCCGGATTGTCAATTATAAGAGTATTCTAGACCATAAACAAAGATTGTACCTACTTTTTCTTTGTTCCTAATTCTTCTTTCCTTATCTCTCCTAATAGAACATGCACCAATGAAATGGAATTTCTCAAAATAGCAGGGAGTGATGACTCCATGCCATATTCAAAATGCTGCACTCCAAAATTAGATTTAAGGTTAAATACTTGACGAAAGATACACCTTGAGACATCATTTTAACTAATCCAGACATTTATCACCTAAACATTTATCAAGACATCCTCCATAGACAATTGAGTGGCAATAACCCAGAAATGACATACACAACCCACTCCACAATATTGACCCCTTCTTGCTTGTCTCCACAGTCCTTTTTGTAGCCTCCACAAGCATATTTCAAAGAATAGGTACATCTTAACATCCTTAATATAAGATTTTAAAATCATTCATTCGCTGTACAAATACTCTGTGCAGAAATGCAGAAATGGATGGTTTGAAATCCCAGTACCACGGACCATCCTGGTCCAGCCCTAGGTTGGCATGGTATCATATGCATCCAGACAGACAAAACAACCATTAAAAACAAGAACAACGAAGAAAAAATAAAATTAAATTAAAGAATTGGTGTCCTGAGATTCCAGACCATCCCGAGTGCCAAGATGTAATGGTCTTCATGACCCAGTTGAAAGATCTATCCTATTCCTCTGGGATGCGTCCCAAGAACTGGACTCTCTCCAGCCAAGAACGGTACAGCAGAGATAGACCAGGTCCTTAATCCATGTAAAAACCTCCTCCAAATTGTGAGCTTCAACCATCCTTTCATAGAAAACACCTTGAATACTTTGGTACAAATCAATTCTAAAACAGGAATCTCAAACATCAGCAAAACATATAAGTCTACTTTGCCACCCCCAACAAGTTCTTGTCTACAATCATTCATATAGGATCCCCATAAACTCTACTGATCTTCCTCAAAGAAATCCCCAATCTTTGATTTTTGGTGATTAAATGTTGCATCCAACCAAATCAGCTCTCATCATAAAAGTCTCACCACTCTTTCCTCTTTTATCTGCTCTCAACCTTGTAGAAAGTTTTGAGAATTGCCCTTAACTGTTTTGAAGTATAAATAATTCAACATGAAATGGCTTACAAATAACTCAACATGAAATGGCTCACTTTCTTGAATCATTTTCATCTGACATGAGAGTACCACTAGATATCTACAAATAGGCATGTGACTGATACCACTACAAATTTCGACTCCAAACACATATAACTTCTTTAGGCACATTTTGAAGAGTTTAAAATTTTGAGTCATCTTATCCTACCTTACTAGAACAAAAGGAACATTTTAGAGATCTAATAATAAATTCTGGTTGCCACACTGCAGTGTTCTCATGAGTAATCAACAAGTATCTAGTCCCAAACCCCTACATCATGTGCAATAGATGAGAACCTAGACCCAAATCCCTATTGTTCACATGGTGTCATGCACTTCCCTTAACAACATTGCAATGAAATACTAAAATTCCTCAACAGTAGCATCAATTTATCCTCTACCTACAAATCATAAATAATTTGAGTGATTTGTTCCCCTGAAACACTAAGAATTGATGCTTTTAATGGAACTTTCAACCCTCATTCCCGTTTGGTCAATTCCTAGAAGGCCGAACTAAGAGAAATTACAAAAAAAGAAAATGGCTGGATGATCAAAGTGCGTTTGCCATGACTACAAGCATTTTTTTCTGCTTGAATAATAGAAAATCCCATTATCTTAGAAAGCAAGCTCGGTGCCTGCCTTAGGTGGATCAAGGCCCCATGCACCCCACTGGGGCTCAAGCAGCCCAAAAAGGTGGCCCCCCATCAGAAGGGTGCTTCCACACATGTCCACGCATAAGGTGTGCCCAAAAGTGGGTTTTTTGGGCCCTTAAAAGCAGGTTTGGGTTTGAAAAGAAATGGGTATCCCACCAATCAAACATATCGCACATACACTTTGTTATTCCTTTGAAGTTTACCTTGCTCTTCTCCTGCTCATCTTACCTCTTTTCACCCATGAAACCTAAATGCTTAATCCCTCATAAAGTGCAGTGGTGATGGTTGGTCTCCAGCCAAAGCTAGTGGTTGGTATGCAATAGATGATGAGGTAGTTGGTGGTGGCAATTCAAGGTACCTTTTCCCCTTTTATTTTCTTCTCTTCTCCCCCTAGCTCTCTGTCTCTCATTTTCTTTTCTTTTTTCTTTTGGCCGCAAGAGAGAGGGATAGGGAATGGAGGATGCGTCACCGAGGCTACCAGCAGCGGCAACTACTTCTTCTAGCAATGTTATTACTAGGCTGCTTCTATGGTCACTAGTGGCAGAGGTGGTTGTAGTTGAGCAGCCACCTAGGCACCCAACTCATGCATGGGTGCCGAGCAGACCCTTGGCTGCCTGCATTGTGCTTGAATCCCCAACACTAGTTTAACATAATGGCATCAAAGATGTTGGATTAAACTGCATTAAAGTTATGGGCTGTATATAGAGAAGTGTTGATTCTGTATGCCAGTCTGTGCACACATAGGCATCACTTGTCATATGAGTAACTTGCGAGAATTTTCCATTAATAATTCATGGCATCAAATGCAAGATATCTCTATCATTTCATGATAGTATTCCAACACCTTTCAATCTTGGCCCATCCAAAAGATAAACCAATGAATCTAATAATACATTATCATGCATTAACTCATCAGCTCCCATTTGGACAACATATCCACAATATTCATAACATGAAAACAACTAAAGAGCTAGAAAATGGTTAAGATGGGTAGCTAATTTCATCTTATGTCCAAATGCCAAACTAAAATATCATTAATCTTTGCAGTAGGTTCATAGACCAACAAATCTCAATTAGCAGTAGAAAAAAAAAAATACAAGACAAATTCTTGAACTCAAAAGTGACAAACAATTGACCACATAATAAATAAATGAGTTCAAAAGTATAACTCAATCATGTATCAATGTATAAAAGTTCTCTACTTTAAATACTTCAGCTAAGATTGCATGCCATGAGATGCTCATTGTACGTGGCATCATTCAATAAAAATAACTAGAACACAAACACATAAAGAGAAAGCTTACCAGAATTTCAGGAATCCATGCCGACGAAAATGCAGAGCTATAAAGTTGCTCCCCAAGAATGTCTGCACAAAACGCTGTGCCGTAAGTATAATGAGCCGACTCGGTTGGATGACCGTCTTGCATTTGTGAGCAAGCGGACCACCCGGCTGCATCACCCACTCTTCCTCCACATCTGCATAGAACAAATCCCCAATAGCAAGAACCTCATCATCGGATGAAAATTTGGGCGTGATATCATCCACAACCCTCTTCTTTTGCGTCTTTAACTTGGCATCCTCAGGCCAAGCAGCTTCAATCTTGCCCAACGAAATTCCCAACTTCTCCAACCTCTTTATATGCTCCTCATCAAGATAACAAGGCGGCGAAGCAATATAGCATATAAACCTATCTATCTTCACCTTATTCTTCTTCATTTCATCAAATTCTTCAAACGTGATCACAACTTTTCTAGCAAAGCACTGATTAATGTGGTCAATGTCTAAGACACGGTCATACTGGTAATCAAATTTAGAGCTCGGCAAAATCAAGGTGCGGCCCAGAAGAGCGGCAAAGAACATGTGCTTCTCCAAGCAGATCAAATGGTTGGACATTTGACCAGATAAACATATCGCAAACAAGTAACGATCTTTCTTCGGTTTCCACTCAATCGTCCTTCTTTCCTTCGGTCTCTCCACCTTTTTACAAACATCAACTCCAGAACCCGACAGATCGAAGCCCACATTGTCATCTGATGACTCTAGGGAAGTGTTTCCGACCCGATGGGCGGAAAGAAGAGTATTCTGGACCTGTTTATTGAGTTTGATCTGCTCTAGCAATGCCGATCTGAACTGCTCGATCGAGACTGAATTGAAGGACTGCGGCAGATCGACGACTTTACCTGAAGTGGTGGAATTGGAGATGTTGGATGAAACTGAAGGGGTAGCAGGAGAGGCCTCAGATCCGGAATGAGCGGCAGAGAGGGTCTGATTCCAGAGCTTTATAAGCCCTAACTGCTGGTCCCTGAGAAGGTAGAGCGCCCGGAGCTCGGACTCTCGCATCCAGTCGCCGGGGGAATCATCCCGGATGATGGAGACGCCCTGGAAGAGGCTGCCGAGGTCGAGGGAGAAGAAGAGGAGGATGAGGACGAGGGGAAGGCAGATGGCGAGGAGGTAGCGCTTGCTGGTCCAGAAGCCGCGTCGTATACGGGCGGTGAGGTCGCCGATCTCGAAGGAGGAGAAGGGTGGGGGGGCTTCACCTCGTTCTGGGGGACGAGGGTCCGGCGGTCCTCCTCCTCGTCGGAGGAGTCGGAGGCGCGATCCCTCTCCATTGATCGCGTTCCTTGTGAGATAGATGAATGGTAGGATCAGAGAGAGGTCATGGGAGTGGAGATCTCCGGCGCTAGGTTTTTTTTTTTCTTCTTTTTTTTTTTCGGGCCGGCGGGGGCCGGGGGGACGCGCTGTTTCGAAGGAACCGAGGAGGCCGTGAGGAGAAGAGAGATGGGGAGTGGAGTATAGTTAGAGGAAGCGGGAAGGAGAAGGTGGGTACGGCGATGCCTGTCTGATCGTGAGCCCGTCAATAACATCGGGTGGACGAAAACGAATCCTCAACCACGCATGATGTATATATATATATTATAATAATAATAAGAACAAGAAGTTTAGGTGGTCCATCCAATTTGTTGGTGGTCCCAAGGTTGCTTGAGTGCTACCATACCCAAGGATCCACATAAAGAAGCATCATACTTTGAGAAATATAAATTGCTAGCTCAAAGGAGCAAAGGTGTCATCATGGCTGTTCTTTGATCGAGAGAGTGGCTTAAACTTGAATCATGGACTTAGAAACTATTTTGTCTTTCAAACAAGGATCTATAATTACAAAATTCATCTTTTGTATTTTATGTTATCTTAAAATCACAAGTGAGATTAATTTACAAAGATTTGAAAAAATCATAAGTAATAAAAGAGTTTTTTTTTTTTCTAAAATCCAAGAGGTAAACCCTTGGAGGTGAAATGTTGACCGATCAAATAACTCTAATAAAAGATAGTACTTGATATGGCTGATCCAACGTCGTCAAAATAAATGATAACGGTGACTGACGGAGGCCTTCTCGGTCTCCTGAGCCCCCCTCGGCATCGGCCTCAAGTCACAGCTCTCGGGTCTTATGAACAGTATCTCAACCCTCGAGACCCCTCGGTCTTGGGCTGCATGAACAGTGCTTGGCCTCGAGTTCCACCCTCGGCCTCAAGCCACAGCTCCCGAGCCTTATGGACAGTATCTCAACCCCCGAGACCCCCTCGGTCTCAGGCTGTATGAACAGTGCTTGGCATTGAGTTCTACCCTCGGCCTCAAGCCACAGCTCCCGGGCCTTATGAACAGTATCTCAACCTCCGAGACCCCCTTGGTCTCGGGCTGCATGAACAGTGCTTGGCTCGAGTTCCACCCTCAGCTTCAAACCACAGCTCCCAGGCCTTATGAACAGTATCTCAACCCTCGAGACCCCCTCGGTCTCGAGCTGCATGAACAGTGCTTGGCCTCGAGTTCCACCCTCGGCCTTAAGCCACAGCTCCCGAGCCTTATAAACAGTATCTCAACCCCCGAGACCCCCTCGGTCTCGGGCTGCATGAATAGTGCTTGGCCTCAAGTTCCACCCTCGGCCTCAAGCCACAGCTTCCGGGCCTTATGAACAGTATCTCAACCCTCGAGACCCCCTCGATCTCGGGCTGCATGAACAGTGCTTGGCCTCGAGTTCCACCCTCGGCCTCAAGCTAAAGCTCCCGGGCCTTATGAACAGAATCTCAACCCTCGAGACCCCCTCGGTCTCGGGCTGCATGAATAGTGCTTGGCCTCGAGTTCCACCCTCGGCCTCAAGCCATAGCTCTCGGGCCTTATGAACAGTATCTCAACCCCCGAGACCCCCTCGGTCTCGGGCTACATGAACAGTGCCTGATGCATGATCCGGCCTGCCCTGGGTCACCTGGCATGCCCACGTAATCCGCCGCACATCCGTAGCAGGGTGTGGCCATACCTCATAACGACGTATGGTCCATCGTGTGTCTGTCACTGTACATGACCATACCCCGTTACAGCATACGGTCTACTACCTGCCCGCAAATATGCGCGGTCACATCCGGCGATGGCGCGCACCAGGCATAACCACAGACGCTAGACACTTGTGAGGCCATACTGACAGGTGATGCAGGACACCTCTGACATGCACGGTGATAGTACGATCTGTTACTGTCAGCCTCATCTTTTGTTCGTTATTGAACGGGGCACCTTGAAATCAGCAATCTTCTGGAATGGAAGGATGTATCTTCGAACATGTATAAAAACATACGCTCTCGCTGTAAGTAAGGATCTAAGAACTCTAGTTTTTCTAGCTTCTTCCTACTAGTTAAGCCCTAACTGTCTAGCTTCCTTCGGTTAGATAGCTCTCGTCTATTCCCGAGTGACTAACTTGAGCATCGAAGGGTCCCCACCGGAGCATCCGGTCTCCGGGGACTTTTCTTGCAGGAGTCTGGCAAGGAGGACGTCTGTTTCCCTGGCGCTTGAAGAAAGTGACTCGGCGTCATCATATTGGCGTGCTAGGTAGGGGGGCAAGAGAAAGATATCGAACCAGCGATCTGCAATCTCTCTCTCCCCAAGCTCTTGAGCCATGGTGACGACCCGTGCGAAAGGGGGCTCTGTCAGTTGCGCCGGGGGGCAGTGTCAAGTAGTAGATCCGCTGGCGGTTGGCCCCTCAGCTCCCCTAGCCGGTATCCCTAGACCGCCGCATCTCTAGGCGGCTGAACCTTCCGCTCCCCCGGTCGATGTCTCTGCGCCCCCTCCACGGCAGCTTTAGGAAGATCGGCTTGCCGCCCTAGCTACGCAAGTTCAGTCCTTGGCGGCGGTGGTTCAAGGTCTGCAGCACCAGCAAGCTGCCCCGCGGCAGCCGGAGCCATTCCCATCAGTTCTGGGGGTGGTGCAACCCAGCCAGCATTCCTCCCGAAGAAGATCATCGATCTCGGAGGCTCGCCACCGCCATGCTTTGCCCAAACCTCACAACCGAGGAGCTTCCAAAAGACCCCGATCGCCTTTTCGTCATGCCAGCATTTCTTCCAAGCGGCGACGAGAAGGAGGCGGAGCGCCCTCGCCGACATCGCCGTCACTCTTCCCCGTCCTCAGAATCCTCGGGGGAGGGGTCCTTCAATGGCAGGATAGCCCGTCGTACCGAGCGTCGACTCGACGAGTATAACCAACGATTGGAGGAACTTAGCCGCCGGATCACCCACCTGCCAGAGGCGGACTATGACAGCCGGCCTCCACTGTCTCGTCGTATCATGGAAGAGCCCATCTCCACCCGGTTTCGCCTCCCTCAGCTGGATCCATATGACGGGACCACGGATCCCCTGGACCACCTAGAAAGTTACAAGGTTCTCATGCAGGTCCAGGGGGCCACCAATTTGCTCATGTGTATCACCTTCCCTGCCACCCTAAAGAAAGCTGCCTGAGCTTGTTACTCTCGCATGCCGCCGCGGAGTATTGATTCTTTCCGTTAGCTAGAGAGGGCCTTCTTAGCCCATTTTGATGCCTGAAGGAAGATTCCAAGGGTAGCTGACAACCTCTTCGCTGTCCAGCAGAAGAGCGGTGAGTCCTTGTGGGATTACATCGCTCGGTTCAAGGAGACAGCCCTGGAAGTCTACAATCTTGAAGACTCAGTGGCCACTTTGGCCTTGAAGCGAGGGCTCCGTCCATCTCGCTTCGCGTACTCCCTTGACAAGAAGCCGTCCGGTTCTTATGCCGAACTTTTGACCCGGGCACAGAAGTATATCCGTGCTGACGAGGCTGACTCCTCTTGGCGCGAGGCTAGCGGGAGTGTCCTCAAGAAGCCGGCCCACCCTGAGCCTATTGAAGTTTGACCCAGGAAGCCCGAACCTCCCCGCCGACCAGACAACCGTCCTCAAGCTCCTGAACAGAGAGACGGGCCCTACACTCCTCTGCTCGCCCCTATATCGCATATCTTGCTCGAGATCGAGGGTGAGTCTTATCTTCAGCGCCCACCTCCGATGAACCCAAAAATCCCCCGCAACAAGAACCTCTACTGCCGCTATCATCGGGATCATGGCCACGACACCGACGACTATCGCCAGCTGAAGAAGGCGATAGAGGATCTTATCCAGTGTGGCCATCTGGGGAAGTTTGTTTGAAGGAATAACCCAGATGCCCTTGGTCCGTCGGTGCCTCCGCTACCGGTGATCGATAATGCACCAACTGAGAAGACGATGGAGATGATTTCCTAGGGGGCAGGTGGCCCACCCAAAAGGACGGGCGAAGGAAGAGTTAGATTCTGTAATTCCTTTTTCTAAAAGGGACTTAGAGGGGGTGGTAAATAAAAATGATGACAGCGTCGTCGTGTCCATGATGATTGCTAAGCATCCTGTAAAAGAATTCTGGTTGATAGTGGAAGCTCGGTGGATGTTTTGAAGTATGATGCTTTTGTTCGCATGAACCTGTCACCCGACCTGCTTTGGCCTATCGCCACACCCCTGATGAGGTTCATCGGAGATTCCGTGAAGGTCGAGGGGGAGATCACTCTTCCTATCACGGCAGGTATGGCTCCGCGCCAAAGCACAGTCTTCATGAACTTCCTGGTGGTCCGAGTGCCCCTCGCCTATAATGCAATCCTCGGGCAGCATGAGCTCAATCTTTTGTACGATGTCATATCCACTAAGAGGCTCCTCGTAAGGTTTCCTACCAGTGAAGGAGTGGGGGAGATACGGGGAGAGCAGAGCCCGCCCCCACTTTGCTACCACATGGCCCCTAGTCCACAGGGGGTGATACCTGCACCTGCACCGGAAGCGCTGGACCCCAGGACCTGAGAGAGAGGAGAGCCGGCCGAGCGTCTGCTTGCTTTCTCTCTTGGAGAGGACCCAACAAAGATGATCCAGATCGGAGCCCTACTCCTGGAGGAGGCCCGTGGCCAGCTCCTCGCTTTCTTGCAGGCCAACGCTGATGTTTTCGCCTGGTCGGCGTTCGATATGCCCGGCATTCCAGAAGAAGTGATTACCCACCGCTCAATATCAAGTCATAGTGCCGATCCATTCGGCAGAAGAAGAGGAGCTTCGCCCTTGACAGACAGAAGGCCGTGGACGAGGAGGTGCGAAAGCTGTTGGCCGTCGGTCACATCCATGAGGTGCACTACCCCGACTGGCTAGTGAATGTTGTGATGGTTCGCAAGGCCAGCGGGAGCTGGAGGATGTGCGTGGACTTCACTGATCTCAACAAGGTGCCCCAAAGATAGCTTCCCACTGCCCCGGATCGACCAGCTAGTGGATGCTACGTCTGGGCACCAAACTCTTAGCTTCATGGACGCATTTTCGGGGTACAACCAAATCAGGATGAACCCAGCTGATGAAGAAGCTACTTCCTTTATTACTGAAAAAGGAATTTACTGCTACAAAGTGATGTCGTTTGGGCTGAAGAATGCCGGAGCCACCTATCAGAGGTTGATGAATAAGGTCTTTGAGGACCAGATCGGGCGTAACATGGAGGTATATGTGGATGATATGCTGACCAAGAGCACCAATGCTGTAGACCATGTCGCCAATCTCGCAGAGACCTTCAACAACCTGCACCTGTATCGGATGAGGCTGAACCCCGGCAAGTGTGCCTTCAGGGTAGCGGCAGGCAAGTTTTTGGGCTTTATGGTAACCCAGTGGAGGATCGAAGCCAATCCCGATAAGATCTGGGCTATCTTGGATATGAGGCCCCCAGCTAATAAGAAGGAGGTGCAATGCCTAACCGGAAGGGTGGCGGCCTTGAGTCGCTTCATGTCAAGATCGGTAGAAAGGTGCCTGCCCTTCTTTAAGGCGCTGCGTAAGATCAACAGCTTCGAGTGGACAAAGAATATCAGGATGCCTTTAAGAGTTGAAGCAATGTCTATCCACTCCCCCACTGTTGTCCAAGCCAAGGGGTGGAGAATAGCTCTTCCTGTACCTTGCAGCCTCCCTCAAGGCCATTAGTTCTGTGCTCGTGCGCATGGATGCCGACGGAGTGCAGAGGCCGGTCTACTACACCAGCAAGGTACTTCATGACGCCGAGACCAGATATTCTAGGACCGAGAAGATCATTTTTGCCCTGGTGGTCTCTGCCCAACGCTTTCGACCCTACTTCCGAGCTCATCCCATCGTGGTGCTCACTGACCAACCTCTTCGGACCATCTTGTCCCATCCTGACACCTCTGGTTGGTTAGCCAAGTGGGCCATCAAGCTGAGCGAGTTCGACCTATCTATCCGGCCAAGGTCTACCATGAAGTCTCAAGTGTTAGCTGATTTCTTGGTCGAGTGTACTTGGACCAAGGAGTGTTCGGAGGAATCACGTCCGGAGGTGCGCATGGAGCCCTCCTCGACCGAGGAAACAGAAAAGGAAGACTGGATTTTGCATGTGGATGGAGCAGCAAATTCTCAAAGAAGCGGAGCCGGGCTCATCCTTGCGAGCCCCGAGGGGGACGTGGTGAGTATACCCTTCGGTTTCAGTTCCCGGCCACTAATAACCAAGCGGAGTATGAAGTCCTATTGGCGGGAATGAGGCTGGCTGAGGAGCTCGGTGCAGGGCGTCTGAGGGCCTTCACGGACTCCCAGCTTATTTCTGGGCAGGTTGCTGGGGAATACGAAGCCAGAGACCTGACCATGTCCCGTTACCTGAGTAAGGTGCTGTCCCAAGCCTCTCGGTTCTCTTACTTCTGCGTCATCTATATTCCCTGAGCGGAGAACGCTAGGGCCGACGCGCTGTCCTGTTTGGCCACCTCGACCGACGGAACCCTGGGAAGAACGTATGTGGAGCACCTGTAGACCCCAAGCATTGAAGATGCGGATGAAGCATACTACATCTTGCGGGAAATCCATGAGGGCATCTGCGGGAGTCACCTGGGGGGCAGAGCCCTAGCTTATAAGGCCTTACGGTAGGGGTACTACTGGCTGACCATGAGGGAAGACGCGGTCGAGCTTGTTAAGAAGTGTAATAGCTGCCAGCGCCATGCCAATATTCAGCGACAACCGGCATCTCAGCTGACCCCCTGGCGGCGCTTGGCCCTTCGCCCAGTGGGGTATGGACATCTTGGGACCATTCCCCCTAGCCTCCGGGCAGCGCAAGTTTCTCCTAGTGGCCATCGATCACTTCACCAAGTGGATTGAGGCCGAAGCCCTTGCTAAGATCACTGAGAGCAAGGTGAGATCCTTCTTTTGGAAGTATGTTATATGCCGGTTCGGATTACCACACACTCTGGTCACCGACAATGACCGGCAAGTTTGACAACGCACCCTTCCGAGGATTTGCACCGAACTGGGCATCCACCAGAGATTCACTTCCGTCGGACACCCCAGACCAATGGAGCGGCCGAGGTAGCCAATCACATCATTCTCCAAGGACTGAGAACCCGACTGGATGATTGTAAGGGATGATGGGTGGAGGAGCTCCATAATGTGCTATGGGCCTACCACATAAAGCCCCCATCAGAGAGACCCCATTCAGTTTGGTCTTCGGGTCCGAAGCTGTCATCCCGGTGGAGATAGGCTCCTCGAGCCCGCGGGTGGAGTCATACAGTGAGGAAGATAACCCGGACCGGCTGTGAGCTAACCTTGATCTAGTGGAGGAGGTGCGAGACCGGGCGCGGCTCCGGATGGCGGTCTACCGACAATGAGCTGCCAAATATTACAACGCCCGCGTGTGCCCCAAGACCTTTTTGCCGGAGACTTGATCCTTCGACGAGCTGAGGTCTCAAAGCCGACGGAAGGAGGCAAGCTAGCTCCAAACTGGGAGGGGCCCTACCGGATCACCAAAGCACTCCGTCACGGAGCATACAAGATTGCAGAGCTGGATGGGAGGCCGCTCCCCCAGACGTGGAACGCCGACAACCTCCGTCGGTACTATCAGTAGTGCATTCCCTTCTTACACTAAATACCATGCTTGTATTTTTTTGGGTTTTCACCCCTCATTTCATATCAATGAACTTGAGTTCTAGCATCTCAGTTTTTCAACAAAAAGCCCTGGACCAGCCAGGCAAAAGCCCAGTGTACCATTGGCAGAGCGATGTACCATCGGCTCTCAACAACTAAAGCCCGACCCCGGTCGGCACAGAAAGCCCTAGGCCAGCCAGGCACAAAGCCCAATGTACCACTGGCAGAGCGATGTACCATCGGCTCTCAACAACTAAAGCCCGACCCCGGTCGGCACAGAAAGCCCTGGGCCAGCCAGGCACAAAGCCCAGTGTACCATTGGCAGAGCGATGTACCATCGGCTCTCAACAACTAAAGCCCGACCCCGGTCGGCATAGAAAGCCCTGGGCCAGCCAGGCACAAAGCCCAGTGTACCACTGGCAGAGCGATGTACCATCGGCTCTCAACAACTAAAGCCCGACCCCGGTCGGCACAGAAAGCCCTGGGCCAGCCAGGCACAAAGCCCAGTGTACCACTGGCAGAGCGAGGTACCATCGGCTCTCAACAACTAAAGCCCGACCCCGGTCGGCACAGAAAGTCCTGGGCCAGCCAGGCACAAAGCCCAGTGTACCACTGGCAGAGTGATGTACCATCGGCTTAACAACTAAAGCCCGACCCCGGTCAGCACAGAAATCCCTGGGCCAGCCAGGCACAAGCCTAGTGTACCACTGGCAGAGCGATGTACCATCGGCTCTCAACAACTAAAGCCCGACCCCGGTCGGCATAGAAAGCCCTGGGTTAGCCAGGCCCAAAGCCCAGTGTACCACTGGCAGAGCGATGTACCATCGGCTATCAACAACTAAAGCCCGACCCCGGTCGGCACAGAAAGCCCTAGGCTAGCCAGGCACAAAGCCCAGTGTACCACTAGCAGAGCGATGTACCATCGGCTCTCAACAACTAAAGCCCGACCCCGGTCGGCACAGAAAGCCCTGGGCTAGCCAGGCACAAAGCCCAGTGTACCACTGGCAAAGCAATGTACCATCGGCTCTCGATAACTAAAGCCCGACCCCGATAGGCACAAAAAACCCTAGGCCAGCCAGGCACCAAGCCCAGTGTACCATTGGCAAAGCGGTGTGCAAGCAGCCCTGGAAGCTCGAGTCAATCTTAGCCTTCCGAGTCTGATGCTCCATCGGTCACCAGGAGTTCATACTCCTCGACTCTAGGATTTGGTCCTACGTGGCTAAGTTGAGGTTATTCAAGAATGAATTAAAGGTTACTCCTCAGTACCGACGAAGCCCCTAAGGGTCCCACGTCGGTAGCCAAAGGACTCGAGGTAAAAGTTACAATTGGATAAAGACAAATTTCATTGAAGGAAAGAGTGTACTTCATTAACTCGAAAGTGCTTACAAAACATCGACTAAGTAGGACTTGCAAAATAAAAAAGTACAACATGAAGCTCACGGTTCAGCGCAGGTTCGTCGTCAGATGAACCAACCTTGGAGAGACGCTCCGCTCCGGCTTGACCTCAAGGGCCTGTAGAAAGTCCAGGTCTCGGGCGACCTTTTTCTTTCCACGCTGGAACCCTTGAAGATACGCTTCCACCGAAGCTTTGGCCAGCTTGTCTATGAAGCACTCGGACGCCCTAAACTCTTCAATAACCTTGGCAGTCCTGGCCTTAACAGCTGCCTCCACCTCGGCAGCTCGAGCTTTCCTCTCTGCAGCTAGAGATGCCAACGCTGCCCTCTCAGCCTCCAGGGCACGATCCCTCTCCTCTTCAGCTTTCCTCACCTTTTCCTCGGCCTCCTTTGCCCTCTCCTCGGCCTTCTTGCCCTCTCCTCGGCCTCGCCTGCCTGATTCTCGGCCGCCTGGATGGTCGCGGCCAACTCTGAAATATGCAGGTCCCTGGCCGCAACAGCGCTTTCGGCCTCCATCAGTTGGCTGAGAGCCACCCGCAAACGGTTGGTCTCAACTTCTGCCTGGCTCTCGGCCGCCTTTATCTCATCGGCCCGGGCAGTCCTGGCCGATTCCAAGGCCCTCTCGGCTACCTCTGCTCGAGCGCAAGCCTCCTCGGCCTCTCTCTGGGCCTCCCGCATGAGGGTCTTTCCCCCATGGATGACCTCCCTTGTAGCAGCCAAGGAGTTCGCAATCTGCATGCAGGCCTCATGTCAAAAAGAGAGAGGAAGAATAAAAGGGAAATCTAAAAGTAGGGTGCTGTGAGTCTACTTACTTTGACTAGGGCCGCGTAGGACTCTTGGAAGAACGTGGCCGCCTTCAAATGGCTAAGTTCTTTCTGAACCTCGGGTACGAAGATTGATAAGATTAGCCACTCTACCAGCGTCCATCATCCAAAATGGAGTCCCGATGCAGCCTCAGCCTGGCTCCATTTCCTCCAGCAGCCTTGGCGGTTTCGGATTCGATGCACGGAGGGATGCTTGCCGATGTCTGCTTCGGGGGTGGACTTGCAGCCCCCGACGGTCCCTCACCCCAGCTCCTTGTTACCTCGGCGGGGACTGGTCCGCGGGGAGTGGGGGGTTCCTCCGCTATCACTGGCTCCTCCGTGGCCGACTCCCTTTCAGGCGGGGTGGCGGCCGTCAGATCGACCTCCGAGACGGCCGGAGGCTCTTGCGATGTAGGTGGCTCGGGCACCCGCACTGTCGGATGTTTCGAGGTCGGTGCTTGCTGCCCCTCACTGGGCCCCCTGGGCCCTCCTTTTGGCAGCGGCCTTTATGAGTCTGCGGGTTGGGACCTTCATAGCTGTGCAACATCGGCCAGGGTCAGCCAAAAAAAAATAAAAAAAAGGAAGACTTTGGCTAAGTATGAGGGAGACTTACCATGGTGGGAGATGAGACCCGCCGACTGAGGTTTTCCTCTGTTAGAAGCAGGTTGTACCGAGGGATGTCGGTAGCCAACAGCTTGAAGGGAGAAACAATCTCCGAGGCATGCATGTTTTAAAGATAACAATTATCAATGCGAAAATTTAAAGATTACATACTAATCTATCTAATGCATCAAGATCATATCTTTGCCTTGTATATAGGATCGATTGATCCAAAATATGCATATAAATAAAACTATCAAGATCATGTCTTGATCTTCAAGGCAAGAAGTCATACTTCTTATCTTGAAGCATGCCTTAAGATCTAGGGATCATATCACTTACCTTAAAGGCAATTGGTAAATCCTTTTATGCTCTGCAGCCGTTCAATCGTCCGGCCTCTAGTATCGTCCATGCGAAGCCCCGAATGATCGGATTCCCTGGAGTGCTAGCTCGCGAAAAATGACTTTGCTGATCTTGAATCCTCCCACTTGAATTCTTCTTCTAGGATCCTCCACACTTCCGTTAGCACCAGAATCACTAGGATTTTCTATTCTAATTCTTTAGAAAATCAATTCACGACATATCGTGTGTTGTTTTTCTCTTCTTTGTGTAATCTGGTGAGGGATGTCCTCTATTTATAGTCTCTTTTAGCATCCATTAAATTCTAACATTTAGAATTCCGTCGCTTGGCGAAAACCAAAGAGACGTCGAACCGTAAGCTTGGTTAATTCGACGTTCGGTAAAAAACCAAAGAGTCGTCGAACCGTAGCGCTTGGTTAATTCCATGTTCGGTAAAGACCAAAGAGTCGTCGAACCGTAGCGCTTGGTTAATACAAAGAGGCGCATTTATTCTAACACTTTAGAATTCCGACGGAATTGTTTGGAGAAGATTAATGCAAGACATTAAATTCTATATGTGAATTTAATCTCTCAGACTTATGCGAGAGGTTTGGGTTTAGTTTTTGGTTTAAGCTAATCTGAATTTATTGGACTGAACCCACATAGATCATGGTCCTAGCCCAAATCAAATTTGGCTAGTCCTGAATCTATTTAAATCCAAATCAAGTCTAATTTTAAATCAATATTTGAAATTGACTAGTCCTTCTAATAGACTTAAACCAAATTGAATCTTATTCAATTGTACTTAACCCAATTGAGATAATTCAATCAATCAAATTGATTAATTAAATCATATACGATTCTCAATCGTTGATCAGCAAACAGATCATCCTAGGAAACTTCTATGCGTGTGACTCTCTAGGTTCGAACCTAAGCCGGTAGCATAGAAACAACTTTCTATACTAATCGATGTGCCCATCTAGCAATGGAACCCGACGTCCGGATAGGTCGAAGAGTTGCCGAGCAAACTCCAAGAACCCTAAGAAACAGTTACCGTATAATTCATCCTCTTGACCACAAATGCTAAGGATGGCTTAAGAGCCTGTCAACTCTAAATAGCAAATCCATAAAGTGATTTCAATTTTAGTGATCATGTGACTTTCACATGAAGTGCCTTGGCCAAGGTCTTGCTAAATTGAAACACAAGCATTTCTCCTTTTAACGGGATAGGTCAAATTCCATCTTGATCCACAACTGACTACCACAAGTACTTGACTGCACCCAGTAACCTTTCGTAGCTGGATTAGAAATCCAGGTGGTCCGGCACCTAAGTACAATGAGTTGCTTGTAAGCCACTGGTTGTGATCTTCAGGTCTGAAGGATACTTATACCTATATCTTCTCGGATTAACTCTTGACAGTAGAGTATCCGGAAATGAGTCACGTTCGGTGAAATGTACTCCTACACTTTCACCTGTATGTCATACCAGTGTCTCTACACTCCTTGGTTAAGAGGACAACCAACAAATATGATATACAACGTCCTATAATTGATAGTACTATGGCCCTGTCATAGTATATCATATGGTCGCGAACCTTTTTGAGGACCTTCAAAGATAAATCCTCCTTTATCGTGAAGGAAGATCCTAAGGGCTTCATTACAATCAGGAGTATTAAGAAGATGTTCTTGTAATGAATAAACTGCCAAATAACTTTTATTAATATATCAATTTATATACAATTTACATTAGCACAATCATCAAATGATTGGCTTTAGGATACAATTCCCAACAAACTCCCACTTAGCCTAAAGCCACTCATTACAGTATCTAATACCCATCTTCAACTTATAGTTATCAAACTCCTTGATGCTGAGTGCTTTAGTAAATGGGTCACCTAGGTTTTCCTTTCCATCAATCTTCTGAAGATTTATGTCATCTCGGTCTACAATCTCTCGAATAAGATGAAACCGGCACAGTATGTGCTTGGTGCGCTGATGTGCTCGTGGTTCCTTTGCTTGAGCTATGGCACCAGTGCTGTCACTGTACAACAGGACTGGTCCATCTATGGAAGGTGTCACTCCAAGCTCGAAGATGAACTTTCGCAGCCACACAGCTTCTTTCGCAGCATCTGATGCAGCGATGTACTCTGCCTCGCATACCGAATCTGCCACTATATGTTGCTTGAACTTTTTCAGCAAACAGCTCCACCATTCAGGATAAACACGAAACCCGATACACTTTTGCTATCATCATGATCTGATTGGAAACTGAAATCAGTATATCCAACAAGTTTCAAATCAGACTCTCCATAGACTAACCACTGGTCCTTAGTATTTCTCAAATACTTAAGGATTGTCTTAACAACTTGCCAGTGTTTTTCTCCTAGATCAGATTGGTATCTACTCACTACTCCTAGTGAGTATGCCACATCTGGTCTTGTACATGTTATGGTGTACATAATCGATCCCACTGCCGAAGCATATGGAATTCGACTCATACGTTCTCTTTCATTAGGAGTTGTCGGACAATCCTTCTTAGAAAGATGAATTCCATGGCCTATCGGAAGATAGCCTTTCTTGGAATTCTCCATGCTAAACCTCTTTAGCACTGTGTCAATGTACGTAGATTGGGATAAACCAAGCATCCTCTTAGATCTATCTCTATAGATCTTCATCCTAGGATGTATGATGCTTCTCCCAGATCTTTCATGGAGAATTGTGATGATAACCATGTCTTTATTCCTTGTAATGCAGGGATATCATTTCCGATTAAAGAATATCATCCACATATAATACAAGAAATATAATAACGGAATCATTAGCCCATTTATAAATGCAAGGTTCTTCTTTATTTTTAATAAAGCCATAACATTTGATCACTTTATCAAATCGTATGTTCCAACTCCTAGATGCTTGCTTAAGTCCATAAATGGACTTCTGTAGCCTGCACACTTTAGACTCATCTTCAGATATAAAACCTTCAGGCTGTATCATATACACCTGTTCTTCTAAATCACCATTTAGAAAAGCGGTTTTAACATCCATCTGCCAAATCTCATAATCGAAGTGTGCTGCTATAGCTAGCATAATCCGAATGGATTTCAGCATTGCCACAGGAGAAAACGTTTCATCATAGTCAATACCATAACGTTGACGATACCCCTTAGCAACCAGCGTGCTTTATAGGTCTCAACCTTTCCATCCGTACCTCTTTCCTCTTGAAAACCCACTTACACCCTATGGATTTTATCCCTTTAGGTGGGTCAACTAATGTCCATACATTATTGTCCTTCATGGAGTCAAGTTCAGATTTCATGGCCTCAAGCCATTTATTAGAGTCAGTCCTTTGCATAGCATCCATATAGGTGATCGGATCATCGTTGTTCTCATCGAGTTCAACAGGATCATCATTCTGGACCAAGAAACCTAAGTATCTGTCCGGTTGATGTGGTACTCTACCAGATCGCCTTAATGGTGCATCTAAAATGGGTTTTGAGTTTGATCTAATCAACTCAGATTCTAAGGGTTCTCTGGTTTGTGTTGTTCCTTCTACTTGATGAACTTCTCAAGTTCAACATTAGAGCTACTTGTTCCTTCACTAAGGAACTCCTTTTCAAGAAAAATTGCTCTATTACTAATGAATAACTTTTGTTCTTCAGTATTGTAGAAGTAATATCCTTTGGTCTCTTTCGGATAGCCGATAAAAAATATTTGTCAGATTTGGGTTCAAGTTTGTCTGATTTTGCATGTTTACATAAGCCAGAAGGGGTCAAGGAGTAATAGTCAAGGAGGTTTACGAAAAAAGGAGGAAGGGGTAAGCGGAGGCCCATCCTCAGGAAATTTCATAAATGGCCACTCGGCCCGGTCGAGATGAGATCACTCTATCGTCGGGGGTCGGGAGATAGAGCCCGACATCCCGGGGGATTTGGTAACGGCCCGGATGTTCGCCAAATCCTGGCCTGTCACCGTGGAGGCGACCCCTTCCGGGGATTCTGCCCCCACCCTCGAGGAGGTGTCGGCCTCCGCATGGCGTCTCCTCGATGGGGCCGTGCCAGCCGCCGCTGGGTGCCTCCCTGCGGGAGCCTCCCCGGCGACGCCATCCGGGCCAGAGGGACGCAGTCCTTCGAATCAGAGGACCACTCAAGAGGAGGTGAAGGAGAAGGGGGAGAAGAAGGAGAAGCATGAAGCCTCTTGGGAGAAGACGATCCTCTGAATCATCCTCCGAGGTCTAGGACTGGGAACTCATTGTTGGAAGAAGGAATAGAGAGGTCTAGAAGAGACGAAGAGCTGACCTGGGGAAGAAAATGGCGTGCGCGGGCTCTTAGGTTGCAGGGAAGGCCAGGAGCAAAAATCAGGGAATCAGAGGAAGAAGACAACGATGGCAGGAGTAGTGTGGCCAGATTCAACCCCCCATCCGAGTTTTATTGAGTTTCGAATTATCCTGCCTCGTCAGCCACGTGGACTCTCACCGTAGGCTGGGCTGCCTCGATGATCGCTCGGCGCGTGATACGATCTGCTTCCGGCCAATGATGGAATGCCGCTGACGTCATCGTTATGATGGGCAATGATGGCGCTACTTTCCTCACGGACTTCGAAGAATCAACCTTGCCTCGAGGACGATCGCCGCAGATCGGGTGAATGGTAGTGGCCGCCCTTTCATATCCCCCATGATGCCCGCATAAAGTCATTGCAGCGCTCAGAGACACATGTCCGGGGGCGGTTCACAAAGGACTGGGATTAGCCACTTGGGAGGTGACACCCCTTTCGCCTTGCTGGGGTGGGCCCACTCCATCTCAGGGGTGAGGGGGCATCTAATATGACTGATCCAACGATGTCAGAATAAACGATAATGGCAACTGACGGAGGCCCTCTCGGCCTCCTGAGCCCCCCTCGGTATCGGCCTCAAGCCACAGCTCCCGGGCCTTATGAACAGTATCTCAACCCCCGAGACCCCCTCGGTCTCGAGCTACATGAACAATGCTTGGCCTCGAGTTCCACCCTCGGCCTCAAGCCACAGCTCCCGAGCTTATGAACAGTATCTCAACCCCTGAGACCCCCTTGGTCTTGGGCTGCATGAACAGTGCTTGGCCTCGAGTTCCACCCTCGGCCTCAAGCCACAGCTCCCGGTCCTTATGAACAGTATCTCAACCCCGAGACCCCCTCGGTCTTGGGCTGCATGAACAGTGCTTGGCCTCGAGTTCCACCCTCGGCCTCAATTCACAGCTCCAGGCCTTATGACAGTATCTCAACCCCCGAGACCCCCTCGGTCTCGGGCTGCATGAACAGTGCTTGGCCTCGAGTTCCACCCTCGACCTCAAGCCACAGCTCCCGGGCCTTATGAACAGTATCTCAACCCCCGAGACCCCCTCGGTCTCGGGCTGCATGAATAGTACTTGGCCTCGAGTTCCACCCTCGGCCTCAAACCACAGCTCCCGGGCCTTATGAACAGTATCTCAACCCCGAGACCCCCTCGGTCTCGGGCTACATGAAAGTGCTTGGCCTCGAGTTCCACCCTCGGCCTCAAGCCACAGTTCCCGGGCCTTATGAATAGTATCTCAACCCCCGAGACCCCCTCGGTCTCGGGCTGCATGAACAGTGCTTGGCCTCGAGTTCCACCTCGGCCTCAAGCCACAGCTCCCGGGCCTTTTGAACCGTATCTCATCCCCCGAGACCCCTTGGTCTCGGGCTACATGAACAGTGCCCGATGCATGATCCGGCCCACCCTGGGCCACCTGACATGCCCACGTAATACGTCGCATATCCGTAGCAGGGTGTGGCCATACATCATAATGGCGTATGGTCCATCGTGTGTTTGTCACTGTACATGACCATACCCTGTTACAGCGTACGGTCCACCACCTGCCCGCAACTGTGCGCAGTCACATCCGGCGATGGCACGCACCAGGCATAACCACAGACACCAGACACCTGTGAGGCCGTACTAACAGGTGATGCAGGACCTCTGACATGCACGGTGACAGTACGATCTGTCACTGTCAGCCTCATCTTTTATCCGTTATTGAACGGGCACCTTGAAATCAGCAATCTTCTGGAATGGAAGGGTGTATCTTCGAACAGGTATAAAAACATACGCTCTCGCTGTAAGTAAGGATCTAAGAACTCTGGTTTTTTCTAGCTTCTTCCTACTAGTTAAGCCCTAACTGTCTAGCTTCCTTCGGTTAAACAGCTCTCGTCTGTTCTCAAGTGACTAACTTGAGCATCGAAGGGTCCCCATCGGAGGGTCTCCACCGAAGCATTCAGTCTCCAGGGACTTTTCTTGCAGGAGTCGGCGAGGAGGACATCCGTTTTTCCGGCACTTGAAGAAAGTGACTCGACGTCATCAGTACTTTTATGTTTTCTAGTTACAGCCAACCTATGCTTTGCTCTTTTCATATGAAATGCTTGCAATAATTTATTCATCAATTCTCAATTCATGTTTAGTTTTTACATCATATTCAAACAATAAATGATATTTCATGGCTTCTCATGGCGACTACACAATTCTTGCTATAAACAGCCTAGTGAGCTCTAAACATTTATTAGTAGCTGTCCTAAATGGTAGATTATTTTTGTAGTTCCAAAATCCATATTATTGATGGATGGTGTGCTGAACATTGTTACAATTCTTTTTCAATTTGTTGTTAATATCAACGAGAATTATTGTTATTTCTTATCAAGAAAATGAGGAAAGTGATCCTCTCCTATGTAAACAAAAGTCTACCATAATTTTTTACATAAAATACTTCCAAGCTAACATTTGATTACCATGTGCTTAGAATTTCTTCTTCCTGCTATATTAAACAGCAACATTTCTATCAACTAAAGAAAGTTTATAGATGTAACCATTCCCTTTGCCATGTACTTGTACAATAATCATAGGATTAATAGCCATTGAAGAGAAAAAAATTCTATTAAAATCTTTTAATGATGAAGAATAACTACCTTAATTAATTCATGTGGTTTCTCCTTCAAATCCTTGTCCAACATCACACTAGCATTATTGAAGCCAAATAAATTAATATATAATAACATTAACAACGGTAAAGCTTTAATTTCAAACTAATTAGAACTGAATATATAATTTTTTTCTTCGATTTTGAATTATAATTTTTATAAGATGCAAAATCTTTTTTTATCTGATTTTTGATCTACTTCTATCTATTTTATAAATATATATGTATGTATGTATGTATCAGATCATTTTTTTGTGTAGCTATGTTTTTAGATCAATATTGCATATATTTAGACCATCTAAATTATTCTTACCTTAATTTGATCTTAATTGGTACTACCTTCATCTTTTTATGGATAGCACTAATTTTTTTTATTTTATGCTTTCTTACATTACATTAATGTTATATATGTGTGCTTTGTGATGCTATGCGTCAATGTGGAGGCCAGTCCATACTGGAGACCAAATCCAAAATACACGCACAATGTCTCCTCATCGAAGTACATGATATTTGAATTTGATGCAGGTAGGAGCTTTGAACCCAAAAGTAATCATTTTCCATGGAAATATCTCTGAAGAAGCATTTATTCTATGGAATCATCCATCTTCCAATTTCTAAGCCAACTTCTCAAGGAAACTCTTCTTTCTGCTTCTTGTTGTGTTGACCATCTTGAACCACTGGCTCCCCGGGTCACATGTTGGATCTTCACTCAAGCACTCGCATAGATTTGTGACAAGACTCTTTCCATCAGAGCCAATATCCAAGCACAGTATGCCATCATTTTCGGCTAGCTTGGACGATACATGCATCTTTGAGTCTGATATTATCTCCCACTTGGAGCTTGAATCGCTACAGAGGTTTCCAAGCTCTGCCGGCTCTGTTGCACCATTATCCTTGAGACACAGAAGAGAACCCTCTGGTCCCAAGCTCTGCCCTGCCGTGTAGGTCCAAGCTTCTGATTCACTGCAGGGGCCTAGTTCAAGGGGCCAGACAAGGACTTTCTCAAGACACAAAGCCCAGTCAATGGATGGAAAATTATCATGTAAGGTGGATCATCTGAGAGACCTGGACCTGCATCATGAATTCAATGCAGTAATTGGTGCATGCTGTTGTTGGTCCAGAAAAGAGAAGAAGGAACGCTCATACCTTGGAAAGGAGGTTGTATGGCTTGAATTCTTTGCAGCAAGCTAGAATTCCGGGTGCTGCCCCAGTCCCAAGCCAACACCCCATACGGTTCATCATAATCCAAAGCACCATCTCTAACGTAGTAGCTGCCTTGCAACGCCCAAAGAGCCCAGTCCAGATCCAGTTCAGCCATGGTCCCCAGCATGCAGCTGAAGTAACGGTTATCGTTCTCGTTTGTGCCCCTTTGATCCAATCCAAACTCGCTCAAGAACAGAGGCCATCCTTGGTCCACCAGGAATCCTGCCCTTCTCATCACATCTGCAACTACTCTTCCACACACCTCGTTCGAGTTTCCAGTTTCCCAGGCATCGCCGTCGGTGAAGCCATACCAATGTAGCTCAAAAACAAGCTTGTTTGAGAATGTCAGCTCTATTTGCTTCTCAGAAAGGTAGCTCAGATCAGAGTCAAAGTTCAATCCAGATAGTATAACGAGGACACTCGGATTCACCGAGTGCACGGCCTCTGCACCATTTTGCATATACCTGCATTGTTTCGTTAGTGGTATCAAAAATTTAGGCCATGCAGCAAGGCTTGGTATGCAATTAGATCAGCATCCAACTCTTGATTGACAGCTACAGGATACGTGAAGAACAAAGTTCTAGCATTATAATGGCATCATCCTTGAATCAAGGAGCATCTCGAAAGTTGAGGCCATTAGGGATGGGTGTATCATGATAGTGTTACCCAAGGATGTGTCGGTACATTATTAGTTCTGTACAGTATTGATCTGTATGATCTAATATCTTTCTCATTCTCTCCATTGCAACTAATTGAATCCATATTTATTAGTATAGTATAATACCGATTGGTAAGAATGGATACTGCAGCCATTGGTGCTACCAAACCTTACTCGACACCATGCTTAATTTGATATTAAGTTGACATGGATCACATAACTAGTTCTATATGTTGGGCATAATTCTAGATTGAGGCTAAAATCTCTATTCTTGATTAATATGTGTAACGCCCCAAATCGCCTATAAGTCCAATTAGCTTATCATGAAACTGTTAATTGGCAGCAGATAAACTTGAGTTACAAGCTTTTTAAAATTTTTCTTTTTCATTTGGCATAGGACTATTTTAAGTATCTCTACGAAGTGGCATTTTCATTGCATGCTACAATATAATTAGAATATATTACAAGCAGAGCCGTTAGTTCAGGGTCATTGATGCTATAGGAGCGTCTTCATGTCGTAACAAGACTCTCTATCATCATTCCATTAGTCATTTTCTTCTGTCCACTAACTTTTACACATTTAGATTAGCTCTAATATTATTTGTAAAACTTCGAGCCTATCTATCATCCCAATTAACTTGTTACGGGATCGAGACAGTATGATCTTAAAAATTTGAGTGCAAGTTAATTGATATCGAATGAATTTTAGTTATAAGTTTTTCAAACTTTTCTTCGTTCGATGTGAAATTATTTTATAATATTACAATATAAGTCTTAAACTTTAGCGAAATCAGAATTATATAAGCTAAAAATGTATAATTTAGAGAACATGAGACAAAGATCAGACCAGTTCGTTTAGTTTACTTTTACCAGCAAAAGATACTGAGCTAATTACCAGTACCAATCGTCGACGTTTTCGCTATCTCCTCTGAGTTCATTCCTAAGGCTCATGCCGACGACGCTGGCCGAGCCGTTAAAAATTGCAGCCATTCTCTTTAACCCCTCAATCCACACACCTGGGTCGAAAAACTCGTCTCCAAAGAAGCCGTTGCCGTCGGACGAACTGCAGCACCATCCGGGCTTGCTTATGTGGTTGTCCAGTATCACCATAACGTCATTGTCAGCCAAGTTGTCCACCACGGCCTGCCAGCGAGCAATATATTTTTATAATCAATAAAGGTTTTCATTCCAAAATCATTTAGTTTCAAACTTTTTATTATATTATTATTATTAATTTTTTACTTCTTTATATTATCATTCTAAGTCAAATGTTTGAATTGATTGACGAAGTAATATGTCAGGCTTTTCTTATGGAAATCGATGATGTGGCTTGGATCTGGCGCTTGCCCTGTCACCCCGGGATCTAGCTTTTCTTATGGAAATTAAGGTGGGATCGCCTTCCTATCTGTTCCCTTTTGGTTGGGAGTGGCCTCAACATTAGTCCGCTCTACTCGATATATGGGCTCCAGGAGGAGACGGTTGAGCATGCCTTATTTACCTGTTCCTATGCCTCCCAGATTTGGTTGCATCTTCCATACAGTTCTTGGACGACGGAGGAGGGTCCCGGCCGACGGATTCTATTGCATGATATTCACACAGCTGTCCAGAGCGGCCGATGCTTTCAGGGTGTGTTTCTCGCTTATCTGGCTTATCAGATATGGCTGACTCGTAATTAGATCGTCTTTGCTGAGCGTATGGCCTTGACTCAGACTATTATCCGCACTGCCAGTTTCCTTGCTACGGAATATCTTGGCTCTGTTGTGGATAGTCACTCTGACAGACTGGGCATCTGGGACTCCCCTGCTGCTTCGGCAGCGCACCGTTCTACGGTCTTCATTGCTTGGGAGCCCCAACCACCTGGTTATGTCAAAGTGAATTTTGATGGTTCTGTAACGGGTCGCATTGCTGGATCTGGTTTTATTATCATGAGGGTGAGCTGCTAGCGGCTGGCGGGCATGGTTCTCTTGATATTTCTGTTCCCATGGCAGAGTTGCAGGCTGCATGGGCTGGTATAACCTACGCTGTTCGCGTTTTGCGTTCGCGCTGGGTGGTTATTGAGGGAGATTCTATTACGGTGATTCGATGGATACGGCGGGCGCCTGATCTTTGTCCCTCCTTCAACCCTCTGATAAGTGATATATGGGATATGCTTCATACTGCTATGATCCTCTGATTCGACATGTCTACATGTCTACAGGGAAGCTAACGCTGCAGCTGATTGGGTTGCCTCGGCTGCAGCTCGCCATTCTGATCAGTGGGAATGGCATCCTGGTGACCCTTATCCGATTATCCTGGAGCAAATTTTGTATTTCGATATTTCGAGATTGACTCATCCCAGAGTGGTATGATCGCCCGCTTGTAATAAAAAAAAAAAATATGTCAGGCCTTTCATGAATCTGGAACCGTCGGATGCCATGGAATTAATGTGCTAATGAAAAGGTGCAGAAAACCGGTGTGTTAATGATATGGCACTCAGGCCTTGACCCTTGTGTCAAATTCGTTGACATCCTAGTCGACTAGGCGACCAGCTACAAATTTTTTAAGTTTAAAATAGGTCCACTCACCATTTTTTTAAGAAAAATGTACAATATTTTAAATAGTGATTCATAATTGAACCTGTTTTTCATAAAAAAAATTGATCAAAAAGGCATGAAGAAGGTAACGTAACATTATTAGCACTAGATGCATTAAGACGCTAGTCCTGCTCTTTATTCTTCTAGGTACCGTTTGATACGGTAGATAAAGGGAATATCCCCTGATATCTTTTCTTATTCTTCAAATGCTATAGCTACAGGGATAGTGCTGAAAAAGTTTAACCAGAGGGGATAACCCATGGTTAACATGGGTTATCCTCTGAACTTATTCCCTAGGGAATCCGAGAATAACTAAAATTATCCCTTGATGGCAGAGTGGTAATTTTAAAAAGGTGCTTATTCCCTCAGCTATTTCATGGATAAATGCTATCCTGTACATTTATCCAGGGATAGCCCAAAAGCTATCCCTGGATAAGTGTACAGTTTATCCTCTGGCTATCCTTAGGAATAGCTATTCCAGAATAGATATTCCCTCTTATCCAAAAGCCATAACTAGGGGATATCCCCTCTTATTTTCAAAAGTCATAACTATAAGGGATAGCGGGAATAAAGTTAACCAAAGGAATAATTTATGGTTAACCATGGTTAACCATGGGTTTATTCCCTAGAAAATGCAGGAATAGCTGGTTATCCCTTCAAATAAGAGTAAAAAAATTATCCTATGGATTTACATTTTTGCATTTGATATGATCAATGGGATAGCCAAGGGATATCCCTAGGGATATCCAGGGGATAAACTCTATCCCGTACACTTATCCATGAATAATATTTTTCTATCAAACACTACCTTAATCTTATTAAATACAAAAAAGGTAAATCCATAGGATAACTTTTTTACTCTTATTTGGAGGGATAACCAGCTATTCCTGTATTTTATAAGAATAAATTGAAGGGATAACCCATGGTTAACCATGGTTAAGGTTAACCATGGATTATACCTTTGGTTAACTTTATTCCCAACTATCCATTATAGATATGGCTTTTGGGAATAAGAGGGGATATCTGGATATCCCCTTTTATTCCCTATTTCAAACACTACCTTAAGCTTAATCTCGTTTCACCACTAAGTTTTCTTTCTTACTCATCCTACTCTTTTTAATTCTTGTCAAAGCTCTTTTGCTATATTTTTTTATACATTTAGTTACTTTTTTCCATATTAAATCGGGATCATTATTTATATTCATAGTCATTTCTCTACTGACTTTTCTTTAAATAATTCTAATTTTTTTCTTTTCAAATTTCACATTTAATTTTTAGATTAATAATTTTACGTTTTACTCTATATTTCATTTTTATCCATATGTCTGCTATCATTGTCCTGCCTATGTTGTGAAGTTAAACTTTCTTCTGAAAGTTTTCTTTTAATATAGATATATATAAAAATTTATATAATAAAAATATTATATATATTTTTAAGATTGAATTTTTTTATAAATTTAAATTTTTAAAAATTAAACAGACCTCAAAAACCAAGCCTTACATGGCCTTTTGGTTTAAAATGATTGGCCCTGGTTCCGTAATTGTCCTTCAACAGGCTCGGACGGCCCACGGCCCGATCCAGCTCATGCCACCCATGATTCCAGCCGTTTGATCATCACTTGAGGTGGTAGCAGATTGCAGGGCATTAAATTTACTTCGGCTTTGTTCACCAAATCAAACAATTTTTTAAATTAAAAAAGCTTCTAAAAAAAATGACAGCCGGAATAGCAACTAAGGAGATTTTTTTCTCCCTGGCTTCCCACAAACTTCGACGCTTAAATGAATTAATTGGGAGGAGATGCGGAAACGGCCCACCCCTAATTGAAAAAGACTTGGTGATTACCCTCCAGTGTAACAAGCACGCATCTAGCGCACGAATTGGTTGCATGCCCAGCAATCATACATGCTGAGGCTTAATGGATCTTGACATGCACTGCACACCAGGGGCATAAGTCCGCAGCCAATCCACCTCGTACGTTTAATACGCATTTGCTATACCAAAAGGCGATGCAGGATGACTTTTTCCTGACCATGAATTCATAAAAACCGATGAAACCGCTCGCCTTAGAGAGAAGCTCACCTTGAATGCTTGGAGGAGTGGGAGATCCAGGAGAGCCGGATTGTTGCCTTCGATGGCCGCAATGGATTCAGCGAGTCCGGTAGCTTGGAAGGAGTCCCGGACGGTAAGGTTGGCCAAGGAATCATCATCGGTCACCAAGAAGATAGGCCAAGTGAGCCTGACGCAGTTGAAGCCCATGGAGGTTATCCTCTTGGAGACATCATCCAGTGGCTGCTTGCTCATGCCTTCCACCAGCATGGTCTCAAGGTGGGACGCCCAGTTCACGCACGCCAGCTTCACCCGCCGGCCAGTCTCGTCCACGATCCACCGCGAGCTCGTCGAGAGGGGCAGAGCGCTTGACGGCTCTACAAGGTCGTTGGCAAGGCTTCCGGCGAGGAGCAGCAGAGGCAGAAAGATGGGGAGGGGCCTCATCCTATCTTTGGTTTGGTATCATTGCAAGGCGACAGCATAAAAAAAACGAGGCTGAATGAGCTGATCATGTTGTGAATGGTAGCCTGGATCCATCCTGATAATTTAAATTGGGCCCACCAAATAGTTATATTTGATAATATATTTAATAATAATTTATTCTCAAATCTGGATTACTTTTTATAAGACAATCCAGATTACCTCACATAATGGTTTTGAAAATTGAACCAAATCTGTCGGTCAAACCGGTCCCAACTGAAAACCGACAGTCTGATTCAATTTTTTTATTATTATAATGTAATTTTATTATTATCTAATGTTTATATTTTAACATATTATTAGAAAGTATAATATCACTATTCTAATAATAAATATTGCAATATTATGATATATTATTATAGTAATATTGTAAATTTATAATGTAATAATATAATAATATTACATTATGCTACAATTATTACTATATAATGATAATAATATATTATTATTAAATATTATTTTATTATTAGTTAATAGTTATGTTAGAAATATTACTCTAATAATATTATAGAATTGTGACATAATATAATACAATGATATTATATTAGTCTATCATATTATGGCATATATAATATTGTAATATTATTATATTACAATATAATTATGACAATATAATATATTATAGTATTATTCTCGAATTATTGTAATGAAATATTTTTTATTATTTAGTGCATATATTTTGATATATTATTAAAAATTATAGTATCAACATCATCAAAACATATATTATAATAACATTTTAATAATATTATTTAAATGTAATATAACATAATATAAATATTAAATATTATTATAATCATATTAAAATATTATTATGGTATATTATTCAATTTGATTATTTTGTGTTATAATACTATAGGTTGACTTATCTCTCTGCAAGTTGAACTATGGCTAATTTGGCTCCAATCAATTTACATATTTTAAGATGGCCTTACTTACGATCTAATTATACTTAGCTCACAACACATAAATGTATTGTAACATTTCAAATGGGTAAAATGAGATGCATTGCAACTTAACATGCAATGCAACTTCAATTATAAGACTCCAATCAACCTCTACATATAGACAATATCAATGATATAAGGAAATTACAAGAGCTTTAAGCAATGTCTTCTTCTGATGAAGATGTACGAAGAGATACGCTTGAAAAAGGAAGGCATATTGTGATAATTATACTGCCAAGTTATTTTCAGCAATTTTAATCTGTTTTATTACTTATCTATCAATTGAATATAGATAATGTCCTTATTATAAATTATTAAAAAATATATTAGTTTTTTTTTTTTTTAAGAACTAATATCAGAATGAAAAAAAATGAAAGAACTTTTGAGTTTTGTTTTCAAAATCTCTTCGTTTTCAAAAGAAAACTTTTACATGGGGCCCATCACTTTTTTTCTCTATTTTTTTTCTTCTAGGTTTCTTTCCTCCCTACTTTTCTCTCCATCCAAATAAGATAAATTTTATTTTCTCTCATATTTTTTCCTTTAGTTTTCTTTCCTTTACTTTTCTCTCCATTCAAACAAAAGCTTAAGGCAAAACCCATGGACCTCCCTCAGCCATGCACCAACGAACCTCTCTCGGCCCACCTATGCATGCGCACAATATGCTCAATCTGCATGAGCCGACGCATAGTCTGTGTGCGCCACCTGTTAGCAACGTGCGCTGCCTGATTTGGCACCTGCGCACCCTGAACAGTCCCTACCAGCGCATAACTATATTTTTGATCTACTTCTATATATATATATATATATATATATATATATGTGTGTGTATCTATCAAATCATTCTTTCACATAACTATATTTTTAGATCAATATTGCATATATTTAGACCATCTAAATTATTCTTACCTTAATTTGATCTTAATGGGTACTACCTTCATCTTTTTATGGATAGCACTAATTTTTTATTTTATGCTTTCTTACATTACATTAATGTTATATATGTGTGCTTTGTGATGCTATGCGTCAATGTGGAGGCCAGTCCATACTGGAGACCAAATCCAAAATACACGCACAATGTCTCCTCATCGAAGTTCATGATATTTGAATTTGATACAGGTAGGAGCTTTGAACCCAAAAGTAATCATTTTCCATGGAAATATCTCTGAAGAAGTACTTATTCTATGGAACCATCCATCTTCCAATTTCTAAACCAACTTCTCAAGGAAACTCTTTATTGAGACACAAAACAAAGCAAAGGCACAAAGAATAACCAAAAGTCCCAGATCCCAAGAGACACAAAACAAAGCAAAGGCACAAAGGCACAAAGAATACGGAAAGAAAACCTTTTCAATCAAACCAAACCCCTTTATTTGAGAGCCCGCAAGTATCCTCAACCCGAAAGCACACTCCCCTTAAGGCAAAACCCACCGACCTCTCTCGGTCCGCTTGGGCACGCATGCAATCCGCTTAATATGCATGAGCCATCACAAGTATCTTCAATCTAAAAGTAAAAATGGGTACTGAACCATACCTAGCACAGCATGGTTCAGATTCATTGTGCCGCTTCAATTGTCATGCTATGCCTTATACGATTCAATAACAAACGGATTATGCCAAGCACAGTACGGTAAGAAAAATTCAGACTTGGTATGGCCCGTAGCCACGGATCATACCAGGCATTGCATGATAAAAAAAAATTCAGACCCGGCACGACTGGGCCATGCCTAGCATGACCCACCAAGAAATATTTAGGGTTTAAATAATTTAATTTTAAAATTTTAAAATTTTTAGCTATCATATTAATTAAATTTTATTAAAAAATCATCTCTATTTATCCTTATGAATCATTTTTTTAGTTTTATTTTTTTTTTGATTATTTATACTACTCAACCATTGATCCATCTATTGGATCATTGAGCTACTTGTCCAATCTTTTAATTGCGTTAAAGTCTGCAGATCTAGTTCTAACTATTGTATGTAATTGACTATAACTTGTGAGTCACATTTGTAGCAATACATCACTAGTATATATCTTTTTGGTTACATTTGCATTATTATATTTAAGGCGTGCTGCACGTTTGAATAGTACCTTCTTTAGCTTTTGTCCATTTATTCATAATTTAACGACATCAGAAGAAAAAAAAAAAGAAAAAGAACAAGACCTACTAAGTTTAGATATTCTCATGAAGACTCGAATTTATAAGAAAGACGTCATTTGGTGCACTGAACGCATTATGAACGAGTCTGATAAGAAAGTCTAGTCTTTTGACGTTAACCGTGCTCTTATTGAGCAAAACAAGCCAGAGAGCACAATAGGCCCAGGAATCACCTTATGGACTAGCCTGAGGACCAGACTTGCAAACGCCGCACATCCGGTGCATGCTTTATGCACTGAAGATTGATGCACAATGTCTTTTTTAACATGAGAGAAGCTGAGATTGATGCTCTTGGAGAATAGAGTGTGCTTTAACAAGGCCTTTTGTATGGGCCTTATATCTTTCTGAGGCTTAAATTGGTTTCACTTCTAATAATATAGGTTTTACTTTTAATAATATATATTTTTTAATTGTTAAAGTGAGTCATTTCTATTTTTTCTTCTTTCTTATTGTATTTTAGAGGTCAGGCCTAGCTCTCCTCCCTTCATATACCATTTTGATTTTAAATTAATAAACTGGTAGGGATCTATGCCAAGCCCTCCACCATTAAGGTGGCTTCATATTAATAAATTTCTTTATTTTTAATAATTTTTTAATTTATTAAAAAAATATTTTTTTACAAAAATTTTTTATGAAGCCCTTATGGGCCGTGCCGGCCCAGATAGGCCCATGTGGGCCATGCCTAGCACGGCACGACATAGGCCCACTTAGGCCTGGGCCGTGCCAGCACGGTGGGCCGGCACGAGCCTGTCATGGGCCATGCCGTGCCAGGCTAGCGAAAATTTTTTTTCAAGCCCGGCACGGCACGACACGGTTTACCGGGCCGTGTCAGGCATGGCCCGTTTTGTGCCGGGCCATGCTGGCCCATGGGCGTCATGGTCTCTTGCCCATCTCTACCTAAAAACACACTCTCTTATGCCCTATTTGGATGGATAAAAAAGTGAAAGAAAAAAAATGATAGAGAAGAGAAAATGAAAAAAAAAAAGGTGAAGAGAAAATATTTTTTTTCTGTTTGGATAAATGGGAAGAAAATAAAGAAAAGGAAAAAGTTAATAATTTTATAATAATAATACTCTTATTATAAATTATTAAAAAATATTAGTTTTTTTTTTTTGAAAGGATCAATATCATAATGAAAAAAAATGAAAGAGAACTTTTGAGTTTTCTCTCCGAAATCTCTCCATTTTCGAAAGAAAACTTTTACGTGGGGCCCATCACTTTTTTTTCTATTTTTCTTCTAGTTTTCTTTCCTCACTACTTTTCTCTCCATCCAAACAAGATAAATTTATTTTCTCTCCTATTTTTTCCTTTAGTTTTCTTTCCTTTCTACTTTTCTCTCCATCCAAACAAAGGCTTAACGTAAAACCCATGGACCTCCCTCGGCCCGTGCACCAACGGACCTCTCTCGGCCCGCCTGCACGCAATCCTCTCAATCAGCGTGAGCCATGCGCACAGTTTGTGCGTGCCATCCCCTAGCAGTACGCACTGCCTAATTTGGCCCCTGCGCATCCCGAGCAGTCCCTACCAACACGTAACTATATTTTTATCTACTTCTATCTTTATATATATATATATATATATATATGTGTGTGTATGTATGTATCAAATCATTCTTTCACATAACTATATTTTTAGATCAATATTACACATATTTAGACCATCTAAATTATTCTTACCTTAATTTGATCTTAATGGGTACTGCCTTCATCATTTTATGGATAGCGCTAATTTTTTTTATTTTATGCTTTCTTACATTACATTAATGTTGTATATGTGTGCTTTGGGATGCTATGCGTCAATGTGGAGGCCAGTCCATGCTGGAGACCAAATCCAAAATGCACACACAATGTCTCCTCATCGAAGTTCATGATATTTGAATTTGATATAGGTAGGAGCTTTGAACCCAAAAGTAATCATTTTCCATGGAAAAATCTCTGAAGAAGCATTTATTCTGGAATCATCCATCTTCCAATTTCTAAGCCAACTTCTCAAGGAAACTCTTCTTTCTGCTTCTTGTTGTGTTGACCATCTTGAACCACTGGCTCCCCGGGTCACATGTTGGATCTTCACTCAAGCACTCGCATAGATTTGTGACAAGACTCTTTCCATCAGAGCCAATATCCAAGCACAGTCTGCCATCATTTTCGGCTAGCTTGGACGATACATGCATCTTTGAGTCTGATATTATCTCCCACTCGGAGCTTGAATCGCTACAGAGGATTCCAAGCTCTGCCGACTCTGTTGCACCATTAGCCTTGAGACACAGGAGAGAACGCTCTGGTCCCAAGTTGTGCCGTGCCGTGTAGGTCCAAGCTTCTGATTCACTGCAGGGGCCTAGTTCAAGGGGGCCGAACAAGGACTTTCTCAAGACACAAAGCCCAGTCAATGGATGGAAAATTATCATGTAAGGTGGATCATCTGAGAGACCCGGACCTGCATCATGAATTCAATGCAGTAATTGGTGCATGCTGTTGTTGGTCCAGAAAAGAGAAGGAAGAACGCTCATACCTTGGAAGGGAGGTTGTATGGCTTGAATTCTTTGCAGCAAGCTAGAATTCCGGGTCCTGCACCAGTCCCAAGCCAGCACCCCATACGTTTCATCCGAACTCGAGAAACCATCTCTAACGTAGTAGCTGCCTTGCAACGCCCAAAGAGCCCAGTCCAGATCCAGTTCAGCCATGGTCCCCAGCATGCAGCTGAAGTAACGGTTATCGTTCTCGTTTGTGCCCCTTTGATCCAATCCAAACTCGCCCAAGAACAGAGGCCATCCTTGGTCCACCAGGAATCCTGCCCTTCTCATCACATCTTCAACTACTCTTCCACACACCTGGTTCGAGTTTCCAGTTATCCAGGCTTCGCCGTCGCTGAAGCCATACCAATGTAGCTCAAAAACAAGCTTGTTTGAGAATGTCAGCTCTATTTGCTTCTGAGAAAGGTGGCTCAGATCAGAGTCAAAGGTCAATCCAGATAGTATAACGAGGACACTGGGATTCACCGAGTGCACGGCCTCTGCACCCCTTTGCATATACCTGCATTGTTTGGTTAGTGTTATAAAAAATTTAGGCTATGCAGCAAGGCTTCGTATGCAATTAGGTCAGCATCCAACTCTTGATTGACAGCTACAAGTTACGTGAAGAACAAAGTTCTAGCATTATAATGGCATCATCCTTGAATCAAGAAGCATCTCGAAAGTTGGGGGCATTAGGGATGGATGTATCAGTACATTATTAATTCAGTACAGTATTGATTGGTATGATCTAATATCTCTCTCGTTCTCTCGATTGTAACTAATCGAACCCATATTTATTAGTATAGTATAATATGGATTGGTACGAATCGATGCGGCAGCTGTTGGTGCTATCAAACCTTACTTGACACCATGCTTAATTGGATATTAAGTTGACATGAACCAAATATCTAGTTTTATATGTTGGGCATAATTCTAGATTGAGACTAATCCTCATTCTTGATTAATATGTGTAACTTCCCAAATCACCTACAAGTTCAAGTAATTTATCATCGGATTATTGATCATGCGGCCTTAAAAACTCAAGTGTAAGTTAATTGATAGCATATAAACTTAAGTTATAAGCTCTTCAATTTTTTTTTTTTTTTTCATTCAACATAGGACTATTTTATGTATCACAATCTTTTCTTTTGATAAGGTGACATTCTCATTGCATGCTACAATCTAATTAGAATATATTTCAAGCAGAATTATTAGTGTAGACTCTTTATCACCATTCCATGAGTCATTTTCTAAATTGGCACTAATATTATATGTAATGCTTCAAGTTTCCCAACTATTCTAATTAACTTATTACAGACCAAGACCATAGTGCCTTAAAAAAATTTGAAATGCAAGTTAATTGATATAAGGTGAACTTGAGTTACGAGTTCTTTCAACTTTTTTTTTTTTTTCTCATTTGATATGAGATTATTTTATAATATTACAATATAAGTCTAAACTTTAGCGAAACCAGAATTATATAAGTTAAAAAAGTATAATTTAGAGAACATGAGACAAAGATCAGATCAGTTCGTTTAGTTTACTTTTACCAGCAAAAGATACTGAGCTAATTACCTGTACCAATCGTCGACGTTTTGCCTTGGTCCTCTGAGTTCATTCCTAAGGCTCATGCCGACGACGCCGGCCGAGCCGTTAAAAATTGCAGCCATTCTCCTTAACCCCTCAATCCACGCATCTGGGACGAAAAACTCGTCCCCAAAGAAGCCGTTGCCGTCGAAACCACTGCAGCACCATCCGGGCTTGCTTGTGTGGTTGTCCAGTATCACCATAACGCCATTCTCAGCCAAGTTATCCACCACGGCCTGCCAGCGAGCAATATATTTTTATAATGAATAAAGGTTTTCATTCCAAAATCATTTTAGTTTTCAAACTTATTATTATTATTATTATTATTTACTTCTTTATATTTGAAGAATGTCGCATTTCTTTATATTGTCATTCTAAGTCAAATGTTTGAATTGATTGACGAAGTAATATGTCAGGCTTTTCATGAATCTGGAACCGTCGGATGCCATGGAATTAATGTGCTAATGAAAAGGTGCAGAAAACCGGTGTGTTAATGATATGGCACTCAGGCCTTGACCCTTGTGTCAAATTTGTTGACATCCTAGTCGACTAGGCGACCAGCTACAAATTTTTTAAGTTTAAAATAGGTCCACTCACCATTTTTTAAGAAAAATGTACAATATTTAAATAGTGATTCATAATTGAACCTGTTTTTCATAAAAAAAAATTGGTCAAAACGGCACGAAGAAGATAATGTAACATTATTAGCACTAGATGCATTAAGACGCTGCTAGTTATGCAAGATAGGTGTGTCCAATGGATGTAATCCTACTCCATTCCATTCCAAGGCATTCGAGCCTAAGGCATCCGGCTTAGCTTGGCCCAGCCAAACCTCACCCTCAGAAAAATAATTATATATATATATATAAAAGAAAAGGCATTGTGATTGTTAAACTGGTGGTTTCGGATCCCATATGCTGCAATGTTTTCTCAAAAGAAAACCTCGTTTTCTTTTAATATAGATATATAATATAAAAATTTATATCTTAAAAATATTATATATTTTTAAGATCGGATTTTTTTTTTAATTTAAATTTTTAAAAATTGAACGGACCTCAGAAACCAAGCCTGACTTGGCATTTTGGTTTAAAAAGATTGGCCCTCGTTCTGTAATCGTCCTTCAACAGGCTCGGGCCGGCCCACGGCCCGACCCAGCCCGATCCAGCCCATGCCACCCCTGATTCCAGCCGTTTCATCACTTGAGGTGGTAGCAGATTGCAGGGCACTTAATTTTACTTCTATTTTGTTCACCAAATCAAACATTTTTTTTTTTTTGTTAAAAATAGCAACTGGGGAGATTTTTCTGAGTAGTTTTTTAAACCGATGCCTTTTGGCATCAGTTTTAAAATAACAGAATGGAACGAAACATATTAATGAAATTGTGTTAAAGTGAAATACGTCATTTTAAATGGCATTTTTTACTTTCACATCATCATCCTTCGGCTAGGCTCCGTCAGCAGGGTGGCTGACGGGACAAGTGGAATCACCACTTGAAGTGGCGATTTCAAGTCCAAATGGAATCATCACTTGAAGTGGTAATTTCAAGTCCAAGTGGAATAGCCATTTGAAGTGACGATTTCAGCTTAGTTGACGTCGCCACTCCAAGTGGCGATTTCTATTTCTACAAATTTTTTTATTTATCAGAAGACGCGCTCGGAGTCTCTCAGCGATCCTAAGTCCTAACCCTCTATTATCTATTATCTTGTTATATCTATTATCAAGATATATATAATAAGATATTTCTAATTGTTATATCTATTTTCTTGTTATAGATAATAGATATAACAAGATAATATAGATATAACAAGATAATTTAATTAACAAGATAATAGATATAAAAAGATAATTTTGATTAACAAGATAATAGATATAACAAGATAATTCTGATTGATACTGAATCATTAACCATCATTTAACCCCTCTTTTGATTTGCTAAAAGATTATCCGAAGGAAGGATCCATAGCGTTTAAGTCCCCATAGGAATAAGTCCGTAAGAAAGTCGCCACATGGAGTGACAGATAGAAATTGTCACTTGGAGTCGAGCCGCTGGACTGAAAAATTATGATATAGAAATCAAAAACATCATTTGAAATGACGTTTTCTACTTTAACACTATTTTAAACTTTTTTTTTATCCTTTGTTTTAAAACCGGTACCAAAAGGCACTGATTTAAAAAAACTACTCAGATTTTTCTTTCCCCTGGCTTCCCACAACCTTCGACGCTTAAATGATGCGCACAAAGTCGCGCACTGATGTGTTCGTGCGAGCGTGCGGGCCATGACGCTCCTCACACACGTGCTCGCACGGGCGCCGACTAATACGCGTTCGGTGCGTTTTTTGTGCATAGAAGAAGCGGTGCATAAAGATTTTTCCTAAATGAATTAAGAAAAACTCTTCGTACACTAACGCAGAATGGCTTGGGCGGTGTTTCGCCGGCGTATGATCGGCACCGAGTGCAGGCCCATCCTGAAGGCGATGTGCAAAGACTTTTTCATAATTAATCGGAAGGAGAAGCGGCCTGAAAAGGGTCAGCTGACTTTGAATTCATAAAAACCGATGAAACCCGGCCGCTCGCCTTAGAGAGAAGCTCACCTTGAATGCTTGGAGGAGTGGGAGATCCAGGAGAACCGGATTGTTGACTTCGATGGCCGCAATGGATTCAGCGAGTCCGATAGCTTGGAAGGACTCCCGGACGGTAAGGCTGGCCAAGGAATCATCATCGGTCACCAAGAAGATAGGCCAAGTGAGCCTGACGCAGTTGAAGCCCATGGAGGTTATCCTCTTAGAGACATCATCCAGTGGCTGCTTGCTCATGCCTTCCACCAGCATGGTCTCAAGGTGGGACGCCCAGTTCACGCACGCCAGCTTCACCCGCCGGCCAGTCTCGTCCACGATCCATCGCGAGCTCGTCGAGAGGGGCAGAGCTCTTGGCGGCTCTAGGAGCTCGCCGGCAAGGGCTACGGTGAGGAGCAGCAGAGGCAGAAAGATGGGGAGGGGCCTCATGCTATATCTTTGGTTTGGTATTATTGCAAGGCCACAACATAGAGAACCGAGGCTCAATGAGGTTTTAAGTTATGTTTTTAAGCTCATAGAGGCTGAATGAGTTTTTTGGTAGACAGACAGATCCGGTAATCTATTCAAATGATTGATAATTTCTATTTGATATATATTTTTAATGATAATTTATTTTATAATAATTATTTATTTATCAAAGATATTATAGTTTGATAAAAAAAATTGATAAATTATCCCTATATCCTTCTCTTTCATAAAATCAAAATCATTTCTTTCTTTATTATCATTTTCTTAATTTAAGGATCATTAAATTTAAGCATTATCATTTATAAATACAAGCTTTTTTTAAAACCAAATATATGATAGAATATGAATTTTTAATAAATTTGATTTAGAAGTATTTTAAAATTTTAATATTATATAACTAGTTATAGTAATCAATATTAATGTTAATCAAAATTAATGACAAAATTTCAATGATTATTTATTGCACCAAACAAAATCACACTATTGTTAACACAAGTTTAATCCCATTTACCTTAAGAAAGTCTAGGATTTAAATAATGGTTTTAAATGAGATCATTCTTGCTTCACATGGGACTTTAAACTACATCATTATATAAATAATTTCTTTAGTTGTTTATTCTGGCTATTGCTTTTTATTATTATTATTTTGTTTGGAGGGAAAAAAAAAAAAAAAAGAGCCATTATTTATATTTCCTTTTTTTCATAGTCTTAAATTGTATGGTTTAAGTTAATAATACCTGAAGTTAAACTTGCTCGACAAGGTCGCTGCCTTTAAAACATTGTTCCGAACTAATAATGAAACTGGAGGTGAGAGGATCGACGAGGTAACAATCCATCCCTGTGGTTTTGATTTAACTTAGAATCAATTTAAGGGGCCCTGTCACACCACCAGGCCGTCCGGGTCCTTGTAATTTTAGCTCTTAATTAATTAAGTATTTGCATCGTGATGAGGTACAGCCTGATTAATATAATCTCATTTCGGTCTTTATATGGTTTGGGTCATATATATTTTGGAATCTACCGTTAAATTTTCCAACACTAATTTGGACTGGAATGACATAATATTGATAACTTATAACAGAGCTTTCAGGAAGCGCACCTTGAACGCATCGTTGCTGGGAGTAGGAGAATATAGAGAGGGAGCTTCTATTTGCACAGCAAATATTGCTCTCTTTACCTCTCAATTTTTTTAAAAAAAATTAATTTTCTAAATTACCCTTAAACCTCCCTTTCCTCTCTATAATTTTCTAAACTACCCTTCAACCTCCCTTCCTCAACCTGGAGCATTAGGACAAGGGCAAGTTGGAAAGAGGGTCGGTGCTGAGAGGAAGGAACCATCGAAGCAAACAAAAAGAAAGAAGAGACAAGGTTTTAAGAATAATTTAAAAAATTAAATTTTTATAAAAATTTAAAGTATAAAGAGCAATTTTTACTATGCAAATAGAGAAATGCAAAGGCCCAATGATGTCCTCAAAGCCTAGTGCAACCATGGTGGGCAAACATGGTTTGCTTCAAAACACTTATTTACAGCAGTGATGACAGTAATAACCGATGTTATCTACTGTCTCCCGCTATATCATGTATTGTAAGAGCATTCAACAAGTTTATCAGGAATCAGAGATCATTCTGTGACTGTAGAAATCCTTCAAAAATGCATGTCTCACTTTAAAATTATGGTTTCAAGTAAAATGAGGCTGGCAAATGCCTTCCTTTGCAACAGAACATTCACAGATATCCTCTCAGAGTTTGCTGATATGTATGACCAAAAGCTACAAGCACAACCAATGAACCAATTACAAATATGCAGCTTCTGACCACAACATCCACAAAATCACAAAGCTATCCAGTGCTGAATGCATCGAATCATCATCTATGTACAAACACAACTCTCAGTCCTCTTGAACTTCAACAAGCCTCCCTCGCACCCACTTTTTCTTAGTTTTTGCTGCAGATGTTATGGAACCGTCCCCTTTCTTCATACGTAAAGTCTCTCCTTTGTTTTTCTCATACTGCAAGCGGCCATGCCCAATAGAATTATTAACCACAGATGGACCCCCTTGTATATCTGCAATGCATGATTGTCTTCTCCCATTATTTTGCTGCAACTTGCTTGAAATATTCTCTGGCCCCGTCTCGGTGAAGTTTCTGCAGGCTCCACGGTTGAGATGGCCTCCCTGCTTTTCATGACATTCTGTTGCCCGAGTTCGTAAATAGTGCTCTCAATGTTGTTAGTAAAGTGGCTATGGGTGCCATTTACTAGCCTCTCAATCGATACTGTCTTGCCATTTGGATTTCCCAAACTAGGCTGTGCATATTTCACTGATTCACAAAAACTGAAAGATGCATCATCTCTAATGTTAGTTGGGCCAAATTTCCATTATCTGTGCCTTCAATGTACCATTTTGCCTCAGCTATCAGCTTCCTGCTATCCAAAAGAGAAGCTTGTGCAAGAGGACTTCTCAATGCAGCCACCTCGAGAGCTTTTGCAGCCTTCTCTGCTTCAGCAATTAATAACCTGATCAATTAATAAAAGAATATATTGGCATTTAGAACAAGACGATTAGTGTCCGGCACAAGAGGTATCGCACTTGATGCATATGAAGATGATATAGCCAAATGAGAAATAGAAAATGAGTCGGACTTACTTTGCTCTATCAGTGGCTTCCCTCTTCCTGGCTTCCATTGCTTCCCTTTGTTCTCTTGTTTTCTTTATCACCTCTAACTTGGATCTTGCCATTGGGTCTTTGTATGATGAAGTGGCATATCTGGTTTTCCTAGATGCTGCTTTCCTGATAACATTTGCTTTGATGTTGATGCCTTCAGGTTGAGTAGCTTTCTTCTTCCTGGGCTCCCTTCTAACAGAAGCTTCACAAATTCGTTTTCTCCTTGGTTTGCTTTCAACTCCGGTGCATGCACCATGAAACTTTGCCAGTGCAGTGCAAACACGCTCACGATAAGCCTTGTAGAAATTGAGTGAAGGATCACAGATAACCATTCAACATCTCAGTTACAGACTGACAGCATTATAATCAAATAGAAGAATTTATATTGGAAAATGAAATGCAAATTTTGACTAAAAGAGTAATTTTTTCCTTACAGGATCTGCCCACTTGGCTGATATGGCCTCTGAGATCTTCCTCCGCTGCTCAGAGGATTTGGGTGCTCTCTTGTTGCCTTTTGGCCTACGCATCGTCTTTCTCTTCTCAATGCTCTCCAGCCACTCCTGCTTCAATTGTTTATCCAAAAATTCATAGGAGTCCCAGTGCAGCTCCTCTTCACCAGCATATCCTTTCCTAGAGGCTTCAGCGATCAAGTTTTGCCACTCCAACAAGCATTTGTCTTGCACCAACAATCTCTTGCGGCGGCGGCACCAACCCTCGCGCACTCCAATGCCAATTTTTTTCCTTGTTTCATCACTACATGACAAGATGGGTGAATGAAACTCAGTGCTTTAAGACATCATTTCATATTAATTTATAACCCCAGATGAGCTAAGAAGGGTCTTGAGGAAGACAAGTAGAGCATAAAAACAAGCTTCCTATGGTATTATAGATCAAGAATGAAAGTACTAAAAAAGCAAATTCCTAAACTTCGACACAGATAACAAGATTGCATATTAAACAACCAATGAGGATGCTCATCTGTTTCAGTCTGGTAGGGGGGGGGAACTTGGGGGGAAAACTTGCAGTTACTCAGTAAGGGCTGAAGTTGCAGTCAGTGATTCTTCTCCAATACTGATTTATTTCAATTTACAATTATAAATAATAATAAACAAAAATTTATTGAACAAGAGAAAGTCAATAAAAAGGTGGACATATCAGCAACTTAAAAATATGACCAATTAATCACATCTAACAAGACTGGTTCCACGTATTTATGTTCAATCTTTGTTGATCCAGCCCCTAAAGACTCACTGTTAGTAAGTGGAGGTCATAGCCCTGTTTCTACCAAATGCTCTAGTTTTTATTACTGCATATGACAACAGCCATTCAGATCAGTTGACAAAATTCGTTACAAACCCACCTCAGCTTAGCTATATCTACAACACGAATCATTGTGCAAGCACACTCTATAGCATTCAAAATATTTAAACATTGTTTTTATCATAATAGAACCAAAAACATCAATGCTTGAGTGACTACAGTGCTTATCAAGACACCCTATTGGTAATATTTAGCATTTTCTTTACAACCAACGAATAATCTAATACTGACCCTCCCAAGACCAGTGCCAAGAGCTGTCTGGGTCACGGCAGTGGGGAAGACACCCAGATATAATAGAGTAAAAGCTTAAGGCTCACTGTGGACCTCAATTTCAAATTTAAACAACATTCAAGAGCAACAGATGCTTCCCAATAAACCAAAGTATGTCATCAACAGATATATTTTGATGATGGTAGCATCATTACAAAAGAAGCTAGCAATCTCCAAGGTTAAATTGACAAAGTAAATAATTTAGCGATCTCACCCACCTCTGGGCATGCCCAAGTTTCAGCAACTTCATTTTAACCTGCAGATGAGACCATCATGAAAACCAAATTTCATCAAACAAAAATACTACTAAAAGCTCATTAGCATCTATTACATCTTGAAACAATCAGTGGTGTATAAATAGGGAGACACGGTATGTTAAGGTTTCAGTTGCAATAGGCCTCTATGGTGAGAAAATAAATTGCACAATGCCACATTTATATTTTAGCATGGAAGCATCCAGGTATTCAAATAGATGCTGGATGGAAAGCTAAAAAAATTGTGAATTTGACAAGTGGAATCTGATTCTGAAGTCCTATAAGATTAGACACAAGTTCATGAAACTAGCCTAGTACATAATCCACAAATTTCTCCATATAATGCCCCCAACAAACTCAAATATACACAGAAAAGACCAACTTAAAGTAACTTTAGTGCATTAAGGAAAAACAAACCATTACACAAAAGAGACATAAAAGGCTCAAAATGGTTTTTAACTTGACATATCAATGTTTTTCAAAACAAAACTAGCATGGACATCTCTATGCTTTAATAATTTTAAAACGAAATCCTTTTACAGATTTTATGATGGACTAGTTTTACATTATCTTGTTGTAGTCTGCAGGATTCTTAAACAACATCACCTTAGGGTCCTGCATTGCTATTCTGGTCCTTTCTCGGATCCGTTTAAGGGTTTCTGCAAGCAATGTAGACAGTTGACTATTAGAAAACACGCCAAAGAAAAAGAAAAAAGAAACGGTGCAAGAAAAGGTGATGTGTCACCAAACAAAGTAATGCACCTGTGACTTTCCTCACCTGCACTGTGTTTCTTCCCCTTGTTCCATGGAACCCTCCCCTTATTGGATTTTGAGATCCTTGTCCGTCTTAATTTCTCCCTATCTTCTAATTCAGATGAATCATCATTTGAAGATTGATAACCTTGATTATTTGAATCAGAACCAAATAGCAAATCGGAATAGCATTTATGGTCGTCCTCACTGGGAACCAAGCTATTTGGTACTATATTAGCAACTGCCTTGATGAAAGGTGTATAGTGTTTCTGAAAAGACCATCCTTTTGAGTCCAACTTTCTTGAGTGAGTGTGGTCAATCCATGAATGGCCAAATCTGTGTTCCTTGTCAAACGAAACTCCCTGCGAAGTCTTCCTATGAAATAAGAGCTGAGTTCCAGGTGCACCTGAATAATTCCAGAAAGAAAGACAACCAGTTAAAGAATAACGATAGCTGCCCAAAAATAGCGCACCATAGAAACAACAAAATATCCACTGTGCTGGATGGTAGACAAGAGAACAAGCTGCCACAGGGAATAAAAGAAAATGCTGTTGTTCAGTAAACCTAAGTAAGAAATTGATCCACTCATTTTTGTAACAAATATGTACAGGCACACATTTTATTCTTATGCTTATTCTAAAATAAATAGTTTGATCTAGGTTAAAATAATACTATGACTCATTGCAATGGCAAATGACCTGGCAAAGATATCCCTCAACAACCAAGGTTGAAATGACATGTTTAGAATGTAGAAATTACATCTCTGATTTGGTTATGGTGGAACCTATTTACTGGAAAATGCTGACCAAAGGATGTATATGTCTAAAAGATAACATTCCTTATTATTAATTTGCAAGTGCAGAAAAGAATGGTTTTGGTCATGGTTGAAAGTGAGTGAACTCTAGGAAACAATTCATGCTGTTAGTATAATCAATAAATAGATGTGTATAATTTAAAATCATATAAGAGATGAAAAGGATAGTATCATAAGAATTATCTCATAGTATAATATGTGATTCTTGAGCTAAATAGGGAAGGATAAGTAACTATCAGAAAGTTAGGAGATTTGTTTCCTGATTTCTTTTTTTCTGATTCTAGTTTCCTTTTTTAGTGAGATCTTTTTTTTTCTTTTTTTTTCTCAATAAAATCTGTCAATAAGATCTGGATTCTTTAGCTGAAAATGAGAAATTGAATAAAATCTGGGTCAATAAGATCTGAATTCTTTTGCTGAAAATTAGGGAGTCAATTAAGGGTTTGTTGCTGCCCTAGTCTATTTAATCTGTATGCTAAACATTTGTGAGATAGAACCGAATGAATAAATTTAGTCTTCTTCCAGAAAAGCTTTCATGGTATCAGAGCAATGGTTCTAGTTTGGTTCTCTCCAGAAAATCTATTTTCCTAATTTCTGAAAGATGGCGTCGACTCCTTCATGGCAGAAGACCTTCTCTGAAATCACCCCTGGCATGTCTCCACGCCAACGACAATGGCAACAAGCAGTATTGATCAGGTTGCGGCTAATTCCTCCTTACAAATAATCGTTCATAAATTAAACGGAAAGAATTATTTGGAATGGTCTCAATCTGTCAAACTTGCTGTAGATGACATAGGAAAATTAGGTTGTCTGACTAGTGAAGCAAAAAGACCGAGCAAAGATGATCCGATGTTCCGAGTATGGCAATCCGAGAATTCCCTGGTTATGGCTTGGCTTCTTAACTCAATGGAGATAGCCATCGGCAAACCAAATATGTTTTTACCATCTGCAAAGGATATTTGGGAGGCAATCCGAAAACTTATTCATATATGAAAAATTCAAACCAGATTTTTGAATTAAAAACCAAGGTTTGGCAATCCAACAGGGAGATCACGAGGTTACTGTTTACTACAACGAAATGGTAACCTTATGGCAGGAATTGGATCAATGTTATGATAATGTTTGGAAGAACACTAATGATAATGATAAAACAAGATATGCTAAACGCGAAGGGAATAATCGCATGTATATGTTTCTGGCTGATGTTACTCAGACTCTTGATGAAGTAAAAAGAAGGATTCTTGATCGCAATCCTCTACCATCGATCCGCGAGGTCTTCTCTGAAGTCAAACAAGAAGAAGCAAGGAAGAACATTATGTCAAGGGGCTCGACATCCACTGCAAACACCGAACATGAAAATTCTACCTTAGCGACACAAAGCATTGAAAGGGAGAAAGAAAGGCAAGGAAAACTATGATGTGACTATTGTAAAAAAACCATGGCATACAAGAGAAATGTGCTGAAAATTACATGAAAAAACAACAAATTGGAAGAAGAAACCGAAAGGGCGTGCTCTCCAAACCACAATCGACGACTCAAAGGAGCAACCTGTCAACTCAAGGGCATCTTCCTTCACGAAGGATTAGTTGGAGCACCTATACAAACTTTTAAAATCTCCACAATTCTCAATAAATCCTTTCAGTTCTTTAGCCCACCAAGGCAATCCTTTAAATAATGCCTTTTATAGTATCAAAACAGATTCTCAAAACATTTGGATCATTGATTCCGGTGCAACTGATCACATGACAAGTTATTCTCAATTATTCTGATCCTATAGTCCATGTGCAGGAAATAGAAAAATAAGAATTACCGATGGGTCTTTTTGGCAATGACGGATAAAAATTTTTTGGCAATAAAAATTTCACCTTTCTTAACTCTCCATAATGTTCTTCATGTCCCTAACTTATCTTGTAATCTGTTGTCCATAAGTAAATTAACTAATAATCAAGAATGCCGAGATAATTTTTATCCATCATTCTATGAATTTCAGAAAATAGTTTCGGGAAAGACGATTGGCAATGCTAAGTAATATGGAGGCCTTTATTTCCATGAAACCGGATCAACACTAAGTAAGAATGTTCAGTAAGGTTGTTTTAAGTCTACATTTGACTCACAAGATCAAGAGATTTTATTATGGCATTACAGATTAGGATATCCAAATTTTTTATCTTTAAAATGATTGTTTCCAAGTTTGTTCAGAAATAAATATCCTTCGTTATTTCAATGTGAAATCTGTGCCTTGGCTAAACTACATCGTTCTACCTATCATCCTTGTCCATATCAACCAACCGAACCTTTCTCTCTTATACATAGTGACGTGTGGGGGCCATCAAGGACTCCCACACTTTTAGAAAAAAAATGGTTTATTACATTCATTGATAATCATAGTAGGGTCAGTTGGGTATATTTGATGAAAGAAAAATCAGAAGTAGAAGGAATATTTAAGAGTTTTTACAATATGATTCAAACCCAATTTCAAAAAAACATTAAAATGATTCGAAGTGATAACGGTAAAGAATATTTCAATAGAATTTTGGGGCATTTTTTTCTTGAAAAAGGGAGTATTCATCACAATTCTTGTAATGATACTTCCCAACAGAATGGGATTATTGAAAGAAAAAATAAACATCTTCTTGAAGTAGGACGTGCTTTATTGTTTTCAAAAATGTGCCAAAACACTTTTGGGGGATGCAATCCTTACAGCAACTTATCTTATTAACCGAATGCCCTCAAAAATCTTGAACTTCCAAACTCTGTTACAAGTTTTAATAAGCAATATCCAACTTCTTAGCTTACATCAAATTTACCCATCAAGATATTCGAATGTGTGGTGTTTGTGCATAACAATGACAAAACCCGAGGGAAACTAGATCCACGAGCCATAAAATGTATTTTTCTAGGATATGCACCAACATAGAAAGGATATTGGTGTTATGATCCCATTTCTAAAAAATATTTTGTCACTATGGATGTTTCTTTTTTTGAAAATAAATCCTTTTTTGGTTCTCATCTTTAGGGGGAGAAGATGGATGAAGATTTGAATGCATATTTGGATAATAATAGTTTGAAATTTCGATATTAGTTCAAATTCTGGTCATATTTTGATAGATGATAGTAATTTTTTTCAAAGCACCAAATTTAAGTGCAAAAAAAAATTCTAAACAAAATTTTCTAAGGGAGAAAATCCTAACCGAACCATCATCACAAAATTCTAATCATGAAAAAAAGGAAGGAAATGTAGACTTAGAAAAAATTTATGGACAGGTTTACATGAGGAAGTACCCAGAAAAGGAACTAGAGGCCAAAGATTCCCTGCAAAGTCATGAAGCTAAACCGAAAACTAATCTAAATTCATCAGGTAGTCCTCTGTCAAACTCCTCTAGTGATTTAGATGTTCTAATTGCTCTTCGAAAAGGTGTCAGGACCTGTACAAAGTACCCTATGTCCAAATTTGTTTCTTATAACAAACTCTCACCATCATTTTTTTGTTTTACCTTACAACTTTCTCTTGTGGAGATTACAAAAGATGTTCAAGTTGCTTTACAAATCCTAAAATGGAGGGAAGCTGTCTTTGAAGAGATGGATGCTCTAAAGAAGAATAAGATGTGGGAATTGGTGGACTTGCCAAGGGGAAAGACAACAATTGGATGTAAGTGAGTATTTACGGTGAAGTACAATGCTGATGGAACCTTTGAAAGGTATAAGCGCTTGGTTGTCAAGGGATTCACTCAAACTTATGACATTGATTATCGAGACCTTTGCTCCAATGGCTAAGATGGACACCATTAGAGCTATGTCATCGATTGCTGCAAATCTTGACTGGCAACTTCACCAAGTAGACTTGAAGAATGCTTTTCTCAACGACGACTTAGAAGAAGAAGTGTTTATGGATGTCCTACCATGCTTTGAAGGAAAATTCGGCTCAAAGGTTTGCAAACTAAAGAAATCCTTATATAGCCTTAAACAGTCTCCGAGGGCCTGGTTTGAAAGATTTGCCCAGTCAATAAAATAACAGGGATATAGCCCAGCTCAAACCGATCATACAATGTTTATAAAGCACTCAGATAATGTGAAGGTAACTATTTTGATAGTATATATTGATGATAGTCTTAACAGGAAATGATTGTGCTGAGATTGGTCGGTTAAAGGAAACTTGGCCAAAGAATTTGAGATCAAAGACTTAGGAGCCCTAAAGTATTTCTTAGGGATGAAGGTTGCTCGATCAAAGAAGGGAATATGTGTATCCCAACGAAAGTACATCTTGGACTTATTAAATGAGACTGGGATGAGTGGATGTAGGCCTGTGGATACCCCAATTGATCCGATCTCAATATCAATACTTAGTTGGGAAGTTGATGTACTTGTCCCATACTAGACCTGATATTGCTTTTGCAGTTAGCCTAATCAGTTGGTTTATGCACTCACCAAAGAAGCAACACCTAGAAGCTATTTACCGAATTCTGAGGTATTTAAAATCTTTACCATGAAGAGGTTTGTTCTTAAAAAGAATGAATAAAGAAGTATTGAAGCTTACATAGACGCAGATTGGGCAGGATCCGAGACGGATAGTCAACATCTAGGTATTGTACCTATGTATGGAAAAATCTTGTCACTTAAAAAAGTAAAAAACAAAGTGCTGTAGCTAGATGCAGTGCAGAGGCAGAGTTTAGGGTTATGGCTAATGGAATGTACGAGTTGTTATGGTTGCAACATATTTTAACTGAGTTATGAATGCCAATAAGTGGACCAATGAAGCTATATTGCAACAACAAAGCTATAATTAGCATAGCTCACAATCCTGTTCAACATGATAGGACCAAGCACATTGAAATTGACAGACATTTCATAAAAAAGAAGCTCGAGGAAGGAATCATTGGCATGCCATTTGTTCCAACATTACAACAAACAACTATCTTATTAAGGGGTTATTTAAACCAAACTTTGATATTTGTATAAGCAAGTTTGGATTGATTGATATCTACGCACCAACTTGAGGGGGAGTGTCAAAAAGTTAGGAGATTTGTTTTCTGATTTATTTTTTTCCTGATTTCTAGTTTCCTTTTTTAGTGAGATCTATTTTTTTTCTTTTTTTTCTCGATAAAATCTAGGTTAATAGGATCTGGATTCTTTAGCTGAAAATGAGGGATTGAATAAAATCTGGATAAATAGGATCTGGATTCTTTTGCTAAAAATTAGGGGTCAATTAAGGATTTGTTGCTGCCCTAGTCCTATTTAATCATGTATGTTAAACATTTGTGAGCTAGAACCGAATGAATAAATTTCAGTCTTCTTCCAGTAACATTTCTACAGTGGTAATTTAGGGCAAAGAGTAATTCCAATGATCTTTTTTGAGCATTTGAACATATAAAAGTATTAAACAATCCAAAGAGAAAAAAATAATTAACAAATAGACTTGAGTTGAGCAAGAAGAAAATGGGTTCTCATCTATGATAATGGTAGATATATAGTTTGCTTTTATGAGATTCATATATTTTCAAAACACATGTACATATGGGTGGAATGCCTTAAATACAAAAACTTTGTTCCATGAAAATTCAGGGTGCTAGACCCATTACATTACATGTAAGTATACTGCCATAGTAGTTAAAGGTTCACTCATAAGAAAAGTTTATTGCTTCAGACATTACTGTGCGTTTGAGTAGTCAAGCCTATTCAGCATCCTTGTTATTCAAGTTTGTCGTGAAATTCACAGCCTTAATAAGGACATATTTCCATATATGTGGAGAACATGAGTTCTAATCTATGTAATACACCGTAAAATCCTCCTCTGTATAAGTACATATAATCCCAATCTTTAGGATAACCTAGAGCATTATTAAGAAAGTTTAATAAAGTGTTCTGTTGGATGCAAGTGGGTCTAGGATTTTGTCAAAAAGTCTGATAGGAGAAACGATCCTTCCTTATCATTTCATATATTTATTCAAGTCTTCAGTTAGGAAACAATCCTTATAATCTCCAAATATATTTTCATAATGAAATTTCTCTGTGCTTCTCCACCTATGGATATAGGCCAGTGATTGAACTATTTAAATTCTATGTATCTTCTATTGTTTTCTTCTTTCTTTTTTTTTTTTTTCAATTCTCCACGTTTGTTTGTACCATATATATTGTGCTATCCAGATTCTGTTGCAACAAATTGATGTCAGAGCTTCCCTTATGCACAACAAACTGATATTAGAACATGGTTCTCCATGAGTTCTAGTCTATGAAGTATACTGCACATCATTCCTCTATATAAGTACATACAGTCTTGACCTTTAACGTAACCAAAAGCATTATTGAGAAAATTTAATATAGGGTTTCTATTGGGCATAAGTGGGTCTAGGATTTTGTGACACAGAGTCTAGTGGAAAAACAATCTTTGTAATTCCAAGTATTTCTTCAAGTCTTCAGTGAGGAAATAATATTTGTAATCTTCATATATTTCTTCATAGTAGAGTTTCTCTACTCTCCTTCGCCCATGAATGTTGGCCAGTAGCGAAACCACAAAAATTATGTCTTATGTTCTTTTCTTTTTATCTTTTGTCAATTCTCTAAATTCAGTTGTACCCTACATATTGTGCTATCTGGGTTTTGTTATAACACTCGTGAATATTTTTGTCTCATAAAAGAAAGGAATATTACTTCCTAACAGTATTAATAAATAAATATAATTTGCAAAGTCAACTTTCCTCGATGTCAAGCTTACCCTTGTTTATCTTGCCCCTTGTGTCTGTGTCCTAGACTGAAGAAGGACTGCTGCTGCTCTTGATTCAGATATGCCACCACATGCTCCTCTTGTAGGAGCCAAGATTTACAGATAGACTGTTGAGATATGCCGCAGAGCATGCAGTTTGACATATTTGCACTAATATTAAGTCAATGGACTAGTTTGATAACCCAAGAAGCCGGAATCTTGGTTCAACTATAACCAAGAAATCCACTGATAAAGCTTATCTCTGGGAAAGATCAAAACTTTAAGAATAAATCGTTGAGTTGTGCCACAATACATGCAGGGTCTTATATATTTGCAGAAATAAGTTAACGGATTGCTTTGACACATTCAATTCAAACCAAGAGGTCCACAGATAAAGCTTTATCAAGGGAAAGATCGAAACTTTTGGGGAGAAGCTCACCGGTTGCAAACATGTCAGAAACCTTCGATTCCAGCTGAAGTCTCCCCTCTCGGGACGCTTTGGAGAACGCGAAGAGATTGCGCCTAGGAAACCAGGTAGAATAATAAGAAACTAGCGCCAATCGCTAGGTCCAGAAGGCTGACGGATGGAGAGAAAACCCTAGCGAGTCTTAGGAAGAAGAACGAAAGGAAGAGAAAAGGAGGAGGAGAAAAGTTAGGAGGAGACGAATGAGACGAGGGGAGGATTCTTTCTTATGAAGAGAGATAGCCATGGCGAGGGTTCTAGTCGGAGGTTTTGCGGTGCAAATAGAAGCTCCCCAATGTCTGCCGAGATCATGGGAGAGTCGGCGGGGAACAAGAACTCGGCGTTCACATAATGTATTTAAGATAATTTCGGCAAACGAAGTGCCGACTGCTTCAATATTTGTTTTAATAAATCACATCCAATCTCAGAAGCCGAATTGGAATCGCAGAATGCTCAGATCCAACTATGCTTCCACATCTATGTCAAATCCCCTGTAACAAGATAATGGCAACCTTTGATTTTTCGAGAGATTTTTATTATTGTTTGATTTGTTTAAACCTCAAAATTTATATAAAAATTAAAACCAAATCAAAATGACTCCTATTGTTGTTTGGTCTTTCCAAACTTCAAAATCAAAATCAATATAGATTTTTAATTCTATTTCAGAAGCAAATTTTCAAATTTAATTGTTTTGAAAATTTTTTATTTATATATCAATGCAATGTTTATTTTATAATTAATTAAATTTATAAATTAATATATAAAATTATTAATATCTTTAAATCTAAGCATCTCTCATAAAAGTCAAAAAAAGAGTAAGAAAAGAAGGAGACAAAAAAAAAAAAAGTGAGAGAAGATCGGACAGAGAAAAGGAAAAGAAACGCTAAGAATTCTATATTAGGGTTTAACTAGGCCTTATGAGGAGAAGAGAGATGAGGGTATGTGAGAAGGATAAGAATGGTCATGGATAGCATTGGATGAGAAGAAGAGAGATGAGGGCATGAGAAGAACGAGAACATACTATAATAGGGATTATAATCTTGAATAAGAATATGAATTTCTAATCAAACTAATGGTTTCTAATTCTTTCCAAAACATGATTATTATTTCGCATCCAATCAAATAATGGAACCAAAATTAGTGATTCTCCATTATAGAATTTCATTTTTTTAAAACCAAAAAAATCTAAACTAATTATAATTAAAAAAAGAAAACAGTCGCACACTACCACCTAAGTAAGTACCATGATAGTATTAAACTTTTATTAAAATTAAAGTTTACCATACTTATTTAAAACTTATTCATGTAATAAAATATACTCATTTAAATATGTTTCCAATATTTTTTATAAGAAAAAGGAAAATAAGTAACTTCATATTATTCTTTATAATATGTTGAACCATCTATTTAAAAATTTAAAAGTTATTTAAATTTAGTTTTCTCTTACAAGTTCGTTAAATTATAGATAATTTTATTTATTCTATAATTAAAAATTATCAATGGCATTTAATAAATATTTTTAATATTATATATATTACATAATTTATTTAAATAATTCATAATTTTTATGTATATTTTATATAAAATCTGATTAGATCAGTAATCAAGATTCTTCACCTAATTAATAAGAAAAATAAAAATATTTATAACTTATTAGTAGAAAAAGAGAGATGTGTTATAAACTAATGCTTAATAATTTATAATCAATGTGGCACAAAGTATTATTTTTAGTATTTTTAAAAAATATTACTAAAACATTCTCATAAATTATATGACTTTTGAAATTTATCATAAATATAAATAAAATATTATTTCTAGTGTTTCAAATTATGCTAAACTAATGCCATAAATTGTGTGATTTTTGATAGTTTATCATAAATGCAAGACAATAGTTATTTTTTAATATTTTTAGAAATATTGTTGAAATAATATCATGAATTCCAAAAAAAATTTATGCTATATATTGCCATGCAAGCAAAGGTTGGGTAACAGAACATGACATTCTATATGTGACGTCGCATTTGATTTAAGTTTTACATTTAAATTCTTAGTAATAATGTCGAATTTAACTATTTTAAGCTAGTATTTACAACTCAAAAAAGCACTCTTCACATGGACTATTGCGCTTGAAGCAGAGCTCAGGGTCTCTAATGTCAAAGATCAATTTAGTGAATAAGGTGTTTGGCTCTTAAGGGTAAAGGCATGTTCATGGGTGAAGGGCCCCATCAAAATTTAGTTTAAGAGCAAGGATCTTCTTATTTTCTTAAAGCTAGCCTACTTAGCAAAAGTTTAAATCCTATAATATAATAGAGATAAAATGATGAAGTCAAACTTATACTAGTTATAAGAAAGAATTAGTTTCATCTCTAATCAAAATTTATATATGGTATATATTTATTATTTAATTCAACATGACATTGATGATTGATTGCCTTTTGCTTGTACAATACCTTAATAAAAAAATATTAACAAAAATATCATAAGTAAAAAAAAATGATAGAACCATTTCTTAGTTTCTTATTTTAAAACATCAAAAAGCGATCATTTGACATTCTCAAGAGAGAAGCATTATATATATATATATATAAAGATTAAGTCTTAAATAGAGTCTAATTATTCATTTGTGTTGTTTCTTGAGCCCTCAAGATCCTCAAGGATGAGGAAGAAATTTTTGTATTTGATTTTCTCAAAGTTCAACTATTTAAAAAGTTTCTCTAAAATATTTTTGCATTTCTTTCATAATTTTTTATACTTATTATTATATAAGCTAAAAAAATGATAGTATAAGTCCTTCAATGAAAATATAATGTTTATAAAATAGTAGGAAGGAAAATGATTGACCCCAAGCACCAAAAGTCTACACGTACAACCGGTTTTATTGTAATTGTTATTCTTCTTCTCGATACCAGAAGAGAAATAACTTCAGTCCCAAGATAATTCAGGCTATTGGGCCCTAACACCCATACCAAACAAACATATTAGTTGGAGTGTTAGCAATCATCCTAAGAGTCATTATAATTAAGATTAATATGTATGCATGAAGTACTCTTGAGAAAATGGTGCATAAATTCATGTTGAGATAGATTGGAACAAAATCTTGGCCCCTAATGTCATTATAAGATCCAAAATATAAGAAACTTCCAATACTTTTATATATACAAATATCCTAATTTGTTTTACACCGTTTATTTGCATGGTGATAAAAATTATGATATCAATATTTAGTAGACAAGAAAGGTGAATCATTTGCATCCTTTCAAAGCTTTAAAATATTTAAATCAAGGCATTAGAGTCATATTGGATTCAAATCAAGAGAGTTTTTGACTTGCACCCAAATATGCCCAAGAACAAAATCAAGCGAGGCACTCACAAAACTGGTTGATTTTTCATATAACAAATCGTAGTATTTGTGGCTATGGAGATGATTCTTAATCACACTAAAATATGCTTTTAAATAGAATTAATGTAGGATTAATATATATTAGCAAGAGCTTTCACATACTCTCTTTTTAAGTTATGATGTCCTTGATAGATTATAATCCAAATCTAAATCCAATCAAATCCCCTTACATACATCATAATTAGTCAAAACAATCCCAAAGAGCTCATTTGAGATATCTCTTATTCTACATAGATCATGAATAAATATGTTCTAACACCATTATAATGACTCCAAATCTTATTAAAAAGGAATAATTGATTTTTTTTTAGGGAAAATTAATTGAAAGCTACTATTTAGATTTCTTAGGCCCCATCTGGCTAAGCTTTTAGAGGAACCACTTGTGAAGGCCTAAAAGCGTTTTTAGATAATTTTATGGTGTATGATATATTTTAATAATACTTTCTAAATCTATCAAAAGATGTTAAAAGCTCTACTTGGAAAGCTTTAATTTAAAGTTTTTTTTAAAGATTTACTTGCTAAATGCCAGAAAAATGTTTTCAGGCTTAAAGATTATGTATTCAAACCATGAGAACAATAATATATAGTATATAATATAATAATATAACCTAACTATAATATAATATATTGTAACATAATATATGATATATTATAAATAAAATATTTACTATAAATATATTATAAATATAATATAATATATGATATTATAAACAAAAGATTTACTATATATATTATAAATAAAATATAGTTATTATAATTACAATATATTATGTAGTGTAAAATAATATAATATAATAATATAATGAATAATATAATATATAAAAATAATATTATTATATTATGTAATGGTATAATTTTATAACTATGATTATATGTCACAATAATGTGATATTATTAGGAATTGGCTTAACCTAGTTTAGGTAAAAATATGGGTGGGTTAAGTTGATCCAAGTGAGCCTGGTGTGTCTTGATAATGATTTAACTTAGTTAATAACTATGTAATCTAAACCAATCCCAAGTGATCTATGGTGGGTTAAGTCCTAGTTTGGGTTAAGACCCAGGTTTAATTAGCTTTAATTAGCTTTAGCCAATATTTGGTCTAGCCAAGCTTAAGTGTGTTGGGGGTTGGTTTCAGGCCTAGGCTAGGTGGATTATTTAACTAAAAATGTAATTTTAGCTACCATGATTGTAAGTGTAAGAACTAAAATTTAAAGTACTGTGATGCAAGTAATCAACAATCAAGTTAATTTGACCCCATTTGGTGGTTTAGCGAGTGAGATAAGTAGGCTAATTTTGAATATATATGATTTCTAATTATTGTTACTATTTAAATTTTATACTGATAATTGCATGTTAATAATTTTCATTATGTCAACATTTTTTTATATAATTAATTTTATTACTTTTTATGCATAATAGAATATTAAATTTTAATACCTTTTGTTATTATTTAATTTCTACATAATTAATTATTATAAAAAATTACTAATTCAAATAAGTAGAATATAAAAGTTAAAATTTATACTATTATATAGTAACAGCAATAAAACCTTAATCCTAAATTAGTTAGGATCGTTTATATGAATCCTATTTCTTCATTCATCTATATTCTGAATTATATTTTTATAAGATGCAAATATTCTAAGTCTTGCTTTTATCACTTCCTTCCATGTGATTTTAGGTCTACCTTTATCTCTTTTTCTCTCTATATGTACTAAATCGCTCTTCCACACAGATGTATCTTTAAGTTTACGTTGCATATATCCAAACCATTTAACTCATCCTCTCTTAATTCATTCTTGATTGAAGCTATCTCTACCTTTTTAGGGTAGTTTCATTTCTTATTTATCTTTTCTTATATTATCATACATCCATCTTAATATTTTTATTTTGTTACATTCATCTTATATATGTGTATTTTTTTAACTGCCTAATATTTCATACCATAAAACATAGATGGTCTTATAGCTATTCTATAAAACTTTTTCTTCAACTTGATAAGTATTTTACGATCACATAATAATACAATTGCACTTCTCTATTTTATCCAACTTATTTTAATCGAACAACAACATCTTTCTCAATCTTTTATTTTTTATGAATAATCGATCCTAATTACCAAAAAATAATTATTTTTTGTAACTTCATGGTTCCTAATTTATGTTCTATATTCATCTTTATTTCTAATTGAACTAAAATTATATTTCATATATTTTATTTTTGTCCTACTTAACCTAAACCTTTAATTTGGATTCTAATATATTTCACTATAATTTTAACTTATAATTAACTCTAGCCTTAAAGTTTTATCTTGCTAGTATTGTATCATCTGCAAATAACATGCACCATAAATATCATCCTGAATATGTCTTGTAAGCTCATTTATAAATAAAGCAAAAGATAAAAACTAAGAGCAGATTTATGATATAAGCCCACTATAATAGAAAATTTTTAGTATTATCATTAATAGTTATTACACTAATTACACTAACAACTGTCCCATCATATATATCTTTTATAATGTTAATATATCTAATAGGTACTTCTTTTTTTATAACACTGATCATAAGATTTTCTAGCACCACCAAAAAAAGTGCAGATTTTTGGCGGTCATTTTTGGTAGTTTTTAAAAATTACCAAAAATTAAGCGTTTACCAATGATATTTTTGATAGTTTTCAATGGTTTTTTTGCAATTATAAGCGGTTTGGACAGCCAAAAATACCAAATAAATTTGCTCCTTCCCACACTTTTGTTCGGCGCATCTTTTTCATTTTGGGTGTTTCATTTTTTATTTTTTACTCTAACCCTAATCAGATTGCCTCCAATTTTTATTCTGTATTTCCTATTAGCCTCTGCCCTTTCTTCTCCCGTTTTCAACCTTTGCCCATCCTTGCAAATCAGATTGTTGGCTTTAATTGGAAAACCTAAATCCATCCTTAAGAATCTAACTCAGGTATGTATCTTCTTCTATAGTTTTTTTTTTTTTTTTCTATGAGAACTTGAAGTAGAATGGTAACCACTATTGTAGTGCTCGGTAGATCTGTGGTTTCTCTACTTATGTGTATTATCATTGATTTTGCATTGGGAAGAGGGCAATCAGAAAGCTTGTTTTTGTTGCATGTTTGGGGGGGGGGGGGGGGGGGGGGGGGGGGGGGGAGATGATGATGGTTTTGCAACAGAACTAGAAAGCTGGTTTGTGTTGCATGATTGGGTGGGAGGGGGAGGGGATGATATGATTTTGATGATGAAGAAAAAATATTTTCACATTTTATGGTCTAACAATTAACAACATGCATCAAAGACGCTTAGCTGTCCACTTAGATAAGGTTAAAATATGCATCAAGCCCATACTCTAGTTATCTAATTTTTAATTAAATAGTATCCTATGCACAACTACTATTTTGAGTTCTAAATCATATACGGTAATTTAAATCTTCATCTTGCTACTTGGGGCCATTAAATTTATTGATTGTAACCTTCTTTCTTACATCCCATTAATTTGTACCATAATAGCATTATTATGTTCGTTTGTATCATATGTATATTCTTAAGATTTTTTTATTAGTAGATAACGTCATGCTGTTTTTGTATCACATTTCTGTGATCATTAGTTGGTTCTTAATAACCAGGTAATTGTCGAATATAGATTTAAAATGAAAAATAAAAAAATAAAATAGATTGATATTAGGATGCAACATTAACAAGTTGTCTCATGAATTAGATTGCAATGATTGGACCAAGACAAATGAAAATTAACTTTGATTTGGACAAAACAAACTAAATTAAGGGGAAAAAAACTTTCTGGACCAAGAAAAAAAAAAAAATTTATATTCATCATATGTGCATGAAAGAATTATCCCTTAGTAAAAGACATTGAGAAAAGATTGTACGGTATTGCATGCCTCAACCGCAATGAAGTGCTTATCAAATGGCACAAATGGTGTCTATGAGCTGAACTTTCTGAGCTCATTATAGACAGATAATAATGTAGTGCGGGATATTAATTAATGGTTCAAGCTTCACATGACAAAAATAGTTATCTTTACAAACTCAGCTTGCAACATTGTACAATCTCCAAGCATGCTAGAGTGGCACATTCTAATCTTCATATTGCAACCCGTGGGCATGTTCCTCTCATGCATTTAGGCATTTGAGTTTGAAAGGCTTTAACAGTATATGACTTTAGGGGTGAACACTTTTTGTACAAGTGAACTATTCTATTTTTGTGTCTTAAATCTAATTGTTTTGAACATCAAATTGTAAAAAAGTTGAAAGGTAATTTAATGAGAACTATATGTATGTTCTCTCCCTTCACCTTAAGGTACATCAATTTATATGATATAAAGTTTAAAATCTAATGGCAGGTTCATTAATCGACACTATGTGAGTGTTTAGATATTTAATTTATTTTTTTCTGCTCCCTTCTCATGCTTAAGATAGTAATCCATGTCACATTATTGGGTTCTAGGATCCTACAATCCAATTTAGTGTATTCAAACAAACGTTAAATATTTCCAATATTTTCATCTTCTTTACCGTTTTAACTTGTTCTCAATCCATCAAATATGTTTTCCAATAAATCAACTATCACCGAACCTTGGATTCAATATGAAATATTCTATCATTCTTGTTAGAGTCGCATCCACTTTTACCCATCCATCCTGGTTCTAATTCACATAACCAAAAAGCTGGTTTGTGACAGAACCACAAATGTGGTATTGGTTCTAATTCATAGAACCACTTTCTGGTTCTATGATAGAACCAAAACCATATTTTCTGGTTCTATAGTTTTTGACAGTAATTTCTTTTGAGTTCAATATAACTCAATGATATCTTGCATAATCTTGTAGGTTCAAGAATAGATAAACCTTGGATTACCAAGCTCCGAAACACACCTGAGTATGCGATTGGGCTAGAAGGATTTCTAGATTTTGCTTTTTACATGCATCTAGCAACGGGAGAATCAAGTGTCCATGTCATGATTGTGGGTTTAGAAAGATGGAGACTAGAGAAGTAGTACATGACCACTTGATGTGCAGTCAATTTTTGCCAAGATATACCGTTTGGATGTGTCATAGCGAGTTGATGAGAGAACATCAAGAATCCTCGAATACAGGGCATGATGATTTGCCTAGTCATGATAATATACCCAGACATGACTTAATGGATGACATGATCCACGATGCTTTTGGGATCCTTAGGCATCATGGGATTGAAACACTTCCTGTGTTGCCTGAACATGTGAATGAAGATGATGGGATAGAGCTTGAAGGAAATCATAGAGAAAGGGGAAACTATAATGAATTTGCATATTTAATCAGAGATTGCAATGAACAATTGATGAGGGGTGTGTAAAATATCCGAAGTTATCATTTCTGATTAAACTCTATCATATCAAGTGCTTATGTCGAATGACTGACAAAGCAATGTCTATGATATTAGATTGCATTTGGTATATCGCCAGACAATTTAAGTGATACTGTGGATTATCTACAAGATATATTACCACTAGATGGATTGTCAATAATGTTAATTATTATGTTTGGTATACACAGGTAATGTTACAATAATATTGATTATTATGTTTGGTATAACAAACAGATTACCAGTCATATAACATCAAATTTTAAAATACACCTAAATTAAACTCATATACTAAATCAAATCTATTAAAAATTTTTAAAATACCTCTAAATCAAAGTATTTATATATAAGTAGAAGATACTAGAATTAATTTTTTTAAGATTAAAATATATTTTTAAATTTAAACATTTATTCAAATTTTTTTAATTCTTAAACTTTTAATTATCATAATTTATTTATTATATTTTAAAAATAATTTATTTTTAATATTTTATTATATAAAATTAATTAAGATTAATAAAATAATTGATATATTATGATAATATGAATGAATCGATTAGTTGATAGAAAAATATATGTTATTTTTAAATTTTAAATAGTAATGTAATTAAACATTGCCAATTTTAAATTACTACATTGTCAAGAAGATGTTGCTAAGAATACTATTTTTTATTTCTATTTTTATTTTTATTTTTATTTTTTTTCTATTATATTTTTTTGTTTCTATGGACGAATAATATCGTGGTTTATTTTTGTTTGAAGACATGAGAAAAAAGATAATGGCGACGAGACAAGAGAAAAGAGAGAAAAAGAAGGGAATAATTTTATTTGGAGAAAGGAATAATTTTATTTTTATGAAAAAGAAGGCATGGATAATTTTGTTTAAAAAAATTATTAGATTACAACATATCCGGTAATATGGATAACCACCGCCCCCTGAAGTAATCTAGATTACCTTATGAGAGGTAATCCAGATTACCTCTGCGGATAGATTACCATTCAAAATATGTATCAAACATAGTTATTTGATGGGTCGGTCCCATTTAAATTATCGATAGTCTGAATAGATTACCTGGTACCAAACGCCCCCTTAGAGTTATTGCAAGACGCTTTTCGAGCATGCAAGGATTTCAAGTTCATTTTACGAGGTCAAAAAAATAATAAACAAGCTAGGGCTCAATTATGACAGGATTGACACTTGTCTAAATGACTACATGTTGTATTGGAAGGATGATAAAAGTAGGAAAACATGCAAAGTCTATGACACATCTAGATGAAAAAACAAAGGGAATGCTAGCAAGCCAGCAAGCAGTGCTAAAAAGGGAACAAAGCAATCTGCAAAAGTTTTGCGTTATTTTTCGTTGAAGGCAAGATTGCAGATATTGCTTATGTCATCTAAAACTGCCGAGGATATGAGATGGCACGCCATAGCTACTAATAGTGATGGTTTCATAAGGCATCCTAAAGATTCTGAGGCATGAAAGTCATTTGATACACTACATCCCGACTTTGCTTCAGATCCATGCAATGTGCGACCTGGCCTAGCTAGTGATGGCTTTAATCCATTTGGTACATTGAGTACTAACTATAGCATATAGCCAGTGGTGCTTATGCCATATAACTTTCCTCCATGGATGTGTATGAAGCAATCCTCATTTATTCTTTCAATGATCATTCCAAATAAGCGAATGCCAGGGAATGATATAGATGTTTACTTACAACCTTTGATTGAAGAATTGAAGGAGTTGTGGAATGATGGGGTGGAAACATAATTCATCATCTAATCAAGTGTTTATGATGCGGGCAATGCTAGTGGACGATTAGTGATTTCCCTGGACTTGGCACCCTATCTGGATGGAACACCTATATTGGGTTGGCTTGTCCTCATTGTAACTGTTGGTCCAGATAGCAACCCAAAAGGGGGGGTGAATTGGGTTTTTCAAAAATTTACACTCTTTTGAAAAATAACCCCCAGCGGAAATAAAGACTTAGATTCACACAAATTAAAACTGAACAAGCACAAATAGAGAGTTGAAGATAAAGAGACAATCACGGTAAACACAGGAGATTTATAGTGGTTCGGTGTACCTACACCTACGTCCACTCTCAAGTACCTCTTGGGTCCACACTATAATCAAACTGATTACAGCAGAGTTGTTTTGCAAGCTCACAACTCGAACTTGTTGTTTTCTCGGGTGCACAACGAATCCAGCTGGTTTTTAAGGTTCACCAGCATAAAACCTATCACCACAAGCTAATGCTTGCACAAGGCTAACAGCCTCAACTGAATCAATCACCAGATTGATCCAGCAAACAATATTTATTTTTACAAGATAAATAGCTTCTCCAATGAGCAAATATACAATAATGAAATAATAATAAGAGGATAGGAATCAAAGCCTGATTCGCAGATCTTGATGGCTTCTTCCTTCTCTTCCTTTGAATGAATCTTCCTTCAAGATGCTCTTGAGACTCAGAAGATCAGAAAACTAGGGCTTCTTTCTTCTCTTGAGATTTCTTCGAAATAGAAAAGCAAAAGCTTGAAATCTCTCTCTCTTCTTTTGGGGAATCAGTATGATCTTTCTTTACAAGTTTTCCCTCTTTTCTTTTTGATAGATCTCAAAGATTTATCTCTATTCTTTTCTTTTTGCCTTTCTTATCTCTTCTTTTGGGATGCAACAAACCTTCTTCTTATAGATCCCGATTAATCCATAAATAGTTTGAAACTATCCGTTAGAAACAAGTGTAAGAAGGATTAGATCCATAAATAACAATACTGTTGGGATTAAAATAGATAAAGATAAAGTTTAGAGTCGTTCTGACAGTTCTGGAGCCGTGTCTGACATTCTGGAGTCGACTCTAACTTTTCTAGAGTCGGCTCTAACTCGAAATTCTTTAATCCGCTCGATCTGGAGTCGTCTCTGACTTTTCTGGGGTTGACACAAAATTCTTATGGAGTCGACTCTAACAGTCTGGGAGTCGACTCTAAGTCGTGGCCTGAAAAATCATCGTTCTATCTTTTCTGTTGGAGTCGGCTCTAACAGTCTCGGAGTCGACTCTAAGTCTGTGCCATTTTTCGGAGTCGACTCTGCGATTCCATGTATCGACTCTAATGTCTGCAATCTTACCTTGACATTAGATTCGAACCAGAACTTGATTTGACTCTTGATTTTGATTATCAAATCGACTTATAATCTGAAAAAACTTAATCAAAATCATTAGTAACTTCAAATGTTATACTCAAATAGTTTTGTTAATCATCAAAATCCTCAATTGGATCAACAATAACTTTAATTCTAAATCATGTCGTCTTCCTTATAGTAGAAAAATGTGTTTTATGGGCCATCAACATTTTTAGGAAGCAGGACATAGGTTTAGATTAAATCAAATTTGGTTTAATGGCCATGCGAAGTTGAGTAACCCACTTGTCTTATTGTTAGGCTCAGAAGTTTTGAAACAGGTGGAGCATATTGATATCACATTTGGCAAGAGTTCGGAGTTGGATAGTGGAGGAAAAAGATTGTGTGGCAAAAATGTAGATGAGAGTAACCCTCAGCAATGGAGGAAGAGAAGTATATTTTTTCAACTTTTGTATTGGGAGTTTAATTTATTATGTCATAACCTTGATGTGATGTACATTGAGAAAAATATGTGTGATAATGTATTATATACTCCGCTCAATGAACCGGGTAAGATAAAAGATCATCTGAATGCTCGAAAGGACTTGCTTTCTTTAGGAATCAGACAAGATCTATGGCATGATGAGAATGAAAATTTTGACCTGCTTTGTACACAATGATAAGTGCAAACAAAGATAAATTTCTTATGGCCTTAAAGAATGTGACTATGCCTGATGGCTATTCTAGCAACATTTCTAGATGTATTGATCTCAAACATCGTAAGATTTCTGGATTAAAAAGTCATGACTCTCACATTCTTATAGAACAGTTGTTACCATTAGCAATCATGAAAGTGTTGCCTAACCAGGTATGTGCAGTGTTATTGGGTTTATGTTCATTTTTAAGCATTTATGCGCTAAAGTGTTGGATACAAGAGAACTTGAACGGCTTCAAAAGAGAATTGTGTTAACCTTGTTCCATTTAGAAATGTTATTCCCTTCATCATTCTTTACGGTTATGGTTCACTTGGCTATTCATTTAATTGATGAAGCCAAGCGTGAAGGGCCTATACATTATCGATGGATGTATCCTATAAAGAGGTAAATGATCTAACTGAATATGGTTTTATGAACATTTTAATTGTGTTCCAATTTAGTTGCTAATTACTATGACTGTTGATAATTCTTTAGGTATCTAGGACATTTGGAATCCTATGTACGTAATAGGGCCCAACTGGAAGGATCTATAACTGAAGGGTACATAGCTGAAGAGTGCTTAACATTTTCATCAAGGTATTTGCATGGAATTGAGACAAGATTCAATCGGGTTAGGCATGTTGATGAATAGCCCAATGAAGTTGACTCAAATCAAGTGGAAACTCTTTTTCTGCAAATAGGTAAACCGGTGGGACATGCTGAATATTTTAATCTTACATCTATAGAATTGCATCAAGCACATCGACACGTGTTGTTCAATTGTCAACATGTTACTCGATTCCTTGAGTAAGTAAATGATGCTACTTGATGTTACGATATATTCAAACTTATAGATCTTTATTGATGAGAATATTTAATGTAGTGAGTTTAAAGAGATTACTAAGAGAAGGCTAAGAAATCGGAAACACTCTCTCGCAGTGATTCAAAGGACAGCTCATAGAGAATTTGCTTCATGGTTGAGCATGAGTAAGTAACAATAATAGTTTGCTTTTAAATTCTCAGTTTAGATGACACATCTAATGCCACATGTGTTTTCATGCTAGATTATTAACGACAAGAATGAAGTGCATTCAACTGATATCATCCATCTTGCATGAGGCCCCCTTGCCCAGGCTAGAAGGTTCAATGCATACAATGTCAATGGTTTCAAGTTCCGCACTCTAAGCCGAGACCAAGGGTTAAAGACTCAAATAGTGGTGTATTTGGCACTTATGAAACAAGTAGCTATGCTAGCTCCAGTGATAATCATTCAGCATTTGGTGATGTTCCTTACTACAAAAAATTGGTTGGTATAATAGAGTTGAACTATTATAGTCGGTTTACGATTACTATGTTCAAATGTAAATGGGCTAATACAACGACAAGTAGATTGAAAAAGGATGCCCTTGGATTTGACTTAGTCAAAATTTCTCAATTGATACATACTGGCGAGCACGAGGATGATGAACCTTATATTCGTGCATCGGATGCTCAAATGGTATATTATGTAGAAGATAACTTTAAAAGGATTGGTGTGTTTATGTACATTTGAAACCAAGAGATCTATTCGAAATGGGAGAAAATGAAGACGATATTCTCATTGATAGTGTATCATTTCCTCAACAAGACATGGGCTTACTATTTGGAGTTGATACTAGACCTATTCCATTAGCAAGGGATGATGATGATGAACCAAACTTTTTGTTGACCTTGGAAATACAAATGATATTATTGATAATGATATGATGTTGTAGTGTTATTTGTTCATTAATTAATATGTAATGCCAATATCATATTGCGTAATGTTCAGTACTTTTTAATTGGTGATAGTGTTACTTGTTGATATATAAAGTTTGAATTTTTATTGCATTCTTAATTAGCTGCATTTCGGTAGACTTTTTTATTGATCTATAAAGTTAAATAGCCTTTCAGCTGTGCCAAGGACTAAAAGGTATAGAGATTCTATGAATGCTACTTTATCTGCACCGGCACCTAATGATGATCCAGTGCCAACACCTACTTTGCCCCCCAACACTAGCTTCCACGTCCAATGCTGATCCACATCAATAGCAACCACAGGCAACTCCACCTCCTTTGGCACATACTCGCCAATCTCAAAGGTTTTGGACAGCGAATGTCATAGATAAGTTTGTTTGTTATGCTATGAAGAAAAAAATTTATTTGAAGATGCTATTGGGAAAAGATGGATATTAGGTCAACTTGCAAAGCACTGAAGGGACAATCGTTGTAGCTTATTCAAGAAATTTTATAAACTAGAAAAAAGTAGAGAAGAAAATATTATGACCCATCCTGGATGGATTGCACAAGAGCAGTGGATGGCTTTTATTGATTATCGCCTGAATCCAGAGACAATGGTAAAATCTATTATACACACACACACACTTAAATATATTGCTATGATACTAAAACTTCTCATTTGAATTGTAGAAAATGGTTGAAACTAATACTATAAATAGATAAAAGTTGGTGACTCTGGAGGATCCAAGAGCTTTGCTAGGAAACTGCATGAGATGGTAAGAGTTCGTAAATATGTCTTCAATAATGTAATGCTATTATAAAACTAATGTTATTTATTTAATTAATATTAGGAAATTAAGACAGAAAGAAAAGCGAGTAGGGGTGCATTGTATATTGAGACGCATAAGAAGGCAAACGACTCATTCGTGAATGATGTAGCAAGAGTTATTTGTGTAATTTTGAGATGTTTATATTATGTTAATTTATGTTTGGGTGATTTCAATAATTCAATTCTTTTGCCTAACTCTTCTAATATTTGTATGTAGAAAAATATTTCTAATCTCAAGTCACAAGAAGGCTCTTTCCACACTATTGGCCCACATGATACTTGCGCAGGTTTTAGGCCCAGAGCATTCCAGTAGGGTTTGGGGTTTAGGATTTGGCCCTACACCTTTACAGGTCTTTGGATCAAACACTAACGGTGTTGATTTGCACCTGAGGTTGGTTATGGTGCTTCTAGTGAAGTGGCAGAATTAAAGTCTTAGCTACAATCTAAAGATGAAGAAATACAAATATTAAAGAATTGTGTGCAGTATATCTTCAAGGGTGTATTCAAAGATGCACCACCACCGCTGGAGTTTGCTGCGATACTTAATCCTGAGGTATAATGTTCATATTTATTTATGATTAGAAATCTTCTATTACCAGATTCACTTAGATATTTAACATCCTTCTTTTTTCTTCCAGGATTATGCACATGCTCCATGCCGTTCATCTTCATCAAGTCATGCACCAGATAGTTAGGGAATGATTTGCAGTTGTAGTATTTTCTATTTTGAAATATTTAGTTAAACATTGTGATAAATCGTTATAATTTGTTGACATACTAATTGTATGTTTCTTGATAATTTTATTCAATATATGATTTGAGAATTTTTTCATGGTTGATAATGTTAAGAATAATTTCATGTTGTAGAATCAGGTATATATGTATATATATATATAATGTAAATATCTATATAAATAAAAAAATATTTTAAAAAATAATTTATAATTAGCGGCGGTTGCAAAACCGCTCCTAAAAGAAATCCAAAAATGACACATTTTGGTGGTCATCAACAAAAATAACCATAGCAAATAACCATCAAAACCGTCACTAAAAGAGCAACCTAATGAATTTTTTTTTTAATTTCTAGCGATCACTGACCGCCAGAAAATACAACCAACTGCCACTGTCATTTAGCGGCGGTTATTCCAGCGGTCGACTAATAATCATCGCAAAATGCCTCCCGATGAGTGCAACAACAGCGGTTCTGTGACTGCTGCTAGGTTCATTTTGTGACGGTTATAACCGTTACTAAATGTAAAAAAAAAATCATCGCAAATACTCGCTTCTTTGGTAGTGTAGAGATCACATCATATGCTTTCTTTAAATTAATAAAATCCATAAAGATCTTTTTTTACCTCTATACATCTTCATTATTCTTCTAAAAAGAAAAATAGCTTCTATGATCGACCTTTTTAGCAGAAAATATAATTAATTTTTTAATATTTTTATAGCATATCTCAACCTTTGTTTAATTACTCTCTCCCGAAGTTTTATAGTATGACTCATAAGTTTGATACCATAATAATTAGAATAGTTTTGAATATCTCTTTTATTCTTATAAATTGGCACTATAATGCTTTTTCTTTATTTATTAGATATCTTTTTAGTTTTTAAAATTTTATTAAATAGATTTGTTACCTACTTTACTCTAGCATCACCTAAATATTTTTAATATTCTATAGAAATCTATTAGGTCTCATGGATTTTTTTGCTTATATATTTTTATAGTTTTATTACTTCAAATATTCTAATTTTATAAGTATACACCATAACTTTATTCTTAACAAAACTAATAGGGCATCCTAAAGCATCTACATAATTTTTATTTAATAATTTATTAAAATAGATTTTTCATCTTTTTTTTGATCCTTTTCTTCTTAACCAATTTTTTTTTATCGTTATCTTTATGCATTTAACCAAAATGTATCTCTAAATTTTTTTTGTCATTATCTTTAATGCATTTAACCGAAATGTATCTTTAATTTTTCTATTTCTTATTCTTGCAATTTTATATATGTTTTCTCTTCGTCTTGCAATTTTTATATGTTTTTCTCTTCGTCTTTAATCTTTATCTTTCAACTTCTAATACAACTCCTCATATGCCTTCCATCTAGCCCTCTGTAATGCTTTTAAACTTCTTTTTTAACCATCTTATAGTTTTCGTATGCTTTTCCATCTTACATTTAGGTAGTTTTCTATATCACTATTTTTAGCTTTAACTACTAATGAACTTCTTATTCCATCACCAATTTTTCTCATATCATCCTTTTTCTTTTAATTCTTTTAATACCTCTATTGCTATTTTTTTAATACCATTAGCCATCTCTTCCCATGTGATATTAATCTCTCTATTTATACGCCATTTTTCTTCTTTCATCTTTAAAAGTTATTAATTTCTCTCTTTTAAAATTCTACTATCTAATCATTGGACACTTATACCTTGTAGTTTTTCTTCTTCATTTTTACAAAATGCTCAATCAATTTTTCTAGTAAGAAAAAATCTATTCGAATAGCATTATATCTACTTTTAGAAATTATCAAATGAGAGTCCCTCTTTTTAAAATATGTATGACTAATACTAGATTATAGGTCATTGCAAACTCCAAATGATATTTTTCTTATTATTTCTTATACTCTTTTAAAACTCATATTATATTTTCCTACATATCCATTCAAATCTCCTCCAATAAGTATTTTTTTCTAGTAAGAATCTCTTAAATTAGTTTATTTATATCTTCTCAAAAACTTTGGTTTGTCGCACTATCTAAACCTACTTGAGAAGCATAAGCGCTAATAACATTTATTGACTCCTCATCTATCACTAATTTAATTAAAATTATTTTATTTCTTATTTCTTAATATCTATAACTTAATCTTTTATGCTTTTATCTATAATAATTTTTAGTTCATTTTTATTCCTATCTTTGCCTGTATATTAAAGTTTAAAATTATCAACCTCTTTCGCTTTTCATCTATCCACTTGGTCTTCTACAAGTAAGTTATGTTAATTCTTCTTCTAGTCAATGTATCTATTAGTTTCATTTACTTTCCTATTAATGACCCTATATTTCAAGTTGCTAAATATATTTTATTTCTTTTAGTTTATTTTTATTTTTTGAGCTAACTTCTTACACACATCTATTCATAAAGGTGTAGGAAGCTTTGCTTATTTTTCATCATACTCGGCATCGATGTGATGCATCACTTTCAAGAATTGCCTTATCTACCCTTGCCATTTTCATAACATTTAGGTACAGTGCATCACTTTTGAAGAATGCCATACGTACCTTTATCGATTAGTTCTATTAGATTTATATTCATAGGATGTAACTATAGTTTTATATTGGCCAATAGTCTACCACAACTCTTCTCCTTTATTTGAGCTTATGATCAACTATGTATAAAACAACTCATAGATAGGTGGAGTTAAAAATTTAATAATTTATATCATCATGGAACCAAAAATAGTAATAACCAATAATAATAATAACAATATATATATATATATATATATATATATATATATATATATATGTGTGTGTGTGTGTGTGTGTGTGTGTGTAACATTATATAAGGAATTATATGAATAATAAAATAATTGAGTATAAAATAATATAGAATGATAAAATATGATACTCTACGTCTATTATGATATGACTTGATTACTGATACTGAGATTCATTTTCATAGAGAATAATGTGAAGCATGTACCATCATCCATAGGGTTAAATGTAGTATTCTAATCATGGATATATGAGATAGTAGTATGTTATCGCGGTGTATCCATAAAAAAGATAGCATATAAACTTAAAATGATGATATGAAAACCAAGATTAAAGATGACATGATAACCATATCATAAAAATTTTAATAAATGAAAATGTATAACCCTTGATCATGATGTTATGAAAAATTATAATAATGACCATATATTAAACTCATTTACAATGTTTCAGAAATTCTAAGTATTCTAATGAGATGTAAGATTATAGTATTGTCATGCAACACTCATAAAATTTTTAAGTGCATTAGTTTCTTTAATTATAAATTTATAATTAGTTCTATTTATTGAATATGAACTCATTAAATATCTTATATTATTTTTTTTTTACTTTTTTCAAAGCTTAAGAAATGAAGAAGAATCTGAGTGAAAATATGTTAACTAGTCTAGTTGTCTTAGGAGTTAATAAATATTTATTTTACTTTTGTACTATTCAATTATAATAAAAATATTTTATGATTAAACTTTTATTTTTTTTTTATATTATATTAGTTTAATTTTTTATTAAATATTTTGCATGCCTACCACATGATGGATTTGAAGGAGATAGTAGGATAAAGAAATATGTATCCCATCATTCTTCTTGATATGGGTTATATGAGCACAAAAGAACAAAACTACTAAGAATAAATTAAACTGAGTAACTGGCGTTAAAATCCCTTGATTTTCTTCCTTGACTTTCTCAACTTGATTGTATATCCTTATCAAAGTAACTGCCAAATAATTCAAATGTGAAAATCCCTTGATTTCCTCCCTTGACTTTCTCAACTTGATTGTATATCCTTATGTGAAAATCCCTTGATTTACTTCCTTGACTTTCTCAACTTGATTGTATATCCTTATCATGCCCCTGTAAGATGGACGGCCATGGAGCAAGTCCAATCTTGACCTTGAGAGAGTCAAATTAAGAACAAGCAAGAGGTTTGGTAAGAGCGTCGGCAAGTTGATTAGCTACAGAGATGTGTGACACTCGAAGCAAACCGTTTTGAACTTGTTCTTGGATAAAGTGATAGTCGAGAGTGACATATTTCATGCACGAGTGGAAGACCGGATTGGAACAAAGATTTGTAGCACCAACATTATCACAATAAATAACTGGTTGTTGGGGAAGAGTGACACCCAATTCTGTAAGGAGAGAGCAAATCCATCGAATTTCAGCAGCTGTGGAGGCCACCGATCGGTACTTAGCCTCAGTGGAAGAGCGAGCCACAGTACGCTGTTTCTTGGAGCTCCAAGAAATAGGATTGTGACCCAGATAGACTATGTAAGCACTAGTGGAGGTGAAATCGTCTTTGTTACCTGCCCAATCAGCATCTAAAAAGGCATGAAGTGCTAGTGGGGAGGTCCGATGGAGTGTGATGTTGTGCTTTAAGGTGCCACTGAGATACTGCAATAGACGCTTGACCGCATTCCAGTGATCACTGGTTGGTTGATGCATAAACTGAGAGAGTTTATTCACCGTATAGGCAATGTCAGGTCGAGTGAGTGAGAGATATTGGAGACTCCCAACAATTGTTTAATATGCGGTCGTATCAGATAGTGGAGTCCCAGATTGTAAAGTGAGAGTTGGGCTGGTTGCTAGTGGTGTAGGAGCAGGCTTGGCTTCAGACATGTGAGTTCTAGTAAGGAGATCAGCAATGTATTTGCGTTGATTGAGGAAAAGACCATTGTTGTGGGAGGTGACTTCCACTCCAAGGAAGTATGTCAGGAGGCCAAGATCCTTGAGAGAGAAGCGCTGAGAGAGTTGCTGAATGAAGGCCTGTGTAGCTTCGGCATTATGCCCAGTGATGATGATATCATCGATATATACTAGAAGATAAAGAATGGTGCAATGATTGTTGAAGATGAATAAGGAGGTGTCAACAACTGAATTGGTGAAGCTAGATGGAGAAGAAATTGGTGCAACTCATGGTACCAAGTACGCGGAGCTTGCTTGAGATCATAAATAGCTTTGCATAGTTTGCAGACGTGAGGAGGAAGATCATGATCAATGAAGCCCGAAGGTTGAGACATAAACACATCTTCAGTGAGAGTTCCCTGAAGGAAGGCATTGTTGATATCAAGTTGTCTGAGTGACCAACCCTGACTAACCGCAAGGCTGAGAACAAGACGAAGTGTGGTAGGTTTGATGACTGGACTGAAGGTTTCAGAGTAGTCAACTCTAGGGCATTGGTGGAAACCTTTAGCAACCAATCGAGCTTTGTACATTTCAATAGAGCCATTAAGTAGATATTTGGTGCGAAATATCCACTTACAACCAACCAAATTTTGTTTGGGATGAAATGACACTAGTTCCCATGTCCCATTACGAATTAAAGCATCAAACTCTTCAGACATAGTTTGGCGCCACTTAGGGTCCTTGAGGGCTTGGGTAACAGTGGTGGGTTTAATGGTAGATGGTTGGAGTTGGGAAGTAAGGTTAAAATTTTGAATTGGTTGATGGATGTTGTATTTGGAGCGAGTGACTATAACACAAGGCGAGCCTGAGGGGTCGGGAGGTTGATTAGGTTCATTGTGAGGAGGCGATGATGGTGGGTCACTAGCAAGGTCGCGCTCGATTTTACTAGAATGATTGGCAGGCGCTGATGTAGGTAGATTCTGTGGGGGAGCAGAGCCGACATTCAAGGATGGTGTAGCCACGACTGGTAAAGTTATAGAGCACCACTCAGAAACGGAGGATAGAGTGGCACAGGAAGAGAAGTTTGAGAAGTGGCAAAAGGAAAAATGGACTCAACAAAGCGAACATGTCGAGAAGTATATAGACGAGCAGTGGATGTGTCAAGACAGAGATAGGCACTTTGAGTGGGGGAATACCCAACAAAGATGTAAGGTTTGGAGCGAGACTCAAATTTGTGGGAAGTGTATGGGCGAAGCCAAGGATAGCAGAGACATCCAAAACTTCGAAGTTTGGAGTAGTTGGGAGATGTTCCAAAGAGTTTAAGATACGGTGAAAGGTTGTTTAAAGTTGGTGTAGGAAGGCGATTGATGAGATAGACAGCAGTAGAAAAGGCAAAAGGCCAATATGATAGAGGCATAGATGCATGGGTAAGGAGAGAAAGACCCATTTCGATAATGTGACGATGACGACGTTCAGAGTACCCATTATGTTCAGGAGTATGAGATGGAGAAGTAAGATGGGAGACCACATTGATAGTTAAGAATGAAGAGAGAGCTTGATATTCCCCCCCATTGTCAGAATAGAGAGTTATGATTGGACAGTTAAAGAATTTTTCGACGAGGGCTTTGAAGCGCACAAAGACATCATGTGTGTCAGATTTGCGTTTGAGGGGATAAAGCCAGATATATTTGGTAAAATGGTTGACAAAGATAATAGTATTTGAAGTTATCAACAGAGTAGACTGGTGATGTCCATATATCAGTAAATATAACTTCGAGTGGTGAAGAAGTGGAGAGAGTAGAAGGAGAGAATGGTAATTTATGACTTTTATTGCATTGACATGAATTACAATTAAAATTGAAATTGGAAGGACGAGAGACATCTAAATTAAACGAAGATATAATATTTTTGAAGATTGACAAAGAAGGATGACCTAGTCTATGATGCCACTCGAACAAAGTGGTATTGACACTGAAAAAGGCGATTAAAGATGACTGAGTGGTGGAGAGCGACCATTCATACATACCATCCTTAGTCGACCCTGCACAAGGATTGCCCCCGTGCGAAGATCCTTCACATGAAAAGAAGAGGGTAAGAACTCAATGGAAGTATTGTTGAACTTGCAAAATTGAGAAATAGAAATAAGATTACGTTTCATGATGGGAACACATAAAACATTAGATAGGGTAAAGGAGTGAGAGGGAGTGGTAAGAGAGGTGGAACTAGTGTGGGATATGGGAAGTCCAGAGCCATCGCCGATCATAATTTCATCTGCACCATCATAAGGACTGTGAAGGTTAAGATTATTGAGGTCAGTTGTAACATGATGCGAGGCATCACTGTCAAGTAGCCATGTAATGTTGGAGGGAGTGGTGGTTGCAACATTCGCTTAAGCTTGCCTCGGAGACGGTGGTCGATATTGTGATGAGGTGCTAGGACGAGGAGGTGGTTGCGCGAAAACTGTTGTCGGAAGAGAGGATGATAGTGGGAGACTACATGACCTTGAGTACTGCACCATTGGCAACGACCAAGGAATGGACGAGCATAGGTGTTGGCAAGGACTTGCCATACTTCATAGGAGGTTTTAGATTGGGTGATGAGAGGAACTAGAGAGGTTGAAAGAGTGCTGACTAGTGCTCCAAATAATAGTTTGTCTTGACATAGCCATATCTGGTATGCGGGGTTAATAGAAATAACATTGTTGGTGGTGATGGTGGGTGGAGGAGCAGGATGGGACCCATCAATGAATTTTTGTAAATTTTAGCCTATGAGAATGGCTTCCACTTGGGTCTTTTAAAAAAGATAGTTAGTGGGTGTGAGTTTAATGGAGTTATGGATAGTAATCATGGTTAGCGATTTTGTAGGTTCTTGGGCATTAGGGATGATGACTTGGGTATTCTCATTAGCAATAGGAATTAGATGGATGAGAGGTTTGCTGGAGATCAAAGAGCAAACATGGGACTTATGGGTTATGGGCCCACCATGCTTCTACTGTGCTTCTCATGAAGGAGATAGTAGGATGAAAAAATATGGGCAGTATATGAGCATAGAAGAAAGGAAACGATTAAGAAAAGACTGAGTAACTGGCGTTAAAATCCTTTGATTTTGTTATCCATATCAAATAACTGCCAAATAATTCATGAAAATCCCTTGATTTAGTTCCTTGACTTTCTTAACTTATCGTATAGAAAATTCCTTGATTTTGTTCCTTGACTTTCTCAACTTGATTATATATTCTTATCAGGATTGTTATATTTCAAGCCATTCTAAGACTTAAGGTGCATTAAAACTTTGCCGATTACGATGTAAATTATTATTTTGTTCTTCCATTTCTTCGTTGTCGTCAGCGTGGCTTCTAGAGCACCTCTAGTTTTGATTAGGTAAAATGACTTTGGGTCGAAAAGATGGACTCAAAATCTTTGTTGCCGGAGACTGTTTCTTTCTTCTTATCTCTAGCCGTGTACTAGTCCTCGCTTGGAAAGACGACCATTATACTTTTGTTTGGACTAGACGACCACTTGCGGTCGCACCGACGTTTCCGAGGCATTGGCGGGCATGAACAAGGGTTTATCTCCCAACGCTGGACTTTGTCTTGGAAATTTTTTACATCGTACGGCGTGAGACAAAGACTTTGATAAGAAAAAGAGACGGACATGATAGCGAGATTCACGACGCGATAGGATATTTTTGAAAGGTAGTAGGAAATGGGAAGAAGGCGTGACGGAATTGCACAGCTCTCTTAATTTTGCAACCAGCTGACATGACTTGCATGCTCCGAATTAATTTGAAAGATATTTCAGAAGATATGATGATGTTCGAGAGATATTGTGATGCCTCTCTTAATTGTTTCATATCGGATAATTGAGTTGGTTAAGTAGATTATATGTAGTAAAGTAAAAAGATAAGGCATAATTGGATTTTTTTTGTATCTAAGTTGATGTGGACCTTGTCCGTTTGCTTTCTTGTAACGAAACGGACCCATGGGCCCGATCGTTACAATATGGTATCAGAACCTCGCACCAGTCGAAAGTGCAGGAGCTAAGTGCCACACAGGATAAAGTGCTACATCCATGAAGGATGGAAGCCATCTCTTGAACCTGTTGGGGTGCAGTGTCATACAGGATAAAGTGCTACATCCATGGATGGGAGCCACCTCTTGAACCTGTTGGGGCCATCTCTAGAATCTTGCCTGCCTGGTGGTTATGATCAATTACCCCTGGCGACGAGGACGTCGCTGTCCCGCATCGGATAATTGGGAGTTGGTTAAGTAGATTATATGTAGTAAAGTAAGAAGGAACAAGGCACCAATTGGATCCTTTTTGGACTGTGATGATGGACCCAAGTTGATGTGAACCTTGTGGGTCATTACAGATATCATTACTACCAATCAAACTTACGGGAGGTGTTGGCGTCGTTTGAATGATTGGGATTGCTGATGTTTGGCAATGGAATGCGAACATCTTATGAGAAATTACTTCCTTTTGGATGGATTAAATGAGACGTAAGCGGAGATGGAGGGAGTCCATGCAAGAATTTACTTTTTTTTTTTTTTTTTTGAGGGAGTAAATGAAAATTTATGAAAACATAAATGAAGATAGGAAGGATTCATTCTCGTTATTTTAAATATTTATTAATTTATAATAAATATTAAATTTTAAATAAATATTTTTATATAATAAAATTAGTTTCAAAGCTGATAATTTGATTCTAAAAATAAAATAAATAAAATTATTCTCATTCGGAGGCCGAAGTGGGAATGAAAGGTAAGGATAAGGAATGAAATTAAGGGCGAAGAATACATTCTTCACTGTGAATGTTTTATTGTCATCATTAATTATTGACACAAAACACTGGTTTTATAATATATATATAATTATTTATACTATTTAAAAATAATATAATTTATAAGATTTGTCATAATATGAAGATTGTTAAATTTAGAAATTATTAAATTAATAGTAATCGATGTTATCGAGGTTTTGAAGTCTCTCAACTTATAATGATCGAAAAAGATCGATGGTGATCATTATAACAAATTATTTAGTAATATTGATTTATTATACAATATAATGACTATTATTTTATTTATATTGTTTCTAAATAAAGCATTATTTAAAGAACATTTTTTTGCCAAATATTTCTATGAAATAATTGTATAGCCAGCAAATATTAATATTTATTGCATAAATATGCTTTGAAAAGCAACATCATTATTTTTCACCATTACTTGTTGCATAAATAAGCATGATTAGCATCTACCAAGCATGAGATAATTTGTTTTGATTAATGCTGCAAGATTGAGATATTTATCAAGATATAGACCAAATAATCCAACCAAGCTTTAAATTTTAAAAGCTGGAGCAGGGTTGTGTAGCACTCACATAGCTTTCACCTTTCTATTTATTTATTTATTTATTTTAACACAACTGAGATAATATCAAAATCAACTGCGGCCAAAAGTAGGTTGGGTAATGAGAAGAAGGATGTGAGAGCGGCAAGACATGAAGATTTGCAAGAAAAAGATTTATTGCATCATTCAGTAACCAATCATCAAACACATGAATTGACAGTGCACTCATGCCATTTCATATGTCAAGACTTATTAAAAGTTTGTGTGCATTGCATGTAAAATGGCATGAATACTTGATCAATTTGCACATTTAATACATGCATATTTACTGTATTAAAAAACGGTGCAATAAAAATTTTTTAGATTTGAAAATGATGAAAGCCTAATTTATTGGCACATGCTGGAGGACCGATTCAATTTGACATGCTATGTCTTATCAAAACAATGATAAAATTTATGCAAAAATTTCAAGATCTATGATGATATAAAATTATTATCATGGTTTTAATAACTATTATTAATATGATTCATCGTTTCATAAGAAGAAAATTAGGATGAAAATATTTTTACCCTTATTTTTTATAAAATATAAAAGAAATTATGCATCAAATTTATATTTATTTTTTTCTTTTATTAATATTTTTTTTAAAAAAAATACCAAATGAGTGTGTGAAAAGAAAAAGTCAAATTAAACTTTGTTTCAATCGTCAGCAATCTAGCTATGATTAGTTTCACTTCCCCATCGCAGCGATCTATGAAATTTAAACAAAAGGACAAAGAAAAGTGCATAGCAATGACTGGCTGGTCCAATTTCTGAGAAGCAAAACGCTTGAAGAGACGTGAAAAAGGTGTTAAATATAATAAATAAAAAATAAAGATTTTATGCATTAAATGCAATTAGAATACGATACTTGCGTGCATGTATTAAAAACAAAAATAATTTTTTTACTTTGGCATATTCGCACCGCACGTATCACGTGCTAATCATCAACACAGTGTAAAGCATCGCATCTGATGCAAAATTTTTCCAATCAAAAATTCTTTTTGTACGGTATATATAAAATTAGTTATAATGCATAATGCACGCAAAAAAACCCCTTTCGGTAACGAATGACGTTCACGATCATCTACTAACCAATCTCTTGATTCATAATTAATTCATGATATTCAATCTATATTTCAGCATACTTATAAGGTTCAGATTAAATATATTTATCGAAAAGCTAACTTAATAGGCGGTCCGAATGATTGATCATTTGAATTTTAGCAATATTTTGAAAATCGAATCGGATCGATCATTCCAATCGATCCAACCAAAAATCAATAATCAGTCCGATCCAATTTTATTATTAAAATTAACTTTTATATGATTCAATAAAAATTAAAAAAAAAATCAGTTGAATCGATCGAATTTCAACCGATTCAACTTGATTTTTAATTTTTTTTAAATTTTTTATTTAAATTGTATTATTTTATACTATTAAAAAAATTAATTATAATATTATTTAGTCCAATCAAACTGATTGATTTGTAATCTAACCCTCTGTTTGGATGGAGAGAAAACTAGGGAGGAAAGAAAATTAGAAGAGAAAATATGAGAGAAAATAAATTTATCTTGTTTGTATGAAGATAAAAGTCGGAAGGAAAGACAATTAAAGGGAAAATAGATGGAAAAAAGTGGTGGCCCCAACATAAAAGTTTTCTCTCCGAAACCGGAGATTTCGAAGAGAAAACTCAAAAGTGCTTTTCATTTTTTTTTTTTTTCATTCCAATATTGACCCTTTCAAAAAACAACCGATGCATTTTTTAATCGTATATAATAAGGATATTATTATCATTGTAAATTATCAACTTTTCTTTCCTCTCTATTTTCTTCCTACTCATCCAAATAAAAAGAGAGAAAATATTTTCTCTTCAATTTTCTTTCCTTCCACTTTTCTCTCTATCCAAACAGAGCATAAATGTTAAGTTAGTTGGTTGTTCGATTTAATTTTTAAAACATTAAATTTTAAAGCTAAAAGCCGAGTAATTTATATTCTTTGTACTTACTTAAATTTTATTATGATATATGAAGTTTGGCTCATCTGATCATCCAATCCATGGCATTTTCAAGGAAAGGCGGCCCACATCCTCTAAAATTGACTGGTTCATCCATCCATGCGATCGCTCTCACGTCTACCTCCTCACCGCCGATCAAATGGACCGTGGACGACAACAATCGACCCTCGACAGGGATGAAACGGCGTGTGCCCACTGGATTACAGCGTTATCTCTCTTGAACCGGAATGGCGGTCATTCCACGTGGCACGAGGCAATTTGGTGCCTTCACCAATCGCATTGCCACGTCGGCCTTCCTTTTCCTTCCCATTGACGCCAAGCCGGTTGTGGGAAGAGATATTATTCCACTGGCGTGATTCTGGCGGTCCAGCGACGGGCATTTTGGCGTTATCCTGCTGCTTTCTTCTCTCGCGCGCATCCGAGGGGTTCGCTATTCCATCCAAATCCATCTTATTTATTCGCTTCCCAGGTTGCTGAACCCTCGGCTCATAAGCTCCGAGACTCTCTCCCCTCGCTCTAATCGTATCCGCTCCCTATTCCGTTCTGATATCTCTCTCTTAATCCGGTGAAGAAGAGATGGACGGCGAGGCGGCCGCGATCTGGAAGCCGACCTTGTTGGTCACCAACGACGACGGGATCGATGCCCCCGGGCTGCGGTTCCTCGTCGACCACCTCGTCGCCGCCAATCGCTACCGAGTCCTTGTTTGCGCCCCGCTTCGTGAGTGTCTTCGTTTATTTCGATTCCTTCCCCCCCCACCCCCTTTTTTTACACCCAATTTGGAATTTTCAATCGCCCTTCCATAGGATGCGATGTTTGTCGGACATATCAATGAAGGAGTGGGTGTTTCCCTGTGTTTATGTCCGTTTATCAAACGTAATGCTAGTAGCAACACATTGGCTCGCGGCGAGGAATGGCTTGCACAATTCTGTGATTGGAGATCGTCAACTTCCCACAATTTCGTGGCCTGCATGAACGCTTGTATTCATCTTCATTGCCATGAGGCTGGTGCTGTATGCGTAGGTAGACGAGTTAGAGAGATCAAGTTCTTGAATCTTACGTCACCCACCTTCTTGCGATGCTAATCGATGATTTTTCTTCTTTCATTTGAGCAATACAAAGGCGCGTTTTTTTCTTTGATTGGCATGATATTTTCAATGGCGTCATTTTCACTTTGTAAATAATCTACAGGGATCAGTCAGGCGTCAGCCATAGCATCACTTGGCGTCGATCTATTGTTGTCAAACGTGTTGAAATTGTGGGGGCTACAGCCTTTGCGGTTTCAGGTTTGTCATTCTGCCGATTTATTTATGTTTCATGTGAACCTTTTTGAGTTGCATCTAAGTGGTTTCGTGGTCAAATTTTACGCTGGAAAAGTTGCGAGTAGCTTCAAGCAATCTTGCATAGGAAGTTCTCTATGTTCATTTCAGCCTAATGAGTTGCTTTGTAACGCTTGCATGGAAAGATTTGTCAGTGTATATTAATGACTCGGTTGTCTCTTATATTCTATCAATCAAATGGGTATGAAGTGGTATGGATGTCCTTATATTTTACTTGGAATGTTTTAGGGTGTCTGTTGCTTCCACTTTATAAAATGAGAAGAACCCAAAAGCTAAGTTTTTTAACTTCTCCTAAAAGTGTTTTTCAGAAATACTTTTTTTGATAATGTTATCAAACATATATTTCTTATAAAAAAGTGCCTTTTTAATTTAAAGGCTATAAAAACACTTCTCAAATGGACATCAAACATGCCTTAGGAGAAAATTAAGGACTATTTAGGCTATTGAATCGTCTAAGTAGTTTGTAATGGAGGAGTGGTGAATCATCATTTTTTACGTAGCTGGCAAGGGATGTAGACTATGTGAACTACAAGTTCATAATAAGCTGCTAAGATCAAACCTTGCCATGTCACTATTTAGAAGACCTCTCTAACATTTCCAAATTTTTCTCATCCTCAATTGGAGGACCTGAAAGTGTTCCCTGCTTCAGAAACGAAAAGGCAAACATGATTGCAAACTACCTTAGGATAGCCTCTCATTAAATGGTTGGGTCCTTCTAAATAACACTTCCATGATGATATTCTGGCTAAGGTTCAATGAGGTACACTACGAGAAATGCTAGAGGCTTCAATACTGGAAACTTGAAAAAAGAAAATAACTCACAATACCTCCAAATGATGTAAAATGGGCTCAAAATTCATGTAAATAAAACCAAGTTTATTAAGATATAATAAAGGAAATAGTCTTAAAATGAAAAGAGCTCTTCTCCTAGCCCTTTTGAAAAGAGTCATAGGAAAATGGGATGTATCATAATACGATATTGACTGATTATGGATGAAGTGGACTGTGTATAATCCACATGTCAGCTGTAACTATAAGTAAGTCGTCCATCACTGGCATCTCTCTTCATATATATTTGAGGGAACTTACAAAATGCTGAAGCAAACACAGTCCAATAGCACAATATATGGACAAACATGAGTTTAATTTGGCACAAAAGATTGAAGCACTACTGCTGTTATGCTTAAATGCTGAGACACAGCACAGCAACATAAATCTAGTCTTTTCAAATCTTTAGAAATGGTTGCTAATGGCATATTTAGTATATTGCAAGTAGAATTAGTTTTTATTCACCTGTCCGGTACATAATTTTTAACTTGTTATATTGAGTAGCGTTCTTTTTGGTCATTTAATTGCATGTGGATCAGAGGAATTTGTAATTTTGCCTTAGTTCCTGATCATTCTAATCTTGATCTTAGAACTAAGGTGCTTATTATTCATGAGAATAATTTGCTATTTATTGAACAGTTGTCAGTATTCAATATATTGAAGCGGAACTTATGCATCTTAGGGTTTCGTGTGATGTGCTGAGATTAGAGCTCAAAATTCTAAGTTTTCCAGATGATCGTTTTTCTTATAGTTAAAAGCTTAGCAATGGACTTAGGTTGTATTGCCCTGTGTCATAGTTGGCTTAGGTAAGCCAAATGCTGTATGATCAACATTTTTGACTCATGGTTCACTATATAATTAAGAAGCTGAGAGCGTAAAAGTTCTGGACATTTACATGATATGCCTGTAGTTATGAAGAAAGCTAAATAGATGGTTTTGTTAAAATATTTGATTCACTGACAAAATGTTTATTAGTTTGAACCATGGTGCCCTACGTTCATTCAGACTAAGCAGCTGAGCTTGGTCCAAGACTCTGAGCATGGATATGCCTTCACAATGATGTTTCTGAGCCCTATGTGCTGGCTCAGCTTGCTGATACTCTGGGCTGGTTTCAGACTTGAAATAAAGAAATCATTCTTCGTTTAGAAATTCTGCTCTTGCTACCTGTCTTGTATAATTTGGCTTGTTCCTTTTCTGTTTTTGCAGGTGTTATCATTTTATTTGTTTTGCAGAAATTACCTGTTTTTAGTCATACCATCACCCTGTTCTTAATTAGAGATCAGGAAATATTATTTGCCCTATTTTAGCATGCTTCCAATCAAACATCAACTGTTCATTTTTCTCCCCTGGCACCCACCATATTCTGTCGTCTGAGTAAAACGTATCAATAATGACTTCAATATTAGAAGTTTTGTGTAATTTACAGGAACTCCTGCAGATTGTGCTTCTTTGGGTATTTCTGGAAAGCTCTTTGGTGGTGTAGTTCCTGATTTGGTAAGCTCTAGACTGATGTATAGATATGATTTGAGAATTTACACTATCATCCTCAAGTTACCTGAAAAGTTTTAGATTACAACAAATGGTGATATGATTATCCTCATAGAATTTTCTAGATGTTCTCATTTAGTCTTACCACTTGCTTATTCTTAGGTGACATGAATTATGTCGTAGAACACATCTTTCCAAACGATTTGCTTTAGGGTGTTAAAATGTCTTGAGAAATTATTAATTTGCATTCTACATGATGCAGGTAATCAGTGGCATCAACGTTGGTTGCAACTGTGGATATCACGTGTTAGTAACAAGTCACTCATCCTTTCTTTAATCTCACGCTACTCTTTTTGACGCAAACTTTACTTAGAAGTTACATCAATCTGATACTTGAGTTGCATGAGAAAGAGGGATCTTGTTTGGTAAATTGACCAAATGTTGGTTCCATACTTAGCAAGTTGATCATATTATGGGTTCCATAGTCTTTTCAAAACCGTGTGTTTTCTATTAAAAACTGACAAAATGCATATCTAGCATTCTAGCTGCAGGCTAATGCTTTAGTGCAGATTTGACAGAGATATCAGGCAACCAATCTAGTGTGTGACATTTTAACTGTACAATAGCTAACTGTAATACCATTATCACTGCATAAATATTTTGTTGACCACCTATGGACTACAAGGATCAGAATTTTCATTTCTGAGCATATTTATCCTAGCCTCTAGACAAAGTATTTTTGATAATTTGTTTTATTTCAGATGATTTTGGCCTTTTGGGCAGGGGTTGTATTAGTGGTGTATTAAGAATTATACCAGTTCAATGTGTTGATCTTAATTACTCGATCAATAACTAAGCAATTTTTATTTGGAACTACATTATCTTGATGAAATTGGACTACTTTCACTTGTAGCTCCATTCTGAGTCAAGAAGCCAAGAGACTACTCAATTTCTAGCAACACTTAGTTATGAACTATTCTCAACTAGTAAACTGCGCTATATAACTGATTGCTTAAACTATTTTCAATGTTAGAAGTCTTCTAATTGATAGGGAACATTCTTAAGCATGAAGTATTTGGCTAAAAATATAGCTCATCGTAGACATTATATGGGCTCTAACATGTCTATATTTTCAGCAACTATAAATGGCCATTATCTGAATTTTTTTTTTTGATTTCTTTCTGGAAAGTAATAGAAAATATTTTTTTCCTTAAAAAAGGATTGCAGGTGGTTTATGTTTCTTTGCTTGTATATCTCTTCCCTACCTACTCATGTAAAACATTGGCATGGTGTAATACCATGTGATACCATCATCATTGGTAAACATGAACACAAGAAGCGCTACTCTCTCTCATCGTTGTTTGTGACATGAGAAAGAATATAAGAGTTGAAACATTTTGATAGAGATAATGAATATCCTTCAAATCTATGAAATGTAGCCTTTATCTTGTAAGGATGCCAGTTTATGTGAGAGCAGATACTCTGGTGTAATGTGGAATCTCTCCATTCCTTTCAGGATTTATACTTTCTTGTTGATGATCTACTTTGACCAGATTGATATGTTCTTGCTTGAAAAATGAAGGGTGGCGGTTGGCTAGTTGTTGCGTTTCCATCTAGAAGGTGAGAAACAGGGTTCCCTTTCTGGCTTGCCACTCCTCTGCCAGGTTCTCTGGCTACCTAATGGCCAGATTTTGCCACTGGTCTCTGGTTGACCAATAAGAGCTTCTGATATTTATTTGGTGATTGAAGGGGGTTAGGAATGGCCAGATAGACGAGTTACAATGGAAGATGTTTCTAGGTTCTATGACCGGAATGAAATGAAAAGATTTTTGGCGACAAAAGTAATCTACTGATGCAAAACCTGAACTAAACAAATCAGGGGCTGGGCTGTTCAGAGTGATGAATGGAGGTTTTGATCTTCATTTTGCCCAATCCTCAGTTTTATCTGTACTGATTTTTTTGTTTTAACATTTATTTGTTTGCTCTTGTTACCTTCTACCTTTTAGCATCCTTCTTCCATACAGAAGTATTGCTTTCATCTGTAGGATAAAAGGATCTCTGTCTCTACAAATTTATGCCTGATGTCTCCCTCCTGTATTTTGCACCAAAATTAAATATTGATAAATAAATCATGCACCATATTTTCTAGCAAATAATAAGGATATACATTGTTTCAATGTGAGATATGCTTATATAAATTGCTAAATAATTCTGGACTGGCTTGGTGAAGGCCAGACTGAAACCTCTTTGTTTAGTCCTTACTGTCTCAAGTTGTTCTTTTACAATAAATCCATAGATTCGCCTAAATTCAAGCTCCCTCTTTTCTGGATATTTGATAGTGTGGTATTGCATTTGTTGATGTAGACATATTTATCCATTATCTTTCAGCTTGATTATAAATTGTTGTTGAATATTTGTTGTTGGTTGGTGGTCAAATGTTAAAATGGTATAATGAGTCCTTTAAATTGAAACTACATGGTCAAAACATTTCTTGCACTCACAAGCATTTCTCATTGATTACTGTAGAATTTACTCTGGGACAGTAGCTGGTGCTCGGGAGGCATTCTTATATGGTGTCCCTGCTTTAGCTATATCACATAATTGGTGAGTCCAGGATGTTTCTGCCTTTGATGTTGAAATCTTCTTACCTTGAAGTTTAATATTCAAAGAGCAAGAATTTTTTTATGATATTGCACTTGTTTGATATATCCTGATATGAGTTTATCAAGATTATCTTCAATTTTATTTGCTTGCAAAATGCAATGATTTGATTGGAATTACGCTGTCAAATGCAGCTTATAAAATATATCAATTCAATCTGATACAACTGGAAACTTTCCACATACTTATTGTTGCTAGCTGTTGGTGGTATAATTCTTTTGTCTAAGTAATGCTGGAAACATGGTCTCTTTGGTAGCATGGTTTTCCTTTGGTATTGTGTGAAAAGATATTATCTTGTCACTGTTTCTACTTGAATAGTTTATAGTCAGTCTTTGTATATTTCCTGGATATCTAGATGTCAGCAGGATGTTAACATCATACTGCTGCAACTTATTTGATATACAAGCATTCAACTATTTTAGAATCTTTGCTTTAAAAGTTACGTCCTTGTGTTGCATACTTGAAAATAAAAAACTACACTTTTTTCAGAGCTCATGACTGAAAAACTGTGGATCCATTGCCCTGTGAACATCCAGAAGAAAACGGTTAGAGTGATGTTTTTATTTTATGCTTGTGTAGAATTGGATGGCAAGATTCATATAATTTGGCTGTTCTAAAATTAGAAGTTTTTTATTCAGTAAAATTATGGTACCTCTCCTACAAGTAAACAAATTCTATAGTTTCCTATACTAGGTTGGTACTCATGATTGACAAGGATATTTCAATTTATGGTTATCATAATCAAGATTTTAAATCTTATGCACTGAAAGTGTTTTAATTTCTTTATAGAACAAGATGCCTTGTTGTCCTGCCCCATCTTAGCAGCCATCTCAGTGGGTGTACTTTCCATCTCTCTCTTTCTTTATTCCTTTATATTTATCTTTTTTTTTTTGTTTCTCTTCCTTCTTTCCTCTCTTTCTTTCTCTTCTTCCTTTCTTTCCTTTTTCTTCTTTCTTTCCCTTCATCCTTCTTTCTTTCTTTCTTTCCTTTTTTCTTCTTTTCTTTCTTTCCTTCCTTTCTCTTCTCCTTAACTTTTTTATTTCTCTTTTCTTTACCCTTCCTTTCTTTTTTCCTTCTTCTTACTTTCTTCTCTTTCTTCCTTTTCTCTTCTTCTTTTTTCTTTATATGAATGGTTTTTGGAGTCCCACTCCCATCTACTTTTTTACAAGAAGGGGACAGGATGGCCAAGATTCCCTCTATTCCATCAGGACATAGGACCTTGATTTGAATGAATTAGTTTATCCTGCTCACCCATGGTGATATGCACTTTCTTAAAGCATTCTTCATTAAATTTGTAAAATTGATTAATGTGACTGCATTTTATTCAGTGTCTGGCTTATTTGTGCCTTGAGGATGAACTCAGCTCCTAATATCAAAAGTTATCAAAAGACTTCATTTAGACTCTTGGCAAGTCATAAGGGATTCATAGAAGATCCCCCCTCTTGCTTGAGCTTCAACTACAAAACTATAAGGTAGGTCCCCTGGTTGCATAGATTTTACAGAAAGCCTTCTCTTGCCAACTTTTCTTGGTCATGAATATTCAGTTCCTCTTTTAGAGGGTTGATATTAGGTTGACAGTAGGCCATAACATCTCCTCAATCCTTTGACAGAGCCTTCTCAACTCTGAGTTGTTCTTTGTAGCCAACCCCATGTTTCATGGTGTAAGGGTTGGACGATGATGAAATTTTGTCAAATTTTTGGGAACGCATTTCTTTTGTTGGACTATATGTCACTTGAAAGCTCCTGCTTCATAGTTTTGGAATGACTTGTTTTTCACAATGGATGTGGCCGTCTCCATAAATCTGATTCTGAATAGATCATCAAAGACATTAATCACAATTACATGATGTGGAATTATAGAAGATAACCAGATTTGTGATTGTCTAGGTTAAATTGGACATGAATCATTTCAAACTTTGTCTAGTTATGGCTGTATTGCTCTGCAGTTTTCATGACATAGCTTGTATTCATTACTGTGAGATATAGGGTTGTTACTAATTTAGCTCTGTGCTTCTTGTTGTATCACTGGTACAATAAATTTTCAGGATGAGAGGAAAGAGCACTGTCAATGAACTCCAACTTGCTGCAGAGGTTTGCTTGCCTATCATAAATGCTGTGTTGACAGAGCTCAGAAATAAGACATATCCTGAAGATTCATTTTTGAATATAGATGTGCCAACAGATGTTGCAGAGCACAAGTAAATTATGAAACCTAACCCATGCAAAGTCATAGCATGCTTAGTCTATTTAAATTTTAATATCTCTACATCTGAGGTATTCATGTTCCCATCTTCATAGATTGCAACATTGGACCCGAACTGTATTTTGATATCTGGCATGTGATCCATGCCTGAGTTTTCTGCTGACCAAAAAAAAAAAAAAAGAAGACTGCAGAGCTTTTCCCCTTCTTTAAAATATCATTTGTCAGGTCATAGACAATCAGCTAGCTTTCTTCCATGGTTTTCCTTTTATTTGTCTCAACATGCATCCATTACACAACCCTCTGTTTGCACCTTTGCACCTTTCTGATTCTACACAAACACCTTTGGCCGTCTTCCATCATTGTTTTTGAAATCAAGCCAGGGTGAATGGTAGTGTTCCTCTGATATGGCTATTCATATCTTTAACTTTAAAGCTGCAACTTGGAGTATAGAACTCCAGTAGTCTTATATCATTATAATTTAAATAATGTAACTCTCTTCATTTGAGTTTTTTCTGGCTTTCAGAAGATTTTCTGCAACCTGTTATCAAACAATTAATTTAATATTTCAATAATTTTGCATTACAACGTATATTGATTTGATAATGATGAAACATTTGATGATTACTTTTTAGAAATGACGTCAACAGCTTATTCTTGCGTCTTTTCTTCCTTTTCTTTCCTGCCATTAGGGATTTAAGATAACAAAACAGGGGAAGTACATGATCAAGATTGGGTGGGAGCAGACAGATGTAAACACAGCAAGCATGGAAAGCTATCAAACAGCAAATATTAATGTTGACATGACACCAAACTCTGATAAGGATGCTTCACCTCCTGTAGAAAATCAGCTTTTGTTCAAGAAAGTGGTAAATGTGCTTTCCTTTGCAGTTATATGCTAAATTTGCAAAATTTCTCCTTATGCATATGGAATAAATCATATGTACCTATATTCTCTTTGTTAATCCTTGCAATATAATGATCATCCGCTTGCTGCAGTTTGCTTAAAATCTTTGTAACTAGATTCGACCTTTTGACTGATTGCTGACTGCATCTATTTTCTTTCAACAACTGTAATTTATTGAACTGTCAATTTTAACACACAAACACACACGCACCCCAATTTTCTGCTAGTTTCTATAAGTAAGTGAAAAATTAACTTTATGCCGCAGCTGCAACTGCTCCAAAACCACCTTTCAGCAATATAAATTGAGAAATTGTCAACAAAGCCCACTACCTTTTTTAAAGGCCTAACATTCATCCATGTTAAATAAAAGCATCAACTGCAGCTGTCAGTATTAATTCAGAATCCAATTTTTCAACCTTTCAGCACTCAGCTTGCAGTTGTCAGGTTCTCAAAACTTGCAGAATTCTTGTCATTTTACAGAATAATTCTGATACAGTTTAAGTTTTATATGATATGTGTAGTGAGCCTGGATAAGGTGTACTTATAACTTGTCTCCGGTTGATCCGTGTAAGAAAATAGAGTTTTGTAAAACAGGAACTATGGTGAAAAATTATTTCATTCATCAATCTTGTTCTGCAAATCAGTTTATCTTCTAATCCAGTAATTACATTTTGAACGAAATTTAGTTTTCCTAGAACATGATTGTTTTCTTTGAATATATGATATGGTGAACACATAGGTTTCTTAGATGGTAAATTCCCAAAATCCAAACTTGTGGCATGAGGGGTTATGAGTGATTATGTGCTACCATTAGAGTTTTATTAACATGAAAAATATAAACTTTGGAGAACATGTAGTCAAGTTACTGGTAATCTGAACAGACAGCATACATAACAATGCCGATCAATCTTAAACTAATCAAAATCAAGTTACAGCTTAAGGAGATTTCAGCAATAGAAGTTGATCAACAAGCCAAGTCCCACTGTTTAGCATAGATGTCATTTGAAATAGTCTACCTATGTGATATACTAAAATGAATACATGTTAGCTCAAAATGTAGTACTAAAAAAGTGCAATAACATTTGCTGAAGGATAAAAACTAAGCACATATGTGATGGCATGAGTGCTGCTAACTGAAAGAGGAAAGCTAAAATGGAAAATATATAATGCTTCATGGAACTATGGTGGGGTAAATTGAACTATCAGTAAGAAGTTGCAGATGTGGTCAGATTAAAGTATGGGTTATCAATAAAATAATATAGGCATGTTTATAAAGGATGGTGATTACTCGTAGGAAGATGAAAGGGCATGGAAAGATGCTTGTTGCATGAGAAACCTAGACAAACCAAGAGCCAATGATAAAGAAAGAAACATAGAGGAGTGAAAAATTAGATATAAAGTATGAATTGAAAAGTACAGAGGAAGGTGTGTGACCTTTGTTAATGAAGTGCACCACCAAGGAGTAAGATCAGCCTTAGGTTTTTGTCACAGTCAAGGTTTTAAATCTCGTGGGTTAGAGGTCTCCCGATTTTTCTGTGGAACGGATGCCCCGCGTCTCATCCCATCTCAATCCTGATATGGTCACAAGTATTCCAATACTCGTTTGAGATAGTTTTTTCTTAAAAAAAATATTTTTTAAGTTTTAGTATTTTATTCAATTTGTAAACATATTTAATTTTAAAAGTTATATTAAAATGATAAATTAGATCTATTTAAAATTAGCAGTATCATATATTATGGCTGAGATGGAAAGAGCCAGGACGGCCGAGATTGGTCTCAGAATCTCTCTGAGATGAGACATCTCAACCGTGTTGGACCTTGTCTCGCCGAGATTTGAATCATTGGTCGCAGCAATGACTTGAGTATCATTAGCACAAAATATTCCCCCCTCCCTCCTGCCAAAAAAAAAAGAGAACTTTACTGTAGTTAAAACTTTTAAAAAAGTATTTGATGGGTGCCATGCCAATCCAGCATTGTGCCTGTACTGGTAAGACATGGACACAATATGTGCTAGCTGTCAAGGGCTAGCACTCAAAAGCCTTGACCAATGATAGGTGTTACTTGAATTTAGTTTCTGTTGTTGAATTTCTTGTAAGTAATCATGTTTCCACCATTGCTAGTGAAGGAGCTAATAACTTGAAAATGAGTTTTTTTGTAAGATACTGCAAAAAGTCAAGTTAAAACAAATGCACTCAATAGTGATGCATTAATGGGCCAAATAAAACACTTTATAACATTTGGTCATACCTTAGCTACCTTCTTTATGGGAATAAATTGATTTTATTATATATATCTCAACAATTCATTGTTAATATGTACCTTCATTGGAACCAAATTGTTACTTTGGCCCCATTAATTTGTAGTCTATTACATTTTCTTAGAAATTAGAGGGTGAGCCTTGGCTCTATGGTAAGTTTTCTCCATTGTGAATTGGAGCTTTCAAGTTTGAAACTCAAAAATAGTCTCTTTGCATACAGAGGCAAGTCTTTGTACATTTAACCTTTGTTCTTGTTCTTTCTTGATTTGATCCGTGTCTATCTCTTTTATATTTTTCCTTTGCATGGGATCTTGAAGCCTATCGGTCTTGTTTATATTATTACTTGAAAGAATTCTTTTGATTCCATAGAGAGTTTTGGATTTGCTTCTTGTAATCCTCATTCCCTAAAATGTGGAAAATGTTTTTAACAAAACTTTCTTCATAACAAGAAATTTTAATTTCTAACATCAATGATTGGAAGGAAGTGCTGTCTTATAGCATGGAGATTGGAATCAAATAAGTGTTGAATAAGTGGAGATGGACATGTTACTAAACAACAACTTTGACTTTTGTGTATTGTAGGTGAGACAATTTTCTTTGCTATGAATGGAGGGACATACTAACCCAAAGTTCAATAGAGTTTTTCTTTTACTAGATAATGTCATCCATTGCTTTCCTTCAGGCAATATTTGATTGCATTGCTATGCATTCGTTGGCCTTCTCTTTGTATCACCAGTGAACATGGTCTGACATATCTGTTTTATCACAGTCCTGCTCCTTTAATTGCACTATACTAGGAAATTCACTTGGCATCATATCTTAGGTGGAACTTATCCATTTATTTCACTTAAACCCCTGTTTCTCCTTTTGTGTAAGGCATACGTCCATCTGTATGTATGTCCATTTCAATTTACACATGCATACAGATTGACATGTTTATGCTTTCTTATTTGCTTAGCCAAACCTTTCAACATGAAAGTGCTATGCTGCTGACAGAATATCTGAATGGACAATCTATTGTGTTTTATTTGTTGCATTTTGTGCAGCTGGCAAATATAAAGATTGAAGGGGAGGAGGAATCTGAGGACACAGATCATAAAGCCCTTCAAGAAGGATACGTTAGTTCATTACCTCTTTGTTATATTTAAGTAGTTTTATTTGAAATATTAGAAATTAATGATGTGAAATTCTTGGTAATGTTCCCAGATTGCAATCACCCCTCTAGGTGCCCTCTCTAACACAGAGGTTGATGTCAAGTCCTACTTTAAAGATTGGCCATTGCGTTTGGCTGATTATTCATCTTCATCATCCTTATAAAAGTGAGTGCTTTTCTTCCACAAAAGATGGTGTCCATTCAATTTTTTTGTTTCAGTTCTCCTTTCATCTTTCCTCTTTCTGAGGAAGTCCTACTGATTTGTGTCTATGCTGATCATTGAGTTTCATCAAGAAAGTTTTCTTGCATCTTTCTATTATTCATTGAGAAATGCATGGAACTTTCCTTTTTTCATCTGGGCAAATGATAACATATTGCTGCTCTAATTGTATCAAGTCTTTCTTTTAAAATTTATTTATTTATTGATTAATGGCCCTGTGAAACTTGTGCATGTTTATGGCTGAACAAAATCTGCATTAAGCTGAACAAAATCTGCATTAAGTTCATAATAGTTGGTGCACATTTGACTTTATTTAGGATATAAAAAGGATCAATTATAAGAATTATTTGCTGCTATAGCTGTCATTTTCCAAAGAAATTTGAGCTGTCATCTTGATGCTACTGCTCCTTTCCTCACCTCTTAGATCCTCTTCTCTCCCATAACCAAGCAAGATGCTTTGGGTTCATATAGTGACCGTCTGCTCTCTCTCTCGACCATTAGGTGATCTCATGGAAGGTGCTGAAAGGCCTTTTTTTAGCTCGAGATGGATCTAGAAAGGAAACTTTTTCTGTGTCTCTATTACATTCAGTCTTTGAAGTAGATAATATCCCTCATCATGTTTTGTCCCTCCAATCACCTTCTAGATTTACACCCGCTACTTTTAGATGTTTGTCTGACATTTTTACTCCTTTGTTAGGTCGCTATGTTTAGCAAGAGATCTGGGATCATGCATGCTAAAATAGATTTCTGTACCAGTACTGGAACCCTAATTTTTAGAAATAGATTTTATGATACGTTGAACTGAAAGGTTGCATGATCAGTGGTTCTTGACTTTGTCTAGGAACATGGATTTGAATGAGAGACTTCTATTTTTGATTATGAGGAGAATTTACTCTAGTTACCAAGACAATTATTTTCAGGATCATGCTCTATATTATGAGAAATCTTTCCGAATAGTTTCTGAGATTATCTCTGCAAGGAGATGCTGTTGCACTTACAGTTGGTGGTTGCCATTATATGAATTATACCTGGAGAATGCCATTCTTTATATGGATCTTCTTTCTTTAGGAGGGATCTTTAGCTTTCTCACCTACTTTGCATTTTTTCCATCTTTTTCATGTCATTTCTGGTCCTGAATAGTCTCCTTGTGCAACCTGGTCCTGCCAATGCCTCCTTGACAGGGATCTTGGATGTTGTATGCTTCGTTCTCACCTGCTTGCAAGAATAGTGGTGCTAGAAACTGGCATCAACTTAGTCTACTTTTTCTTAAATTTTTTACCGGAAAGATGCCATTGAAAACGATTTTCTTTGATGTGGAATATTGTAGTTGATCAATGCTTGAGACATATTTTCTCAAAGCTGACTATCACGGGAATTTCTTTGCAGGACATCTTTTCAGCAGATTATAGAATTTATGTGATTTCAGTTCTTCCATTTTATCATCCAACTGGTGTAAGATCCAATCTAATGTCAACTTGCCAACCAGGACAATCGAATTCAGGTTCCTTGGCTGTTTGTGCAGGACCCAGCTAATGAATCTGTTCATTAAAGAGATTACTCATTATTTTTGGTTGTCATCTTTTAGACTCATTAAGCAAACTGTGCTTCAGGCTTGTTTAATATTTGGAATAACAGCTATCCATTGCTGCTATTGTGGACAGCCATTTATGGTACTTATATTAAATTGTACTAGGAGCATGTTCAGTGAACTCTGTCTACTGTTTGATATTCAATAATAATCTCCAGCTGTTAATCCTGCAAAACACCACCAGCTGTTTCGGGACATTGAGTTCTTTCTTTTGGTATAACGCAGACACAAGTTAATCTAAGCACTTTTGGTGTATATATTTAATCTCACCTAAGATTTAGAGTCATGCAGTTCGCTTCAGCTAGCCTGTGTGAACTTTGTAGACCGTCAACATTGCTTTCCAGTGTCAACACAGAGATCATGCATCTTACTTAAGGTTGGTGACTATACTTTCCATTGTCACCTAAACATTCCTGGGATAATAGAATATATCCTAAAATTCTAATTTATTCTAATTCTTGCATTCAAATACCTAGTAAGCTTTTTTTTTTTTTTGGCAACCTTTGGGGCTATGGCTTTGTTGTTGTGGCTGTTCAGAATCAAATAAAGAAAGGGGGAAAACTGTGATGTGACTGATTTAATAAATTAATCCCTCATCTAATAATGTTGAGATTAGATGTAAATGAGACCATTTGTTTTTTTTTTTTTTTGTTACAACAAAGCTCTCGTGGTCATCGTTCACATGGGTATCTCCTGTACCAGACAACATTGAAGAGTGGATGCCATCAATGTTTGGATCGAACACCTGTTTTGTCAACCAGCAAATGGTCTTTTAATAAGAAGTAATTCTGTAATTAAGAAGGAATCCTGTAATTAAAAATTTTCTTTGGTGGAGGTCCTCTCACCACTGCAATTGATATCCTTTCTCCTCCCAATTGATATTTAATAATAATTTAAATGGCAATATTATAATATAATATAATACTATTACCATATTGTATTATTGGTACATTATACAATTATAATAATAATAACAATATCATATTATAATAATTATTATATTGTACTATTATTATATTAAAATAATGTTATTGCAATAATACTATTAAAATATATTGCGGAGTTATTATATTGTAATATTAATATATTACTATTGTATAATCATTTGAACATTATAATATTATAACATTCTAATCTATATAATTCAATTACATATTATTACTTATTATAATGCGTATGATAAATAATGTCTAGTCATTATAATATTAAATCATTTCATATTCATATAATTACTATAGTAATTATTCTTATTCTAATCCAATGAAAATTAAAAGTAATATATTTTCTATTATAACTATAAAATTTATATAATAAATATTGTATTTTAATAGAAATGTCGAACAATTCATTATTTTTATGGGATATTTTTGCAATCTCATTCACAGAATGATCGTATATTTTCACGCCATGCAAACAAAATGGCAGTTTTCAACTGCTACATTTTCAGTGGCAGCAAATTAAAGGGTGCTTCTAAATACATCCCGGATTTTACTCTCCATACCCTAGAATTTTAAAATAAATTAGAATTGCTATCCACACCCACATATTTTCTTTCTACACCCTCTGATTTTTTTTAAAAAATTAAACTACCCTCACCCGACCCATATTCCTCTCCACACCAGCATCCCAATTTTTTTTTTTCAAACCATCTCCCTTCGCAGCTGATCCTACTTCCCCTTCCTCCTGGCCAACTTTCCTTCCTCTCCGACGGTGAGCGACGGTGTCGGCGTCCGGCTCCATTTTTGCTCCGATGGCGAGCGATGACACAGCAACGATCAGCAGCATGCGACGGCCAGCGATGGGTGCGATGAGCAGCATGACAACGAGCACAGGCGAGCGGCAGCGATCCCCCATTCCCCAGCGTGAGAAATTCGACACGAATCAGACTATTCAGCCTGACCCAGGCCGAACATTCATGCTCTATTCGATCTGGATAGGCCGAACTTTCTTCTCTGTTCGGCCTAACCAGGCCGATCAATCTAGGAATGTTTGGCCTAGGCAGGTCGAACATTCAAGCATTGTTCGAACTGATCAGTTCATGCACCTTGACCAGTCTGGATCCAAAAAAAGAAGCTCTATTTCGAATAACCAGGCCGATCAATCTATTCGGCCGCAAGTCAAACATTGCATTGTTCGAACTGATCAGTCCGAACAATCATCTGGCTTGGCCGGTCTGAACTCCAAAAAAAAGAAGCTATTTCATATTGTAATCTTGCATGTTAATGCTGGTTAATGCCATGTTTCATTCTCGACCTGACCAGTCCGAACAGTCGTGCACTGTTCGGCCTGATCAGGCCAAACATCATGCATATTTTAATTTTGTATGTTAATGCTGGTTAATACCATGTTTTAGATTTTAATATTGGAGTGTTCGGCCTGATCAAGCTGAACACGCCAATTGTTCGGCCTAATCAAGCCGAACAATCCTATATATGCAGCCTGGTCAGGCCGAACAGTATCAAGGGATCCAAAAAAAAAAGTTATATTTTATATTTTAATCTTGGAGTATTCAGCCTGGTCAGGTCGAACATGTGCCTGGTTAATGCCATGCGAACAATCTGCATGCATGTCAATGCGGCATGCATCAAGGCCAGGATCGATTGATATGCAACTATCAAGATCATGTCTTGATCTTCAAGGCAAGAAGTCATAATCTTGAAGCATGCCTTAAGATCTTCAATCACTTACCTTGAAGGCAATTGGTAAATCCCTTTATGCTTGTTCAATCATGCCTCTAGTATGTCCACGTGAAGCCCCGAATGATCGGATTCCCGGGAGTGGCTCTTGACTTTGCTGATCTTGCCACTTGAATTCTTCTTCTAGGATCATCCATACTTCCGTTAGCACCAGAATCACCAGGATTTCTATTCTAATTCTTTAGAAAATCAATTCACGACATATCGTGTGTTGTTTTCTCTTCTGTGTAATCTGGTAAGGGATGTCCTCTATTTATAGTCTCTTTTTAGCCAGCCCATTAAATTCTAACATTTAGAATTTCGCCGCTTGGCGAAAACCAAAGAGACGCCGAACCGTAGCGCTTGGTTAATTCCGACGTTCGGTAAAGAACCAAAGAGTCGTCGAACCGTAGCGCTTGGTTAATACAAAGAGGCGCATTTATTCTAACACTTTAGAATACCATTAATGCAAGACATAAATTCTATATGTGAATTTTCTCAGACTTATTTTATTTAGTTTTGGTTTGCTAATCTGAATTTATTGGACTGTAGATCATGATCCTAGCCCAAATCAAATTTGGCTAGTCCTGAATCTATTTAAATCTAAATCAAGATTTAAAATTGACTAGTCCTTCTAATAGACTTAAACCAAATTGAATCTTATTCAATTGTACTTAACCCAATTGAGATAATTCAATCAATCAAATTGATTAATTAAATCATATACGATTCTCAATCGTTGATCAGCAAACAGATCATCCTAGAAACTTCTATGCGTGTGACTCTCTAGGTTCGAACCTAAGCCGGTAGCATAGAAACAACTTTCTATACTAATCGATGTACCCATCTAGCAATAGAACCCGACGTCCGGATAGGTCGAAGAGTTGCCAAGCAAACTCCAAGAACCCTAAGAAACAGTTACCGTATAATTCATCCTCTTGACCACAAATGTTAAGGATGGCTTAAGAGCCTGTCAACTCTAAATAGCAAATCCATAAAGTGATTTCAATTTTAGTGATCATGTAACTTTCACATGAAGTGCCTTGGCCAAGGTCTTGCTAAATTGAAACACAAGCATCCTTTTAATGGGATAGGTCAAATTCCATCTAATCCACAATTGACTATCACAAGTACTTGACTGCACCCAGTAACCTTCATAGCTGGATTAGAAATTCAGGTGGTCCGGCACCTAAGTACAATGAGTTTTTTGCAAGTCACTGGTTGTGATCTTCAGGTCTAAAGGATACTTATACCCATATCTTCTCGAATAAACTCTTGACAGCAGAGTATCCGAAAATGAGTCATGTTCGGTGAAATGTACTCCTACACTTTCACCTGTATGTCATACCAGTATCTCTACACTCCTGGTTAAGAGGACAACCAATATATGATATACAACGTCCTATAATTGATAGTACTATGGCCCTATCATAGTATATCATATGGTTGCGAACCTTTTTGAGGACCTTCAAAAATAAATCCTTCTTTATCGTGAAGGAAGATCCTAAGGGCTTCATTACAATCAGATAAGAAGATGTTCTTGTAATGAATAAATTGCCAAATAACTTTTAAATATCAATTTATATACAATTTACATTAGCATAATCATCAAATGATTGGCTTTAGGATACAATTCCCAACAGCTAGTCCCTCATGAGTTAGACTCATGGTGTCAGCCAAAAGATGTACCAGACATACTGAGCCTGAGGTTCCTGTTGCACCATCGCCTCCAATTGAGATAGTAGACTAGGACATACTAGCTAGGGATGTTGATGATGAAGCAGTTGGGCCATGTTCAAGAGATCCAGAGGATGAGTCTGTCCTGATTAGTTTTAGGACACATATAGCAGCCTCATCTGGAGGTAACATGTATTATTTGTTTGTTATTATATTATATTTTTTTAATGTATCATTACGATGTTATGATATAAATTATTAATGTTATCCATTTATATTACAGGAACGGCCCCACTAAAGTGCATGAATCATGCTGCCAAGGTAGCTGAATGACAGTGGTAGGTATCAGGGCAATCCAATAGGAGGTTTAAAGCAATAGTTCAGCAGTTAGGTCTGACAGAACTAGCGCACTGCTCTTATTGGTTCACCGATAAGATTCTTGTCTCGGGCTTCATAAAGAGATGACAGTTCGAGACGAACACCTTCTATCTTCCCTATGGCGAGATTACTATCACCTTGGATGACATAGCCGTCATATTAGGGATTAATGTCATGGGTGCCTCAGTATCACTATCATGTGATAGGATGAGTGATTGGGATGTTGAGGACCTACTTGTGGAGCTGTTGGGAGTGTCACAGGTAGACGCGCATCAAGAGGTGCTATCAGTACGCGGTTAGTCTGTAAGGTTAGAGTGGTTGAAGAATCATTTTCATTCTGTATCTCATAGAGATAACCACCATAGGATAGAGTGTGCAATGCGAGGGTATTTGCTATTTTTATTATGGTGCATATTCTTTGTTGATAAAAGTGGGACGAGGGTGCCTATAGCTTATCTTTCTCTACTTTGGGATTCGGATAGGGTGAGCACATATGCCTAGGGTGCTGCTGCCTTGACTTTTTTATATCGTCAGTTGGGGATTACATTTAGGGCATCTGTTCGAAAAATTAGTGGATACATGACATTGCTCTAGGCTTGGATTTATGAGCATTTTTCAGATCTCACTCCTCATCCATCCCTTGATTATACTGATGCCAGGCACCGCGTGCACCGTTGGATTCTTAGCAGTCCATCACGTACCATGATGGACCATTTAGTGGTTCTATGTGAGTCATGGGATGTTTTGAGGGCTGATAAGGTATGTACCATAGGACCATTCGCTTGTATATTTCTCTAATTTTGATTTGCCATATATAACCAAACTGATTAATGTTTATCTGTTGCAGGTAGTTTGGGATCCCCATCGTCATATTCGGAAAGATCGCCCATTCCTAGATATTGCATTCTCTAGTGGATGCCTGAAGTGTATGGATGTCGTAGAACCCTATCATCCTGAAAGGGTTCTACGACAGTTTGTCAAGATATAGACGATCCTCCGTGCACCACTAGCCCCTATGCGAGCCAGCAGAGGACCGACAGCAGAATCATACCGCATTGCATACGTCTTCTTGGATCAGATGTGGGAGAGGTGGGAGGATCACCTGTTGAGCTGAGCGACCATAAGCCATCCGGTTATCGACCATCAGATTGCGTACTAGGATATATGGATTGGTATTCTCGTATTACACACCTGATAGTTTGCCCCTTAGAGAGCCGATCCAGTATCTATTCCCGAGCATGACCCGAAGATGTTGATGCTAACGTGTACCGGCAACGTAATGCAGATTCCATTATCATTGGTGCCAGCATTCTACAGATGGGTCGGGAGGAGGTTGCGTCACAGGGGCTGGCCTGTACAACGTTATTTCTCATATAACACAAGTGTTGTAGGATCAGCATATCTCAACAGATGAGTCTGATGTACTTGGCCCTAGTCATGCACCGCCATAATAGTTCAGGCATCGACGACGACGAGTGGGGATTGATGATGAGCTCTCATATATTTTGTAGCTTTTAGCACTTATTTTTGTTAAAAAGACATAATATTTTGTACTTGTAAAATACAATGCATTTTGAATGAAAGTTTTAGGTTCCTTTAAATTTTCTTTATATGCCAGAGTCAAAATTTAATGCACTAAATTGAAATATGTGAAGCATTATACAGTGTTCAAAATATGTTTACAAATTTGAACTTTGGTTAAAATGCACTCTATAGCTAAATAGTCTCGCTAATTATAACATCTGACGAGATATTTTCTTTAAACTGCTAAATCCTACATTCATATGAACTTGCCCATCTGGAAGCACAAGGTAAATGATATCTTCGCAATAGAAACACCTACAAATTTATAAATTAGTAAACATATTATTTGTTTAATTTATGAGCCATTTAAAGTGACTAAGAGTCATTTAATTAATACCTCCACAAAATGGTTGCGATTTACGAAAGCAACTGCAATGTCTTTGCAGGATAGAGGAGGAAGAGGCACTAATCTAAGAGATAGGAATGTAAGACATTGTTGCAAGGAGAGATGGTATAGGATAACATTACAGTAGGACGCTATAAGATATCCTATATCTGGCATAGACATCAATCATTCATATGGTGGACAATCCTTAAAATATGATAATGCATGAGCGATCTCGTCAAGCCTCCCTTCGACAACATATAATGCACGATAGTGCTTTGAATGACATTGCAACTCATGTAATAAATCCTTCATAACACGTAACCAATCATCCTCTCCAAATCCCAGCAAGTCAGCTATTGTCCTGAATCCATAGTTGCCATCAACTTTTACATTCTTGATATGTTGGATGTATGGCCTCAATCCATCCAGAATTTGATCAAAATGGATAATTGGCTTATGTGACAGGGTTTAAGGATGAATTACTTACAAACCATATCGAATGCTATAAATTATATTGAAAATAATGACATGCTATAAACCATATCAAATACTATAAACTTTGGCATGGCATGGCCCGGCATGGGATGGCATGCCTCGGCACAGCATGCCTTGGCATGGCCCGGGATGGGCCAGCATGCCTCGACATGGCCAGGCACAGGCCGGCACACTCCAGCACAGCTCGGCACAGCCCGGCATGCCCCGGCACACCACTCTTTGTTAAAAATGAAACAAAAGCTTATTACCTTCTCCTTCGACTACTTCTTTTGCATCTGCGTCGTTAGGATGCCTGTAATAATTGGCTGCGAATCAGGTGAATAACTATCTTGTCTAGATAGAACCAACTCAAAGGCAGAAGGGTTACAACGAGTAGACGTATTAACCTCCAATGAATCGCGGCCACGTGTACCAATTTTTCTTTTTGCAAGTTCTTCAAGAGAAGTATTATCTAGACTTATAGTCTCTCTTAATTTCTTTAACATCTGCAATTGAGAAGCCCCATCTAACTGCTTGAATTTCTGAGCAATTATATCCAACTCTGGTTCATAGTTCAACTTCATACTTTGCACATTTGTAGCTGGCACCATATCAAGTTTTCTCCAATGAGGATTTATGCAGTCGAGGAGAATAGGCCGACCTTCCATCTTATACTGCACAATCTTATGAGCACATGGTAAACCATGTGTGCGTCGAATAGCACAGCCACAAGCTGAATCATCAATCCCAACTGAGTTGACTCGGTTCGATTGGGAAAGGATATGATTAAATGCATTTATAGATATGAAACCTCGCAGTTCTTTGAATTTAGCAAGCTTAAAGTTGCATTACACAACCGTCAAACTCTTCTTGAATGAGGCTTTAATATAACTATAATGTAACTCAATCAAACTATATATTTTGTCTAAGATGACTCGAAAGTCCCTTGGCTTGATCCAAACTATCTTTTAAGCTTTGCATGTATACTTTCAGCCCTAGTAAAGTAAATAAAATAAATCAAAGTTTGATAACAAAGATGCAATTAAATTATAAAGTTATTAAATAAATCAATTTCTTGTGATACCTATTTGTTGTCACATTTCCGTAGTGCCTATATGCGTCCATCCATGCCACGATAAATCTTTTCTTATATTTGCTCAGTCAACTATCTGACATATAGCGTAAAGCATCTGGATAGGTATTAAACTCTCTCTGGAGTATACTTCAGTGATCATTATACTTGTCTTCTGTGGAGGACAATACTAGTATATTCTAACTCATTATAAACTTATCCCATTTCTCCTTCGTTTCAAATAATTTTTTGTACTGGGCTAAAACATTCCTACTAATATTCCATCTACATAACAAATGTATTGCTGTAGAAAATACCTTCTAAATTGCATTCAATAGAGCCAAGTCTTTATCTGTGACTATTAGCTTAGGCAAAACATCAGCATCCATAATTTGCGCAATCTCTCTAATGCCCATATATAGTTATCTTTCTGCTCAGAGTCCATGTATGCAAAAGCAATAGAAAATGTGAGGTTAGTTGATGTCACCCCCACAATCTCTAAGAGAGGAAGACGATATCTATTCGTCTTGTATGTGCAATCCATTATCAAAATATGAGGAAATGCACATAACAAAACTATACTGCCAGGGTGTGCCCAAAATAAGTCACGCACAACATCAGTATTATTACAATTTCTATGCTACTCAATGTATTTAGCCTTAACTAATTTATCGAGAAGAGGTTGCATCTGTGATCTCCAATCTTTCTCTACAACCTTACACCTTTGACGTGCATTGTAGATCATCTTGATTGTCGTAACATTGAGGGCATCCCTTTACTTCAATGTGGATAATATGTTCTTTGGTTGAACCAAACTTTTCGACATATCCACTAACAATGAAGTCTCTTACTTAGATAATCTTTTAGCATATGAGTGTCCTTCGAGATGTTTCGCAACCGGATGATTGTGCACTCCACAAACGACCATTAACATCCTATCATCTGCAGTATGCAATTTTCTCTCTCTTAATGCAAAAGGACATCCACACTTCTTTGTGCCACTGATCTTGGTCTTTAGTCCCTTTTTCTTTATGCTTGTGCTTCTATAGGTACCGCTCCTTTTGCAACCAAACATAAGTCTTGGTTTCCTAACATTGCTACCCGAATCAGATGTTTTAATTATAACAACAAATCCATTCCTCCTCCGAGCTTCCCGATACCAATTGCACAAGTCTTCTCTACTCTTGAATATCTACACATTAAATAGTTTAATGTGAGTAGTCAATTTTACACATAGCTCGATCAACTAATAAAATAAGTACAATAAAAATTATCAGACCTCGTAAGTTATAAATTCATTTGTGTAATCCACCATACATTTAGAGCCAATCATGCTGCATTCGGTTGAAGCATCGCCCTACATATACAAAAAATTGTGTTAAATTGATATTTGGCCCATATAGCTTCCGTTCGACCCTGATGGGCCCGAACATTTATCCTCTGTTCAGCCACATAGGGCTGAACAGAGGCCTTCTATTTGGCCAGTTTGGCCCATTAAGACCGAACAATGGTGCTCCATTCAGTCCAGATAGGCCGAATAGAGAGGCTATGTTTGGCATACCAAGGCCGAACGGAGCACGATCTGAAATTTTTTTTTTTGAAACATATTAAAAAACTTACCTTTACGTCCGTAGAATCTTCTTAAATCTCTAGTTGCTTGTCCATTGTTGAAATGAAAGTTCAAATTCCTTCAAACAAGGGGTTTATACTGGTTAATGGATTAAAGGTGGGAGGGGAGAGGGTATCAGCTGAAACGATGAAGGGGAGGGGGAAGGAGGGAGGGTTTGTTTAGGGTGGGGTGTAGAGAGAAAATCCTAAGGGTATAATGATCATTACACAATAGAGCAAATTGGATATTTTCTTTTTTTAAAGTGTAGGTGTGGGAATAATTTTTGTGGTGTATTTATAAGTTCCCCAAATTAAATTATAGCATGTAACTGAATTATGGCAACTAAATCTCCTCTAAATTTTTTTAAACAAAGAAGAAGGAGAAGAAGTCTTCTGCTTTAGAATTCCTTCTTCTAATCATCTAATTTCATCCCTTAATTCTTTGCTATGCCACGTTCCACTCATTCTATCTATAACCAGCCAACTCCTTCGGTAAAACATATTGGTTATAGGCCATAGTCTAGCATTCGAAGGATTTGGAATGAATTTGGTATCTTTTCATTCACCCTAAGGTACATCTATTTATTTGGAAGCTTACATGAAACGTTCTTCCTACCTCCTTGGGTGCATGGTTTTGCTTCCTAGCATATCTCTTTTTTGAGCTGGATCAGGCAGGACATGGGAAGGGGTATCTATCAGTTGGGATCTATGTAGGCTTATACAGCTTACCAGGTATGATTATCCCGGAACCGGCTCATGTTCACTGACGAGATTGCTCCTTTCTGCAGGGTTGTTAGGACTGCTTTCACCTTATCCACTGAGTATACTTTTCATCAGAGCATAGTTGTTAAAATTGGATCGGACCGGTCGGTTGAACCGGTTGAACCAGGACCCGTAGGTCAAGCCGGTCCGATTCTAACATAAAATCGGATATGTAAGAGACCCAGAATAACTCGGTCAACCCGTCCGGTTCACTCGTGAACCGATCAACCCGGCCTGAACCGGGTCACGAGTTTATCAACGCTGTTTCAAATTTTCTGGCCTTTGGCATTTCAAATTTCTCATTTCAAATTCCTAAGAGTTTATGGCAACTTTTTCTTCATTGGGATGCTCGCAAGTTTTATGGAGAAAGAAAAGGAGATAATGCAAAGAAGAGCATTGATGAGAGGAGTATAGAAAAAAGGAAAAAGGATGAAAATATAAAAATTTTATTAAGAGAAAATGATGAAAAAAAGAAACTCAGATAATTTTTTTTAAATATTTTTTTAGAAAAAGTTAAATCAGACTAAATGGGTATGCAGATTGAAAGTAAGCAAATTTTAGAGATTAAATAAGATACCAAAAAAGATTTTTTTTGAAAAAAGAAGATTATAAAAATTAGGATTCATATGTTTATTTTATTAAAAAATAATTTTTATTAATATAATATATTTTTATATTAAGATAATTGATCGATTGTTCAACCGGTGACCCGATGGTTGAACCAGTGACCCGGTGACCCAAGCCCTTGGCCGGGTCAATGTCCGGGCCGGGTCTGACAACTATGCATCAGAGTGCTCTTGATTCTGCTAGCCTTGGCTTTTGGGACTCTCCTGCTGCTTCGGTAGCGCACTGACGCACGATCTTCATATCTTGGGAGCCCCCACTTCTAGAGGTTATCAAAATCAACTTTGAGGGAGTGTTCGCGGTAGATGTGCTGGATCGACTTTTGTGATCCATGAATCGGATAGTGCGATGTTGGCAGCGGAAGGATTCGGCCTTCTTGACTCCTAGGTGTGCTACTTGCTGAGTTGCATGATGCGTGGGCTAGTATTTTTTATGCCATCCAGTGCCTAGGTGCCCACAGACTTATTATTGAGGAGGATTCTATGACTGTGATCCGCTGGCTCCGTCAGAATTCTAGCAACCACTCACCTACCATCCTCTTGATTTATGACATCCGATTTATTTTTCATGGAGTTTATAGCGCCCAGATTCGACATATCTATTGAAAAGCCAAATTCAGCGGCTGATTGGATTGCTGTCAGGGTGGCCTATCACTTTGATTTTTAGAGCTGAAAGCAGTGCGACCTATACCCTATTATCTTTATCTAAATATTATATTTTAATATATCGAATTTAACTCATATTGACATGATCATCCATGTGTATTAAAAAAAATTATATTGGTTCAAATCCTTATCATCCGCTATTAAAATCTCTTCAACACGCAATCTATCCTGTTTACTTGCGAAACGTCTTAACTCCCCAGTCCTTCTCATGGTCCATTTCATAGTACTCCGACGACTCGTCAAGCCCCACTTTCTCCTCGAGAGGCCTTTCCTCCTTGACTTTTTGTGGTATTTCACCCTTTCGTCAAGGCTTTTATCCTTGTCCTTAATCGATATATCCATGATCTTTGGCGAAAGTAGCTGCTATCATTCTCACCCATTTCATCATCTTTCCAAACTAATCATACGACGTCCTTAGGATGCCTTCTTCCCCTTTTCCTCCCTTTGTCTCGGCTCTCGGCTTCACCGCTTTCTTGTACTTTATTCGAGACTCTCCGTCATCGCGAGGAATAATACCTTTTTTTTTTTTCTAGGCGGATAAGGAGTGCATTTCTGTTTAGAATTTTTTCAGAAGTTTCAAAAGTTCATAAAAAATCAAAAGATTCATTTTTTTTATAAAAAAAGTCTATGTTAATTAGTGTTATATTGAATATTTAAATCTAAGCATGCTTGCAATTGAAGCCTGACGACTTCACGCTCGATTGTGTCTCCTGTGAGCGCTGGCATGGCGATACTACATACACGTGCGTAATGCGACCGTGTGCATCTTCCTCTATTTAGTTTTTTAATATTTTAAATAAATCTTGAATTTAAACCTTTGGTTTCAGCTTATTTGAAATATTTTGAATAATTTTTGAATTTAAACTTAGGCCAAATATTTTTAATAAATTTTATATTTAAACCTTTAGATTAGCTTATTTTAGATATTTTTAAAAGAATAAAACTTGAACCTACGTTGATTGAATCATGACAAAGGTCGCAAATGGATCGGTTTGGATCAGACCTGATCCTTTGAATCTTGATTTTGTACTTGGTTTTAATCCGCTTATTTGTTGATAGAATCGAATCGAGTATATGAAAGAAGTTTTAAAAATAGATTATTCGAGTTTATTAAGATTAAACCTAAAATATTGTATTTGAGTTAATCATCTAACTATTATTTTATTACTAAAATTTAATAATTAATAATCAAATATAGATTTGCTTAGATTAAAAAGAATCAAATTAAATTTAAATTTTTACTCAAAAACTCTTAGTTCTATATGAGTAAGTAATTATCCTTAAGTTTATAAATTATAATATTTAAAATATTTATTAATATATTTAAATATATTATAAATAAAAAATTATCAAAATTGATGTGGCTAATGTAGCCACAAGGGTAATTTCAGTAAAATCAAAACATTAGTGCGCCCCGGCATCTCCAAGACCGCGAGTCGGCCCCGACCATTCCTGGCCGGCCCCTCTCGGCCCCGGCATCTCCAAGCACGTCGAGTCGGCCTCGACCTTTCTGGTCGGCCCTTCTCGGCTTCAACATCTCCAAGACCGCCGAATCGGCCCCGACTATTCCTGGCCGGCCCCTCTCGGCCCCGGCATCTCCAAGACCATTCTTGGCCGGCCCCGACCATTCCTAGCCGGCCCCTCTCGGCCCCGGCATCTCCAAGCCCGCCGAGTCGGTCCGACCTTTCCTGGTCGGCCCTTCTTGGCTCCGGCATCTCCAAGACCGCCGAGTCGGCCCCAACCATTCCTGGCCGGCCCCTCTCGGCCCGGCATCTCCAAGCCCGCCGAGTCGGCCCCGACCATTCCTGATCGGCCCTTCTCGGCCCGGCATCTCCAAGACCGCCGAGTCGGCCCCGACCTTTCCTGGTCGGCCGTTCTCGGCTCCGGCATCTCCAAGACCGCCGAGTCGGCCCCGACCTTTCCTGGCCGACCCCTCTCGGCCCCGCATCTTTAAGACGCCGAGTCAGCCCCGACCATTCCTGGTCGGCCCCGCCCCGGCACGTCCTAGTCGGCGAGGCTGGCCCTGGCCACCCCTGGCCAACCCAGATAAGCCTCGGCTCCCTCAGGAGAGTTAAGACTTCCGGTTTCCTCCAAATCTGCCCCAGCATGGCCCTGGTAGCTCGGGACGCTGTCTCTCTGACCCGCGCCGCCTGACAAACGCCATATCCAACAACCCACTGGCCATGCTGCTGATGGGACTGGACCCAACTACCCAACAGCCCCACTGGCTGATGGGATTTAGCCCACCAACCACCGTTTTCTCCCTTTTCGATGGGACTGGACCCACCAACCAGCGCAGATTCATGCAACTCCCAAGAACTCCGCGGACATTCCTTCTCCATGGAATCCAACGTGATCATGCCAGGGTCAACCCCTATAAAAAGGTGAATCCACTCAATGAACAGGTATATGCATGATAACCCCCAAAAGATCGCGATCCTAAGGCCCAGAGAGGAATCCCTCCTCCCCGGGAATACCTCTTTCTCATCCAAACAGAGCTCATTCGAGCTCCTCTTCTGCTGTGACCTCAATTGCTAACTTGGGCATCGGAAGGTCCCATCGGAGAATCCTCTCCGGTCCTGGAACTTCTTTGCAGGCAACCTGGTGAAGCGAAGGCTGGAGAATCAGTCTGTTCCGACGTTCAAGTTCGGTGATTGGGCGTCATCAGATTGGCGCACTAGGTAGGGGATAGTTGGTGTAGGACGTAGCAAGTATCTCAGGGCCTCCCTGTGCTACATCTAGACAAACTCTACTCCCCCCTCTCTTCTCTCCTTGGAGCCATGGTGGTAACACGAGCCCATGACGCTTTCATCAGCTGTCCCGCGGGGCTTCCCCCGCCAGTTAGGCAGCAGGAGGCCAACCCCCCTGCTGCCGATCCTCCAGTCACCTACCCATCGCCGAACGCAGCCGTCCAAACAGCGGAGCAACTGGCGACCCTCTCCCAGCAAGTCCAAACTCTCACTGCTATGGTTCACGGGCTCCAGCAGCAGCAGTCCGTGGCCACCCAGCACCAAACCGCTCCCCCGCCAATCAGCAGTCGGCGAGGGGCGGTTCTCCACGACGGGAGGGTGGTCGGGGAGGCCGGTCGTTGCCCAGCTTCCCCAAGGAAGCCTTGCCGCGAGCCCTCCAAGCGGCCACGGTCCCCTGATCGTGGCCCCAGTAAAATCCCTTCTGGGCTATTTACCAAGAGGAGCCAAAGCGGAAATCCCGACTCCCGTCCCTCTCTATCTTCTTCTTCTTCTTCCTCCTCCGAGCCATCTCGGAGGGCCCCAACAATCAGCCGACAGGCGGAGGAGCGCATGGAGGAGTACAACAGCGGCTGGACGAGCTCGCTAGGAAAATCAATAATCAGCCGGAGGAAGAGTTTGACACCCGTCCTCCTTACACCCACCGGATATTAGAGGAGCCTGTCCCCTCCAGATTTCGCTTCCCCCAGGTGGACCCGTACGATGGTACGACAAATCCTCTCGACCATCTCGAGAGTTATAAAGCAATGATGCAGGTCCAAGGCGCTTCAGACGCCCTTCTTTGCAAGGCCTTTCCGCCACTCTGCGGAAGGCCGCTCACGCGTGGCACTCGCGCTTGTCCCTCATAGCATCGACTCCTTCCGAGAGCTGGAGAGCGCCTTCCTGGCACATTTCGACGCCTGCCGACGAATTCCAAGGGTAGCGGACAGCCTCTTCTCCGTGCGCCAGAAGGAGGGAGAGTCGCTGTGGGACTTTGTGTCCCGGTTCAAGGCTGCCGCCCTCGAGGTCTACCATCTCGACGACGCGGTAGCAACATTGGCGTTGAAGCGGGACTCCTCCCGTCCTGCTTCACCTTTTCTTTGGATAAGAAGCCCCCGAGCTCCTACTTCGACCTCCTCCTCCGGGCTCAAAAGTATATCCATGCGGATGAGGCCGACTTCACCGCCGAGAATCTTCAAGGAGCTCCAGCCACAAGCCCGCTCGCCCTGAGCCAAGTGGGCCTCCTCGACACCGACGAGCTGACCCGCCTCGCCGATCCGACAACAGGCGTAGAAGCCCTGTCCCCGACGAGAGCAAGCTCACACCTCTTCTCGCCCCTCGATCTCACATTCTGATGGAGATCGAAGGCAAGCCTTACCTCCAGTGCCCTCCTCCCATGAAGAAAGGTCTCCCCGCGATAAAAGTCGCTACTGCCGATTCCACCAGGACTATGGCCATAACACTGACAGCTGATACAGCTTGAAGCGGGCCATCGAGGAGCTCATTCAGCGGGGCTACCTCGGCAAGTATGTTCAGAAGGCGTAGCAGCCGCTGCCGGCCCTCATGGGGCCTCTGCCTGTTCAGGTCCTAGTCAACAATGCCCCCACAGAGCGGACGGTCGAATGGTGTCCTGGGGGTCAGCCTCCGCATCTAAGCGGCTGAGGGGGGAGGAGACGCCGAGTAATGTAATTCCTGGGGGGGTCTGCTGTCGTAGAAAATGTAAACAATGAAGGCGTCGTCGTCTCTATGACGATCGCCAAACACCATGTAAAAAGGATATTAGTTGATAGTGGTAGCTCAGCTAACATCCTTACCTACGACGCTTTTATTCGGATGGGATTATCTTTGGACTCCCTTCAGCCTGTGGTGACCCCTTTGGTCGGTTTTACCGGAGACTCCGTAAGGGTTGAAGGTGAAATTCCTTTGCCTGTGACAGCCGGAACGCCGCCATGTCAAAGCACAGTGATCATGAAATTTCAGGTTGTGAGGGTTCCCCTGGCGTACAATGCTATTCTCGGGCGCCCAGGTTTGAACCTTTTGGACGCAATTATCTCTACCCAGCATTTACTGGTGCAGTTCCCCACTAGTGAAGGGGTCAGAGAGATGCGCGGTGAGGTCAGCTCAGTCCTGCCCTGTTATCACGCGGCATCAAGTCCTCTGGAAGCTGAACCAGCTTTTGAAGCATCCGACCCCAGAGACTCTAGCAAAGGGGGGAACTATTTGAGCACCTTCTAACTTTCCTCTTGGAGATGACCTGGCAAGGATCGTCCATGTCGGCGGACTCCTTCCCCCAGAAGACCGGGAGCATCTCTTAGCCTTTTTGCGGGCTAATTCAGACGTTTTCGCTTGGTCAGCATCTGATATGCCCGGCATCCCTCCGAAGGTGATCACCCATAAGCTCAACATTGACCTGCGGCACCGTCCAATCTTCTAAAAGAAGAGAAGCTTTGCTCCTGATCGACAAAAGGCTATTGACGAGGAAGTCAGCAAGCTACTCAGTGCCGGCCACATCCGGGAGGCACACTACCCTAGTTGGCTGGCTAATGTGGTCATGGTGCATAAGGCAAATGGGAGCTGGAGGATTTGCATATACTTCATGACCTCAACAAGGCGTGTCCAAAAGACAGCTTTCCTCTGCCAAGAATTGATCAGCTGGTGGATTCCACCTCCGGGCATGAACTCCTCAGCTTCATGGATACCTTCTCAGGATATAATCAGATAAGGATGGACCCCAGCGACGAAGAGCACACCTCCTTTGTGACGGAAAAAGGCATTTATTGCTACAAAGTGATGCCTTTTGGCCTCAAGAACGCGGGGGCAACTTACCAAGATTGATGAACAGAGTGTTCCAGGACTAGCTAGGCCGGAATATAGAAGTCTATGTAGATGACATGCTGACAAAGAGCGCCCGTGCCTTTCCGACTTAGAGGAGACCTTCAACAACCTATGTCACTTTCAGGTTAAGCTGAACCCCAAGAAGTGTGCTTTTGGGGTCACGGCAGGCAAGTTCCTGGGTTTCATGGTGACCCAGCGGGGGATCGAGGCGAACCCAAGAAGATCAGCGCCATACTCGGCATGAGGCCACCATCCAGCAAGAAGGAAGTGCAACGATTAACCGGGAGGATAGCGGCTCTAAGTCGTTTGCTCTCCAAATCGGCCGAGAGATGCTTGCCCTTCTTCAAGGCCTTGCGGAAGATAAATAGCTTCGAGTGGACAGACGATTGCCAGAGGGCCTTCGATGGATTGAAGGCGTTTCTGTCCTCTCCACCGCTCCTATCCAAGCCAAGCGACGGGGAAAGTATTTTCCTCTACTTAGCCGCTTCTTCGGAAGCCGTTAGTTCGGTTCTAGTGCGTCTCGATGCTGATGGAACCCAAAGGCCTGTCTATTATGTGAGCAAGGTTCTCCATGATGCAGAAGTCAGGTACTCCAAAACAGAAAAGGTTATCTTTGCCCTGATAGTCTCTGCTCGGCGTCTCCGCCCGTATTTTCAAGCCCATCCTATTGTGGTGCTCAAGGATCAGCCCCTGCGAGCCATTCTGGCCCGTCCAGATACCTCAGGCCGACTCGCCAAGTGGGCCATCAAGCTGGGAGAGTTCGACCTTTCTTTCCAGGCTCGACCGGCTCTATAGTCCCAAGTTTTGGCTGACTTCCTAGTCGAATGCACTTGGACAGAGGAGGTGACTGAGGAGGTTACCAAGGAACAGCGCGAGCCCGAACCAGGTGAGGATGGAGAGACTTGGATCCTTCATGTGGACGGCGCATCAAACTCTCAAGGGAGCGGCGCCGGCCTCATTCTTGCCGGACCAGGCGGAGAGAGGACAGAATGCACCCTGCGGTTTCTATTCGAAGCCACCAACAATTAAGCTGAGTACGAGGCCCTGCTGGCCGGGTTAAGGCTAGCCCAGGAGTTTGGAATAAGGTGTCTCAGAGCTTTCACGGACTCGCAACTCATCTCCGGGAAAATCAATGGGGAGTACGAGGCGCGTGACCCCGTTATGACTCAGTACTTGGGTAAGGTTCGGCTCCAGACCTCCCCGCTAGCTTATTTCAATATAAGTTATATCCCACGGAGCGAAAACGCCAAGGCCGACATCCTTTCTCGTCTGGCCACCTCTGCCGACGGTATGGCAAGGGATGCTTACATTGAATATTTGGAAAGACCCAGTATAGAGGCTAGCGAGGAAATCCTCTCGCTCACCCAAGAGCCCACATGGATGGACGCCTACATCCGTTACCTCACTGATGGCACACTCCTGATGACCGCAACGAAGCCAGGTTGCTCAAGTGGAGAGCCTCCAAATTCATCCTCCTCGATGGGCGTCTATACAGAAGGTCATTCTCCTATCCCCTGCTCAAGTGCATGGGACCTGCCGACGCCGACTACGTCCTTAGAGAAATCCACGAGGGCATCTATGGAAACCATCTGGGGGGCAGATCCTTAGCCCAAAAGGCCCTCCGTCAGGGATATTTCTAGCTCACTATGAGGGAGGATGCGGCTAAATTAGTTCAGAAATGCGATGGTTGCCAGCGCCATGCGCACATCCAACATCAACCGTCTACCCCGCTGAACCCACTCTCGGCCCCATGGCCTTTCGCTCAGTGGGGAATGGACATTCTGGGCCATTCCCCCCAGCTTCCGGGCAACAGAGGTTCTTGCTAGTCGCCATTGACTACTTCACCAAATGGGTCGAGGTCGAGGCGCTAGCCAAGATCACTGAAAGCAAAGTCAAAGCTTTCTTTTGGAAGTCAGTCATATGCCGTTTTGGCCTGCCTCACACCCTCTTCACGGACAACGGTCGCCAATTCAACAACGAAGCATTCAAAGTCTTCTATGACGAGCAAGGCATTCATCACCGATTCACCTCTGTCGGCCACCCCCAAACCAACGGGGAGGTCGAGGTTATGAACCGCACCATCCTTAGAGGACTCAGAACCCGGTTAGACGGGTCTAAAGGTCGATGGGTGGAGGAGCTCCCCAGCGTGATATGGGCCTATCACACAACCCCAGAGTCCCAACGGGCGAGACTCCCTTCAGTCTTGCCTTCGGATCCGAAGCCGTCATTCCTGTCGAGATCGGATTACCCAGTCCACGCGTGGAGTCCTTCAGCGAGGAAAACAACTCCGCGCTGATTCGGGCTAATTTGGATTTCATCGATGAGGCGCATGATCGGGCGAGGCTGCGCATGGCGACTTTTCATCAGCGAGCGGCCAGGTACTACAATGCTCGAGTTCGTCTAAAGGTTTTTCACCGCGAGACTTGGTTTTGAGAAAGGCTAAGGTTTCAAAGCTTACAGAGGGGGGCAAACTATCCCCCAACTGGGAGGGTCCTTATCGCGTCGCCGAGATACTCCACCGGGGGGCATACAAATTAGAAGAGCTCGACGGGCGGCCCATTCCACGCACCTGGAATGCGGACAACCTTCGCCAGTATTATCAATGATGTATTCCCCTAGGGCACAAGCAATAAAGGAGGTCCCTTCCGACGCAACAGCCTACTCTCCCTTGCATCCAAGGACCAAGTCTCTCAAAAGGAGCTCGCCGGCATCGCGGCTAATGGGACACCACTCGGCCCCGGCACGGGGTGCCCCCGAGTCGGTTAAGACCCTAACAGCTCCGTACCCGGTCGAGTCGCCCTTCAGGCGGCACACAAACCCCTGAAGCGGTTCAAAAGGAGCTCGCCGGCATCACGGCTAACGGGACACCACTCGGCCCGGCACGGCGGTGCCCACGAGTCGGTTAAGACCCTAACAGCTCGTACCCGTCGAGTCACCCTTCAGGCGGCCTGAAGCGGTTCAAAAGGAGCTCGCCGGCATCGCGGCTAACGGGACACCACTCGGCCCCGGCACGGCGGTGCCCCCGAGTCGGTTAAGACCCTAACAGCTCTGTACCCGGTCGAGTCGCCCTTCAGGCAGCCCACAAACCCCTGAAGCGGTTCAAAAGGAGCTCGCCGGCATCGTGGCTAAGGACACCACTCTGCCCCAGCACGGTAGTGCCCCCGAGTAGGTTAAGACCCTAAAGCTCCGTACCCGGTCGAGTTGCCCTTCAGGCGGCACACAAACCCCTGAAGCGGTTCAAAAGGAGCTCGCCGGCATCGCGGCTAACGGGACACCACTCGGCCCCGGCACGGCGGTGCCCCAAGTCGGTTAAGACCCTAACAGCTCCGTACCCGGTCAAGTCGCCCTTCAGGCGGCACACAAACCTCTGAAGCAGTTCAAAAGGAGCTCACCGGCATCGTGGCTAACGGGACACCACTCGGCCCCGGCACGGCGGTGCCCCGAGTCGGTTAAGACCCTAACAGCTCCATACCCGGTCGAGTCGCCCTTCAGGCAGCACACAAACTTCTGAAGCGGTTCAAAAGGAGCTCACTGGCATCGCGGCTAATGGGACACCACTCGGCCCCGGCACGGCGGTGCCCCGAGTCGGTTAAGACCCTAGCAGCTCCGTACCCGGTCGAGTCACCCTTCAGGTCGCACACAAATCCCTGAATCGGTTCAAAAGAAGCTCGCCGACATCGCAGCTAACGGGACACCACTCGGCCCCGGCACGGCGGTGCCCCCAGTCGGTTAAGACCCTAACAGCTCCGTACCCGGTAGAGTCCCCTTCAGGTGGCACACAAACCCCTGAAGGTTCAAAAGGAGCTCGCCGGCATCGCGGCTAATGGGACACCACTCGGCCCCGGCACGGCGGTGCCCCCGAGTCGGTTAAGACCCTAACAGCTCCGTACCCGTCGAGTCGCCCTTCAGGCGGCACACAAACCCCTGAAGCGGTTCAAAAGGAGCTCGCCGGCATCGCGGCTAACGGGACACCACTCGGCCTCGGCACAGCGGTGCCCTCGAGTCGGTTAAGACCCTAACAACTCCGTACCCGGTCGAGTCGCCCTTCAGGCAGCACACAAACCCCTAAAGCGGTTCAAAAGGAGCTCGCCGGCATCGTGGCTAACGGGACACCACTCGGCCCCGGCACGGCGGTGCCCCCGAGTCGGTTAAGACCCTAACAGCTCCGTACCCGTCGAGTCGCCCTTCAGGTGGCACACAAACCCCTGAAGGTTCAAAAGGAGCTCGCCGGCATCGCGGCTAATGGGACACCACTCGGCCCCGGCACGGCGGTGCCCCGAGTCGGTTAAGACCCTAACAGCTCCGTACCCGATCGAGTCACCCTTCAAGCGGCACACAAACCCCTGAAGCGGTTCAAAAGGAGCTCACCGGCATCGTAGCTAACGGGACACCACTCGGCCCCGGCACGGCGGTGCCCCCGAGTCAGTTAAGACCCTAACAGCTCCGTACCCGATCGAGTCGCCCTTCAGGCGGCACACAAACCCCTGAATCGGTTCAAAAGGAGCTTGCCGACATTGGCTAACGGGACACCACTCGGTGCTGGCACGGCGGTGCCCCGAGTCGGTTAAGACCCTAGCAGCTCGTACCCGGTTGAGTCACCCTTCAGGCGGCACACAAACCCTGAATTGGTTCAAAAGGAGCTCGCCGGCATCATGGCTAAGGGACACCACTCGGCCCCGGCACGGCGGTGCCCTCGAGTCGGTTAAGACCCTAACAGCTCCGTACCCGGTCGAGTCACCCTTCAGGCGGCACACAAACCCCTGAAGTAGTTCAAAAGGAGCTCGCCGACATCGCGGCTAATGGGACACCACTCAGCCCTGGCACGGCGGTGCCCCCGAGTCGGTTAAGACCCTAGCAGCTCCGTACCCGATCGAGTCGCCCTTCAGGCGGCACACAAACCTTTGAAGCGGTTCAAAAGGAGCTCGCCGGCATCGCGGCTAACGGGACACCACTCGGCCCCGGCACGGCGGTGCCCCGAGTCGGTTAAGACCCTAGCAGCTCCGTACCTGGTCGAGTCGCCCTTTAGGCGGCACACAAACCCTTGAAGCAGTTCAAAAGGAACTCGCCGGCATTGCGGCTAACGGGACATCACTCGGCCCGGCACGGCAGTGCCCCTGAATCGGTTAAGACCCTAACAGTCCCATACCCGGTCGAGTCGCCCTTCAGGTGACATGCAAACCCCCACGATGGTAGAATCAGCCCCAGCCGTCTCTGGTCAATCCAAACACCTCCAAAATTAGGCTTGGCGTCGAGTCGCCCGGGGATCTTTCCAAGCCTTTGGAAGATTCATACATAAATGAGCCTTCTTGCAAACAGCCTACGACAGCACGAAACATCTTAAGTGACCGTTCATATGGCCGGCCTACATCTTAGAGATACATTCAAATATTGGCTAAGTCCGGAATCATGGAACATTTCAAAAGATACTATATTCGGCTACGACATCGTCAGCGTATGCGACTTGGCCACAAGAAATAAAGCACAGTAAGGCGTCTTTCTCAGAAGAAAAAAGAACCGGACGGATCAAAACACAAAGAAGTTGGGAGGAAAAGTATTTTTCATTTACTACTGAAGAAAGATACAAAATTGGGCCCGAGGCCGGTTATACGCAATAAAGCAAAGAAAAATAATTCAAGGCTCGCCGGGGCCGGGCTTCCCTTCGTCCTATTTCTCCGCGGGCTCCTCGTCAGACTCCCAGGTCGGATGTCCTCAAGTTCAGCAATATCGATCTTGAGGGCCGCGGATACTTTGACCTTGCACATCTCGAAGCCCTGAACGTAAGCGTCGAGGCTGGCCTCGACGACTTCCTGCTTGAACTCCGGCGAGGCCTTATAAGTGGAGGCGGCCTGCCCCGCCTCGGCTTTGGCCTGCTGTGCTCTGGCCTCGGCCTCCCGGGCCTTGCTCTCGGCCTCCTCGGTGCGAGCGCTGGCCCCATTAGCGTGGGCCACCGCCCGGCCTTCTCCGAGCCCGCCTCCGCTGCCGCCTTCTCCACGGCGGCCGCCCTCTCTGCCGCAATACGAGTCTCCTCCTCGGCGTGTTGAAGCCGCCGAGTCAACTCCTCGTTCTGCACCATGGCGGCCTTCAATCTCTCTAGGGCCAACTCCATTTTGGCCTTGGCTGCGGAGGCCCGGCCGCTCTCGGCCTCAGTCCGGCCCTCCATCTCTCTCAAGCGACCGGCCCAGCTCTCCTCGCGGGCCGAGGTTTCTTGGTGAAGGCGAGCAAGGCTTTCGGCCTGCGCCATGCTCTCCTTCTTATATCTATCGGCCGCGCCAGGGCCTTGGTTATTGCGTTGGAGGAATGGGCCAGCACCTCGCGAAGGCCCAATGCTCCGTTGACCAGCTGTAGCAGAGGAAGCGTGTCAGCTACGAGAAGAAGAAGAAGAAATATGGGAAAAATGAGAGGTGTTCAAAATTTACTTGGACAATGGAGACCATGACCATATCTAGGAGTGCGGAGTGACTCATTCCCGCGTCTCCCCTTCAAACTCGGCAGTTCGGACTCCCGACAGGAGGCGGAAGGCCTGCGCGGTGTCCGCCATTGTGCCGACCGGGGAAACCAGCCTCGTGCCCCACCTGCGGGCCTTCGGCTTGGGAGCGGGCGGCGCCGGGCCGATTGGCGGGATGAGCTCCCCGACTCACCCCTTTGCTTCTCGGTCGCCTCCGCCCCGTTCCGGGCCTCCCTGGCGACCCGCTCCCCCTTGCTGGCAGTTGGGGGAGCACCTTCTCTCTCCGGCTCTACAGCAGCCGGCGGGCCAACAGCAACAGTAACCCGCCCCGCCTCGGGCACATCGGCGGTGGCGGGAGCTTCCTCCTCTCCATCCAAAACTACCACCATCGTCTCGGTGGTGGCCGGGATCTCCCCTTCCTCGATCTCGGCCCTCGCTGGCTTCCGGGCCGCTCCTACAACCGGCTTTTTCTCAGCCGGCTCCCCCACGGGCGTTGGGGCTGTGGGGGCTGCGGCTGGCCTGGCCGGCTCCCTTCCCCGGAGTTTCTTCACCGGCCTGGACGGCTCTCCGGTCGCCCTCCTTTTCTGCTTCAAAATGGCCTCAAAGTTGCTGGCGGAAACCCTCATTGCTGCACAGAAAAGAATAATGAGCATCAGTAACGGCATACAGTGAATCGAAGGACGAACAGAAGGATTCAAGCACCAAGCTCACCAGTCGCTGGGGCTAACTCGGCTTCTACCAGGTTCTCCTCTGACAGGAGTTCCTTGTAGCCGGGGATTTGACAGTTGGACAGTTGGGTGAATAATTCCCTATCCCTATCCCCTACGGTGGAATCTTCGTTGGGGCTAGTATCAAGCTCCCTCCAAGCGGCCCTGACCCCCTCGACATGGGCAAAAAGAAATCTAGGTTTCCACCCCCTAACTTTGGACGGGAGGCCTAAGGGAAAAGCTCTACCCGGCCTAGCGGTAAATGCCCACCAGGCACCCTCACCTTGGCGGCGGAGCTTATAGAAGGTTCGGAACAGAGACAGCCCTGGGTGGGCCCCCTCAAAATGGCAAAGGATTACAAAGGCGCAGATGATCCGAATCGAGTTCGAAGTCAAATATGCCGGCACTAACCTATACCTATCTAAAAGATTAAGGAAGAAAGGGTGGAAAGGAAGGCACAGCCCGCACCGGAAGAACTCCTCATACAGAGCGACCCGGCCTGGATGGTCAGAGGTCACCCTATCTTCGGGCCCCGGCGCGGACAGACCAATGAAGTCGTGGACCTGGTACTTAGCCCTAACGGCCTCTACGTCCTTAGAGGTCATGGTTGAAGCCACCCCCGCGGGACCCGCTGGATCGGAACTCACCGCCGGAGGAAGCGCCGGACGGCGAGAGGACAAGGGGACTGCCCTAATAGGAGGACCGGAGGTGGTCGGAGGTCCTATCGCCCCCGATTGACTACGGATGATAACGCCGCCCACCGACTGAGGCATTCGACTACTAGCTACAGGGGCCTGGTCTTCGCTACTAGATTGGGAAGACTCTTCTACGGGTCTCTTGCCCTCCCTAATGGCACGACGGTCCATAGGTAAAAGAAAAAGGGGATGAAACTAACCTGGGAGTTGGAAAGACTCAGGTCGCAGAAGAACTCAGGGAAGAAGAAAGTAGAAGAAAGCAATGGCAGTGTAAAGGTTTCTACAGGCTCTTGAGAGGTTTTTATAGCCCCCGTCTCCAGCTAAGGCCGCCCGAGATCCTGCCACCTGGCGCGCGTCCATTGCGTTGCAGGCTGCCAGCCGAAAATATCGCCTGCGCCCGAGGCGTGCCGCCTCGATCCGCTCCAGGAGACGTGATCCCCGGCCAATCGTGGGCCATGAAAAATAGAGCGGCAATGATGTCCTTGCCTTTTTCTCATGGCCCAATGAGCTCCTTCTCCGGAGCGTCCGGCACTGACGTCATCACCACCTAACGCATGATTACGGGAGATCTTCGAAGCGACACTACCTCGAACAAAGCGCCAGCTCATCAATCCATTTAAAGCGCACTAAAGAGGGCAATCATTCTTTTTGAATTTTGCGCCCCTTTCGCCCAAAGGATTGCAGGCGCGTGGTCCTTAGCGCTCAGGGGCGAGGGGGCATCTGATATGGCTAATGTAGCCACAAGGGTAATTTCGGCAAAACCAAAACATTAGTGCGCCCCGGCATCTCCAAGACCGTCGAATCGGCCCCGACCATTCCTGGCCGGCCCCTCTCGGCCCCGGCATCTCCAAGCCCGCCGAGTCGGCCCCGACCTTTCCTGGTCGGCCCTTCTCGGCTCCGGCATCTCCAAGACCGCCGAGTCGGCCCCGACCATTCCTGGCCGGCCCCTCTCGGCCCCGGTATCTCCAAGACCGCAAGTCGGCCCCGACCATTCCTGGCCGGCCCCTCTCGGCCCCGGCATCTCCAAGCCCGCCGAGTCGGCCCCGACTTTTCCTGGTCGGCCCTTCTCGGCTCCGGCATCTCCAAGACCGCCGAGTCGGCCCCGACCATTCCTGGCCGGCCCCTCTCGGCCCCGACCATTCCTGGCCGGCCCCTCTCGGCCCCGGCATCTCCAAGCCCGCCGAGTCGGCCCCGACCATTTCTGGCCGGCCCCTCTCGGTCCCGGCATCTCCAAGCCCGCCGAGTCGGCCCCGACCTTTCCTGGTCGGCCCTTCTCGGCTCCGGCATCTCCAAGACCGCCGAGTCGACCCCGACCATTCCTGGCCGGCCCCTCTCGGTCCCGGCATCTCCAAGACGCCGAGTCGGCCCCGACCATTCCTGGCCGACCCCTCTCGGCCCCGGCATCTCCAAGACCACCGAGTCGGCCCCGACCATTCCTGGTCGGCCCCGCCCGGCACGTCCTAGTCGGCGAGGCTGGCCCTGGCCACCTCTGGCCGACCCAGATAAGCCTCGGCTCCCTCAGAGAGTCAAGACTTCCCGGTTTCCTCCAAATCTGCCCCAGCACAGCCCTGGTAGCTCGGGATGCTGTCTCTCTGACCCGCGCTGCCTGACAAATGCCATATCTAACTACCCACTGGCCACGCTGCTGATGGGACTGGACCCAACTACCTAACAGCCCCACTGGCTGATGGGACTTAGCCCACCAACCATCATTTTCTTCCTTTCCGATGGGACTGGACCCACCAACCAGCGCAGATTCATGCAACTCCCAAGAACTCCGCGGACATTCCTTCTCCACAGAATCCCACGTGATCATGCCAGGGTCAACCCCTATAAAAAGGTGAATCCACTCAATGAATAGGTATTGCGAGATAACCCCCAAAAGATCGCGATCCTAAAGCCCAGAGAGGAATCCCTCTCCCCGGGAATACCTCTTTCTCATCCAAACAGAGCTCATTCGAGCTCCTCTTCTGCTGTGACCTCAATTGCTAACTTGGGCATCGGAGGGTCCCACCGGAGAATCCTTTCCGGTCTTGGGACTTCTTTGCAGGCAACCTGGTGAAGCGAAGGCTGGAGAATCAATCCGTTCCTGACGTTCAAGACCGATGATTGGGCGTCATCAAAAATAAATGATAAAATATAAATATATTGATATAATAAGAGATAAGATGGGAGAAGATTTAGTTGTTGAGTTGAGAAGAAGAATTAGTTTAAATTAAAATTTATTTAATAAATTTATAAAAATAATTGAAGTAAAGAAAAACAAGATATATAAATAAGGTTTATTAATCAAAATGAATCGAATCCAATCGGATCAAGTTAAAAATATAAAACCTAATTTGATCCAAAATTTAGATTAGATGTAACTTTTAGATCTGATCTAATTAATGAATCTTTAATTAAAGATTCGATCGGATTTAATCAGATTGAAACCGGATCAAACCGTTTCAATCGATTTGCAGCCTTACCTTGTAACATATATCTCATGAAGCTCAACGTTAACAGGCCATTAAAGTCTTGCTGTCACTTACGTTGTCTATGTTGTCAGTTAAAGATCTAAAATAGAGCTTACTTAAAGTACCAAGCTTGTATATATAAAAGCCTAAAGGTCCAGGATCTCAGGGACCTCCAAAGCCTCCTTATTAAAAAAAAAAAAAATCGCTTCTAATTTTCTTCTGTTATGTTTTCTTTCCATGAGCAACAAAAGGTGCCCTTTTGGATCATACCTCCACTCAATCTTTCTCAAGACTGAAGGTTTCGAGCACAGTCACAAAGTTGTACCACAAAATCTCACTAAAAATCAGCATAAAGGAGCAAAACTCATTCGAGGCGATGTCTTCAAACAACTTTATCCAAGCACTCTTTATCTTAATTTCTTTTTCCTGCTTTACAATTTTATGTTATAAATTGTTTATGTTACTATTTTTGATACATTAGTAGTTCTAGGAACTTTTCGTTAACAATTTCATGCTATAAGGCAAGGCATGTCCATTCTTTTGTTAATATTCATTGTTTTCTTCTAAGTAGACATATGGTGTAATTTTTTTATTTATGTTCTCATAGTCATAGGTATCTTGGACAACCAACATAATTATTCAGATATCCTTGTCTTATTCTTTCTATTATGTGAATATTTTTTGAAATAATTTTAAATTGATATCCTGCTAATAATATTTGAAATAATTTTCTTTCCGTCTCTCATCCCTGATGTTTAGATAAGTTTTCTATAGTTTATAGTAAGGAATTTTTTTAGGAAAATAAGTTTAAAGATTTTAATTATCTAAGCAATGAAATCAATGCTATACTAGAACTACCGTTTTTGTTTTGGAACATATCAAATTTATCTATAATGAAATAATTATTAACGGGATAAAATTTTATCTTTTCTAAATTATATAAAGGATTAAAATAGAAATAATGCATAATTCTCTTATTAGATAAAAATCTTATTGAAATAATAAATCAATCATCACCTGATATTTTTTTTTTTCTTCACTGAATCTCTCTTCATTAACTTTCTTTATTAGCCCCTATGCCCATATATTGATCATTCAAAAAGAAGATTTGAAAAACCTTAATAAGATTTTGATAATATTATAAAATGTATTTAAATTTTAATTATAAAAAGGTAATATATGATACTCCTTAAGAAAGAACATCTATGCTAGCTACACTTATAAGCTCCATAAGATATATGTACGTGTATATATATATATATATATATATATATATATATATATATATATATATATATATATATAATATGTTAATATTTGAGTTTATCTTGATTAAATTTTTGTTTACTATTAATTTTGTAGCATAATTATCTTTTTAGTCTTCTATTTGGGAGTTAAAGGGAAAGGAAAGAAAAAGATTAGGAAAAGGATGATAAAGATAGATTCAAAATTCTTATATTATTTGAAAATCTTATGAATATATGAGAAAAATAAATGTTTTATATTTGATTAAATAAAAAAAATCATCGTAAACCCTTTTATTTGGGATTTAAAAATTATTACTTTTGAAGAATTTATAAGGACGTTAAGAACTTTTCTATGCCTTTTCTTTAATTTCAAGCACCTCTCTTTTACTTTTCTCTCTTTTTCTCTTTTGACCCATCTTCCAAACAAACCTTAAGATGTGTATAAGAAGAAAATCCATTAAATGATATGATTTGCTTCTCTCAAAATCAAGAATGCAATACGAGTCAAAATCAATAGTTTAGTTGCATTCTTTAAATATACAAGAGGCATAGAGAAAAATTATTAATTACATATTTAAAAAACAAGAACACGATATACAATTACTTAATAGCTTAATTACCTTATTTAAGATCTTAAAATCAAGATAATTACTAAAATCAAGCCAACAATCACGATTGAATCAAGCCAGCTAATCATGATTGAGTCTTAGAATAATGCTACTTTTCTAGTCCTGTCAATTAGATGGCCAATTAAGACAATAATTTTCTTTTATTTATCATAAAAATAAAAAATTTATGGAGAGGTTGAAGGCCGACTGACCTCATTGATCATTAAATTAAACAAAAAAAGTATAAGTACTTGTTAATTACTGTCCATTAGATTCTGTTGTTTGTTGCATCAGTCCTCATTGACCATAATATTGTATTATAGTGCTATGTAGTTTTTTTTTTTTTCAAAGGATTATAGTGCCATATAGTTAATAGAATCTTTTGTGTTTAAAATAGAACCTGTCAATACTATTCTAAATTAAATTAGATTAGGCATAGCAATGAATTGGATTAAATTAGATCCAAACATATGTATTAAAAAGAAAACAATAAAATAAAACCACTAGAACCTAATTAATATGTACTAAATGGGATAAAGGTTCATGATAAAATATATTTTTTATTAAATAGATATTTTAACCATATATATATATATAACTTATTTAATGAAAAGTTTATATTATGCGATGATAGATTAGACAAGTCTAATGAGTCTCAAATTATAAATTAGTTTCAAATGAGTTGCGCCGTAACTTCGTTGATCTAATCCAATTATTGTTCGGCCTTTTGACTCAATCTATTTTATAAGTCAATTAAATTGGGCGGAATCACTTATACCTTGAACTTTTTTTTTTAAAATATATTTGTTGGCCTAACCCGAACCTAAAGTAGACTTCCAGCCAACGAATCTTTCGTGTCCATTGAAATGTCACCACGTGGCATTTGCAGATTGTGTTGCCACCTCGTTAATCCGATAATATCAATTAACCGATTCACCGCCAGATTCGAAGCCAAACAGACGACACTATATTTAAATTCCGTTAACCAAGGATCGGAAGACCCCGGTGAGCCGTCGTCGTTTCTCGTGGCGTGGACCAATCTTTAGGACTAAATTACCCCTCTCCTTTATGAAAATCTCTTGCTTTTCTCGAAAAAGCACCATCTTTGGGCAAGGGTATTTTAGTCTATTAAAATAACCCCACCGGAGGCCGGTCAACCGCCTTCCACGCGCATGTCCTCGAATCCAACCCAAATATGTCCGCCTCAATTTACTCAAATACCCCCGAAAAATATCGATAAATACAGCAAACCCGCCGTCTCGGCCTCTCTATTAAGGCGGCAGCCGAGGACCGAGGATTTCCGTCGCGTTTCGGGCTTGGGTGGGAGGCCTCCGTCGAAGGCACAAAGAAATCCGAGCGCTGGTCGGAGATGGACCGCCGGGAGTAAACCTAGTATTTCTCCGGCGTTGGGTTCGGCTTGTACGGCTCCGATTCCAGGGCCTTCGAGATGGAGATTCTTAATAAGCTCAAGAATCTCGATGCCTATCCCAAGATCAACGAGGATTTCTACAGCCGAACGCTGTCTGGAGGCCTCATCACCATCATCTCCTCCATCATCATGATCCTCCTGTTCATCTCCGAGACCAGTAAGTTTCTTTTTTTTCTCGATTACGGTTTGCTATTTGTTTGTAGATGGTGATTTATTATTGCAAAGATTTAAATAAATGCTTCGTGGGACCATGGGTTAAAATAAAATTCGAATTTTGAGTTGGCTCTCTTTTGTTCTTAGATTGTGATTAATAGTAAGAAAGTTTTTGAAAAAAACGCTTCATGTGGTCACGTTTTGAAATAAAATAAGATTTTGAGTTGATTTTTTTTAATTAAAAATTTAACCTGAAATTTCCTTTTATAAAAAAAATAATTACTTTTCTGATGGCATATTTTGTTTTTATGGAATTTATGTGTCTATCGAATCCATGATCATGCGGGCATTGATGCAATTCTTCAATCACAAAAAGGAAATTTATGGTACATTTATATTGTTATGAGTTCCATTGTGCTAGTTTTTCGTATATATATTCAACCATACTTTTTCTTAGAGGTGTCTCAACTCAACTCATCTAAGCCTTTTCCCAACGCCATGGGGCTTCCTCCACTCTGCTCTATTCAGGACTAAGTCAGCATTTTTTTTTTCTTTAGAGGTTTATCCAACAAAAAACATCCAAGTTGATTGAATCCTAATTCCTGGCATGAGTTACTGTGATCACAATATTCGCTCGAAATACCATGAAATTGATTGTGATATTGAAGATATTTCAGATATGAATGTGAAACTTGATGTGCAGAGACTGCTATTTTAACAAGTTATTCTGATCAACATTGCGTGGGGTTTGGTAAATTTCCATAGTTTCTTGACAGACCAAACTGATGAAATCAGTCCTTCATGCACCACCCGTTAGCAATATGAATTGAAAGGGCCTTTTCCAAATTAGCTTCATTTGGATCTCTTTTAAAACTTAAACTAGACAAATTCTTCCAGACTGCACAAGCCCATCAAGCTAGTTTATAGTTGGACAAAAGACCATTAGTTTAATAAGTGAGATGCACCTCTTGGTGGCCATTAAAAATCAGTAAAGCCTACAGGGAAGTATATAGTGGTCTACTTGACATCAAAAGGCTTTAGCTCCATAATTTTTTTGTTTGTGGTTGGCTGCAATGGGCAGGTGATCTCAATAGGTCATGGAATAGGACTAGGCATGCTTAACCTTTAGTTTGAAACCTATTTTTCTCATACTAAAGATCTGCAGATACATCCACTCTTCTAATCCAACTGAAAGAATTGTGCTCTTGGGAAGACAGGTTTAACTCAATCTTAAATGATTTCATTCCACTTTGTTGGTTTTGGAGATAACTAGTGCCATGTGATGCATGTGCATCATCATATGCCATTTGTCTCTGATACAAACTGGTTGATGCTTTAAGGTGTTTTGGAACAACCCCGATCATTCATGACCATTAATTGATTCTAGATCACCTTTCTAAGTAGAAAATTTCTGCAATATCCCATATAATCATAAGGCCATGATATGAACCTATGATTCACTGTTGCAGAAAGAGAAATTAGGGAGGGAGCTGCCACTTGTCTCTCCAGGATGACTGGAGATCTATTGGCAATCTCAACCATTTCAGCTGCAAATCTGACAAGGGCTAGACATGGATTGAATGAGGAGAAGAAGCTTATATTAAGGATGTAATCTGTAAAGTGAAGAGTAGACATTAAGGGAGACAAGATGCACTCATGAAGGAATTTAAAAGAAATGAGCTTGGATAGTAAAATAAGAGCACAAACAAGGAAGGTTGAAGCAGAATGAATTTTTTCTTCAGACTTGGTGAAAGAAATGAACCTAGATAAAGAAGAATGTGATAGAATTTAAATGGTTGATGCAGCATGAATTTCTTCTTCAGACTTGGTGAATAGCTTGATATCCTCTGTTTATGACTCTTCTCTATGTTGGTTTTAAATATATATTGAACTTTATCATTTGCATTTAAAGCAACTCGTTTCTTCATGGATATACATTTGAAAGCATATAATTGATTAATAATTCAAAAGGATAAACTTCATCTTAGCTTTCCTGTGGCAGCTAATCAGATACCTTTAGATTTTGCAATTTAGTCTGCATTTGTCACATACGTTTTGTAATTTTCGTTGCATTTCTTTCTAAGTAGAAATCATTTATGCCAAAATATGTGCTGATCTTCAGCATGTAAGAAGCACTAGTGTCTTATCTTTATTTTTGTTTGTTGCAGGACTCTATATTTATTCAAGAACTGAGACTAAGCTGATAGTAGATACTTCAAGAGGAGAAAGACTGCGAATCAATGTCCGTACTTAGCCTTCATGCAATCATTTATTTGTGAGATTCGTTGCTTGCACACATAGTTTGCTTGGTGCATTTAATATGTCTTAACAGATATATTTTGTGTTTTAAGAAATCTGAGAAATGCCTATCTTGTTCCAAAATTTTAACTTTCTACCATTTGTAAAGAGTTTGAAATTACTCTCAAGCATTTTGATTTGTGTCTCTACTACAACTATACTGAGATTTTTTTAATACTTACAATTTGATGATTGGAACAACATGGTTATATTTTATGGTGATTCTAATAGTTTAGTCTGTTATATGTCTGATGTGCTTGTTTGAAGTGACATCTTTGAGTGGCTAATAGAGAACTATTAAATAGGCATACTAGATGTTCTTTTACATGTTTTTCAAATTGCATTTATGGAAGTATGTGATACATTAATTCATTTTGTTGATAGGAACTGAATAATAACACTTTCTATTTTGCAGTTTGATATTACCTTTCCATCCCTTCCTTGTTCGCTTATTAGTGTTGATACTGAGGATGTAAGCGGGGAGCAGCACCATGATATAGTATGTTTATACATCTAGCTTTCTTTTTTTGCTAGATATTTTACACCTTTTCTTTTCATTATCATTAACTGACTTTATGATTGTTTGAAATTGCATTACAGCAAGTTATGTTCTGAAACTCATTTTTTTATTGTAATGTCAAACACATTCTATATCATAATATCTGTTTATCTGCAGAGGCATGATGTAACAAAGAAAAGATTAGATCATTCTGGTAATGTTATTGGGTCAAGACAAGATGGTATTGGTGCACTTAAGGTTGGTAACTTGGTAACTTTGAATTTCAATATGCTTTATTGCAGCCATTAATACTTCTAAACATTACATGTTGTGTCCACGTATTTTTTTCCCCAAGTTTATGGATGGTATTTAAACCTTTTGTGGTTTACTCTATGAAATATTTTGATTTGGTGCTTGACAGTACTTGCAAGTTCCTAGCAACCTTTCTTTTTTTGTGGTTCTTGTTTGTTAGATTGATTATAATGCAAGATATAAATAGTTAACAGGAATTTTCAGATGACGGTGTTGAGATGAGATGTTCAACTTCCACTGTTATAAAACACTGTCATTGACATTAGTGGATGTGATATGTTCTTGCTAGACATATTAAACATTCAAAAGAAGCATACATGACCTTTGATTTGTAATTATAACCATAACCATCAAACCATGCTACCTCTATTTGATGTCAGCTTCATGAATCCTCATTTGCATGGTTATATCTGATTTGTTGCAAGCTTTATCCATGTACTTTCTTCCAACCATGACACAGCTACCTTAGCTTGGGTCTTCCTCTTGGCTTCCTAAATCCTTCAATAAATATTACTCTCCATACCAGTTCCTTCCCAAGTTTGTGCCGTACATGTTCGTGCATTGGGATCGGTTCTTCATCATTTTATCGATGAGGCACCTTTAACCATGATTTTGATTCTTTTGAAACAAAACATTTCTAACACTACTTTCATATTTTAATGGACTGATTGAAGGTGGCATTTTGACATAAGATTTTCTCTGACTGATGACAGTTTTCTTTATCTTGTAAAACTATTTGGTTTGGAATGATGCCAATCAAGATTTATTCATAAGTAAAATTGTTAGATCATTGTGAAAAATCATTGAAGTTGATTGGAATCATCTGAAACTAACTATCAATAATTAATCAGCAAATTGGTTGAACTTTAACCTTGGTCAAAACTTTATCCTTGATATTTATTGATATCAGCCTTTACAATGATGTAGACTTTTTTATAAGTATAGCAAAAGTTGAGAATATTGTAGAGTGCTATGAACATCTAAGTGGCTTCATAGACATGCCATAGGCTTTTGTCTAGATATCATTGATGTTAATTTAAATTCAATAAGTTTGATTATGGCGACCTTTAAGCTTGTTGCTCTGGAGTTACTTGAGTTGAATTATTTTAGTATGAAGGTACTTGATGGTATTATATTGGGCTGCAAATAAGTTAGGTCAATCTATGATTTGAATCAGTCCTAACTTGATTGGACTTGATTTGATCTTTATTTGAAAACCCATAGATTAGGCCAGGTTAAAAATTGGACTCGATTTAAAGCTTGAGCATACTAAATGTTGAGTCGTGTCTGGATCTTGTATTTTTCAACCTAATCCAACACAACCTTTATATCATCTAGGTTTAATTTGGATCAACAAAAAAATAGGTCCGCCCCTATTGGAACTTAATCCAGTTAAATCCAAAAAACCAAAATCATGTAAATCTTTTCCACCTTCACTCTTATTATCTTTACCAATTCATTGAATGAACTTTTTATTTTTAAACTATTTTCTCTTTTTTTCATCTTAAGAACTATATCTCTTGTCATCTATTTTTACTTAATTATATTTAAATATTCAAATTTCAGTATTTATATTGATGGACTCCTATTTACAATGCCCTAAGTATATCAATTTATATTTTAAAAATTAGAATTTTTAACTTCAAAATGATTAATTACTTGGATGAAATTGCAAGTTTTTGAATGAAAATTCAAGTTAAGTTGACTCTTTTTGCTTTTTTTAAAATTTTTGGTAATTTCAACATGAAAAAATAGTTTGGTATCTGATTTGAATGCAAGACCAATTGGAGTCGATCTCGACTTGAACTCAAATATTTTGAGTCAGTTTTGGGTCATACTTGAACTCTTTCTGACCTAAATGACTCATTGAATTTAAAATCTTTTCCATGGACCCAACCTGACCTGATCTGATTGACAAATGGATTGGGGTTGGGTCCAAAATTATGGCTTAAATATAAAATCAGGTCAAGTTGGAGGGCAAGCATGTACCGATCTGACCTAACTTATTTACAACCCTAGTATTATGCCAGTTGAATTTTATGTCATGACCACAATTGTGGGATGGCAGACACTGCTCAACCATTTAGGCAAGCTTGGGCCAGGTTGGGCTTGGAAAACAGGCCTATGTAATAAATGGGCTAGGCTCGAGCTTGGAGAATAAAACCCATCCTGAGATTGTCTTGGCTCAAGCTTGTCTTGGGATGAATTCTTTTATTAATTGTTAATTTTTTTGGGGTATTTGTAGGTTTAGCTAACAATTGTGGTCAATATTTTAACTTTGGATGTGTTTTGGATAATCTTGCTAGATCCTTGGGATTGGAAACAAGATTTCTATTATTGAAAATACGAGGTCTAGCTTGACTCATGACAATTAAACCTCTCATAACCAATTTTTGTAGGGAGAAAAAAAAATTGTTGAGATTTTCTCTTTCTCATTGTAGGATTCAAGATGACTCACTTTAAAGGTAATCCTATGAATCTTTTGAACATGGTACACCATATTGATGTATGCTACCTTGGGTGTACCACACTGGTATCAATTTGATATTTAGTAATGGGCATATCGAGTCTTGGTACGCTAAGCTGACACGTATACTAGGCTTATTGACATTCTACCAGTGTAATATTGGTAAGGGATAGGTTCGGTACGGTGATAGTAAACTTGGCCTTTATAGGCCTTACGCTAGGCCTATTTCTTTTGTCCTTCCTTTGATTTTGTGAATCCTATTACATTGCATAGTATTTTCCAAATGAATCCTTGATGGGTTAATAGACATGTTAGAGGTTGTTGGTGATATCTAGTTATTTATATTTAGCACTTAAAGTATTTTTAAGTTTTTTTTTTTTTACATTTTTAAGAGATTGGAAAAGAAAGTGGTCAAAAAGCTTGAAGCTCAACTAAGGGTTAGGCTTGGGCTTAGAAGGTAGGCCGGAAGGCTAGGTAGGGCCTGGGCCTAAGTAAACTATGTTAAAAGCCCAGCCCAAGCCTAGCAAATCTATTTGACAGTCCACGTTTTTCTGCTACTTGAACAACTAATTATTAGTACCATAAATTATCCAGCATCACTTTAGAGTTAATTAATTTTATGATAATTGTTTTTAAAAGTTAGCCTTATCCATAAGCAATCCTGCACCTCAATTATTTAAGAAGGTTTTGTACTTGTGCTTGCAGCCATATTTAATCCCACTTCACGGAACTGTATACTTTATATAATCATTTTCCTGTCTAAGACTTTTTTTTTCTTTTTTCATCATATTACCTAGGCATTTCTTGTGGTCACATGGACTCTTCTTCCATTTTCCTACTGTTCATTCTAATTTGAGTCTTGCTTCATCTCCAAGTAGTTATATCTTCCTTCTACTAGTTGAGTAAAGAACTCATGCTCGAGTTATTACAAATGCTAACAATGTTGTCTTGTTGTGATCCTCTATGCTTGATCAATGACAAAACTTATTTTCCCAAGTAAAATGCTTTCGCTCTGTTTCCGTCATTGCATCAAAATGACAACCTGCAGTTGTTTTGTGTTTGACAAACTTATTTTCTGTCAATTATAGCTTTTTTTTGGTAGAAAAGCTCGAGAACAGTCACTGGTTGCAGGAACAATTTTTTGCCTTTTATCATGATATTGCGCGGTTCTTTAGAGACTAGGGTATGGAACATGTTATTAGGCTTTGTATATTCTTTTTTCACCTTTAGGCTTTGTTTGGATCTTTGGAGGGGAAGGAAGGAGAGAGTAAAAAGAAGGAAAGGGATGGAAGGGAAAGGAAGGGAAAGGAATGGTTGCTCTTCTTCTCTTGTTTGGAAAGGATGAAAGGGAAAGGAAGGGTAATATCAATTATCTTGTTTGGATAGAGAGAAAAAGAAGAAGAAGAGTTATGTGACAATTATATCCTTTCAAAATATGAAAGAAATCGGAGGAGTGAAAGAATGAAGAATAGAAAATAAAGGGGTATTTTGGTCTTCCCAGAAAGTATGACTTAAACTTTTTCCCTCCCCCAGCTTACCCCTGATTTCGGGGTTAACAAATTTACGCTCGCGGGAGGAAAAGGAGGGGAACCGGTTACTCCGATTCTCTTCCCCCTCTTTCTTTCACCCTCCTTCCAAACAAGATAACTTGTGATTTGTTACCTCCTTTCCTTTCCCTCCCCTCCATTCTCTCCCATCCAAACAGACCCTTAGAATTATGTGAGGATTCACTACATGGTTCAGAGCAGGCAGTGATCATATTAAGAGGCCTGATATTGGATTAAGAAATGCATGCTCTGTTGTGTAATAAATAAACAAATAAATAACTTGTACTTTGTGAACAAGGACTATCCTTTTCCACAAAGCTCACTCGTCAAATCTTTTCCCCGCAAAGCAAGGAGGCTTGTCTATATGACAGCAAAAACTATAGTGCAAAAAGGTCAACAAAATCTCATTCTCCCTCAGTGTTTGTGTTTGAATGTTTGTTTATTTTCCAGGTTTTTCTTTATAAGTTGAGAAAAGTTACTCAGCTTAAACCCAATCCAAGATGGTTCATCACTTCACTGATGGCCTCACTTTATATGTCACACAAGTATGGTAAGGCTAAGTGGTCATTTTACGAACAAATGAAGACAAAGTGGCCCTTATGACCCTTCTAGTAGCATAGGTACCCTGAAGCATGAGTGGGCTCATGATAACAAGATATAAGATATATATATAAGAAGGTTAAATGCTGATGAAGTATGTATATTTTAAGTACTATTAGAAAAGATTTGAGTATTAAAATCCAACTAATTGGTAGTTTTCATTGTACCCATGTGCTTGGTGGTTGACTGATTGTATCATACAACACATTGCATTCATGTATTACTAAAATTATGATACAATAAATAATATAGCATATGTTTAACTGTCTTGATAGCATATAGTATCACGTAAACATGTGTAATATATTTGTAGGTATGTAAACATATAATAATAGCATATGTTTGTCTTGATCAACAAAGATACAGTGCCCTGAAATGTAAATTGCTTGATAGATATGCAATCAACAAAGTGTTTGGCGTTGGCTGAAATGAGTTTTTTTGGTTAAAATCTGTCCTAGATTGGTCGCAGAGTTCCAGACTACCTGTCAATCCTGACCAATTTTAGTTTAGGGTCAAATACTTGAATTTCTGACCTTTGGAGGTGTTCTTGCTCTTTAAGTTCTGAATAGTGTGGCTTGTAGGGGACTCTCAATGGCTTTCATGTGAAAACATTCTATTTAACATTTCTCTTCTGATGGTGCATATCTATTCATAAATGCAAGCTTGGTGTTCATTATAGAACTATATTTTTTTCTTAATTACAAATTGCCGTGTTAATATATTATATTCTTTACTTGTTTCTTACCTAAACATTTTTGTATCTCTTTCATTCATACAGATTGAAAGGCCTTTACAACGGCATGGAGGAAGGCTTGAACATAACGAGACTTATTGTGGTTCTTGCTATGGTGCAGAAGCGGTATGTCATCTTAACTTTACCAAAGTCCAAATACTGATTCTTAGGTGCATTGATCTTTTAATTAGAGTGCCCTGTCATGTCTATTGTTTTTTTTGTTAGGACTAGATTCAAAGATTTTAAGCCCTCCCACAACTATCTAAAAGCTTGCTTCTTTTGATGCAGTCGCACGATCATTGCTGTAACTCATGTGAAGAAGTTCATGAGGCATATCAAAAGAATGGATGGGCTCTGCCAAATCCAGAATTGATTGACCAGGTCTATATAAAAATATTGCCCATTTTAAGCTTGCTAGTCTTGCATGGGAGCTTTTTTATTTTGAAGCATGTTATTTTTAAAAAAAGTAAGTTTAGAACTGGCATTGGTTTTGGTACAAGTGACATCTACTTTCTCATAAAAATTGTAAACCAAATGATTTAAATGGTTGAGTGTGACTATAAATGCATATTAGATAAGAAAATGATACAACTTTGCTAGTTTAAGAGTATGGGTTATCACTAACAAGTAAGGAAAGCTAAACTAACCCAACCTGGTCAGCTCGAGGCGAACCTATCCATATTGGCCAGAAACCGGGTCAGTTTAGCCCCTAAAAAATAATTCATCATTGGTGGGTTATTGATGACTTGCTAGGTTTGGGTTCAACCTATTTAAATAATGATTCAGTAAAGAAAAAAGCCTTTGTCGAGCGTATGGATTCAACCCGTTGAAACAATGATCTATTAAAAAAAACTTCATCGAAACTTCTTGATGCCTCTCCTATGAAACTCTAGCTTTGCCCTTCATCCATCAGCCAGCTGCAATTCGTTGCCAGTTCCTATCATCGGTCATCCATCACTCGTCGTTAGTGGCTGGTCGAACTATGTGGTTAAAAGATTTTTTTTAAGGTATGCTCCTCTCTTCCCCTCTTCCTCTCTTTCTTCTTTTTTCCAATGGCAGCGGCCCTCTTTCAGCAGCCTCTCTTCTCCCCTTACTCTCTCTTTCCTTTTTCTTTTTTTTTTCCAATGATGGTGGAAGTGGCGGTACAATTGGTGCCTTCTTTTGGAAACCCTCCTTTTTTTCCTTTTTTTTCTTTTTTTGGCAATGATGGATGTGGCAGTACTTTTTTTCTCTCCTCACTTTGCTCTGTGGCATTGGTTCGCTGCAGTTCAGTATGATATGCACCGGTACCATACTAAACTGCTATCAGTGCTGCTCGGATAACCTTGCCAGCAAGTGGTATTCAGTTCCACCATGTCTCTACAACTATCATCAAATGATTCAAAACATAGGTTATGTTCTCTTTAATCATCATCTTGACATACTTTGTTCTGCAAATACTGAAACATATGCTATTAACATTTTCTCAGTCGTGCATAATCTGCAAATCTGTGCATAAGATTCAAAATGTATACATTTGTAAATGAGTGAAGCAATGGTCAAGGAATACTAATGGTGCTGGTCTTGTGGTCGATTTGTTTTACGTTGCCTTCTAGAAGAGAATTTCCATCAAATGTGATAATAGTTTTGATAAATGTCGTAACTCATGAATATCATAGAAGCACCCTAGATGTTTCAAATAACTCGATCAGTATTAGAGACAATGCCTGTTCAATTGACATTATGATCAGATCTACTCTTATTGCAATGTCAATGAGAGTCGGATGGATAAAGATCAAACCCAATTATAGTTATTGAATTATTGTAATATGATTCCATCTTGATTCTAACCTATGAAGCTAAGGTAGCTCATTTTTTCTCAAGTAATCATTTCAAGATATTGCACACATACTGTAGTTTGGAATAAAATGGAGAAAAGTTATTTAGGTTTGGAGATGCTAGGAATTTCAAAGTTTGTGCACAGCTAATGGAAATAAAGAACCTAACATATCCTTTTAGTCTCAAATGCACTATGCAGTTCTTGTGCACTGCTAGTTATGGCATCTGACATTATCCACATTCCTTTTCTACTGTTGAAGTTTGTGACATATGGAAGCTGTCTTCATATAAATGGAAATACATGAATTAAGTGACATCTACTTGATTCTTGCTTGATTCTTGCGGCACAAAGTAAATTATGAGTACTGCAAATTAAGCACAAAATGTGGGACAACTCCCTTTGGTAGTGTTCAATTATGAATTCAAGAAGGATTATTTATTATCAATATGTTCAAATGCTGTAGGTTACAGTCTTTTGTAAGGGCTTTAGTTACTAATTGGTTACCTTACATCATGTTTGTTTGATTCTTAGTTCTCTTGTTCTCATCTATGTTCTGAAGGCAGCTTTAATTCTAAATCATTAACTTTCCTTCTCTTGCAAGGTTTTCTGTGTACTTTAGGCATTTCCTTTGTCTTGATTGATGTTGATCTTGAATGCCATTTCAGTGCTCCAGCGGAATTCAAGAGGGGTTATTTATTATCTATATGTTCAAATGCTGTAGGTTATGGTCTTTTTAAGGGCTCTAGTTATTGATTGATTACCTTACATCATGTTTGTTTGATTCTTTTAACAAACATATAAGAGAAATGATAGAAGTAGCCTCAATTAAAGATAAATGAAAAAAATCGATTACGGTGGTTTGGACATATACAATGAAGACCTTTAGATGCTCCAGTTAGAAAGAGTGATCTTTTAACAATTCATGGTAAGGATAGAGATAGAGGTTGATCTAATCCAACGTGAACAGAAATAATTAAAAAAGATATAACTAATTGTAATTTGAATATCGACTTAGTCCTGAATAGAGGAGAGTGGAGGAAGTAGATTCATGTAGCCGACCCCATGTAGTTGGGAAAAGGCTTAGATGAGTAAAGTTGAGTATGTTTGTTTGATTCTTAGTTCTCTTGTTCACATCTATGTTATGAAGGCAGCTTTAATTCTAAATCATTAACTTTCCATCTCTTGCAAGGTTTTCTTTGTGCGCTTTAAGCTTTTGCTTTGTCTTGATTTGATGTTGATCTTGAATGCCATTTCAGTGCATAAGAGAGGGCTTTTTCCAAAGGATAAAGGAAGAAGAAGGGGAAGGATGCAACATCCATGGATTCCTGGATGTAAATAAAGTAGCTGGAAATTTTCACTTTATGCCTGGAAAAAGCTTCCAGCAATCTAAGAATCTTCTGGATGATTTATTGGGCCTCCAACCAGAAAGTTATGACGTGAGTAGCATAAGTTACTTTTTCTTGCATTATATTTATAGATTTTTGAATGTCAGTCTATAGTTTATTGGTCTAACAGAACTTCATGACTAACATCCTTCCATTAAAAACACCAGATAAGTCATAAAATAGATAAGTTGTCCTTTGGAAAAGAGTTTCCAGGTGTTATAAATCCACTTGATGGGTAAGTTGGATTACCCCAAATTTTCATCTAGATGGTAACAATAATCATTCAGATATAACCATTTAGGATCACATCTTTTTAATGCTTATTTGGTTTTGATAAAATTTCAGTGCACAGTGGACGCACCAAGCCTCATCTGGAATGCACCAATATTTCATCAAAGTGAGTACTTTTTTCGCAACTCTGTTTTTCTATGAAGACTTTTGACTGGATTCTTATGGGCAGGCTTATTCTTTATCATCTTTTTTATACATCTGATTAGTGATTTGTTGTTTTGATCTCTAAAATGTTTGGCTTCCTTACCTTTACACTATAGTCTTTGAGCTCCTTAGCTCTTTCTTTTGACATCATTTGTGATTGCTCAAGTATCATTAAGGACTGTGGTTCATTATTTGTCAGGTTGTTCCCACAATTTACACTGACATAAGAGGACACAAAATTGACTCCAACCAGGTGAGCTTGACTTTGATCTATAATTTTTACTGGTAACTTGATACATGGTCTGGCACCTGAAATTTGTTTTTTCTGTACTTGCAGTTCTCAGTGACAGAGCACTTCAGAGAAGGAAATGTTTATCCCAAGTTTCATCCTGGGGTTTTCTTCTTTTATGATTTTTCACCAATTAAGGTGAGTGATATAAGATAAGCAGTATGCTCTTATGTGCTTGTTTTGAAGGTTGATTGGAGTTAAGTTGAAAAGAATGCTTAATCTTCCAATATGAAAACAAGATTCAAATGTATACATGTGAAAATCATACTTGATAAATGGCTCCAACAAATTGCATATGCTCAATCTTAAGTTATATATAGCATGAACTTTCAATTGTTCTAATCAAACTTGCTTCAGCTTCACCATGTGTTCTATGTATGTTCTTGCATTCTTGAAATACGAAGCAATCAAATGAAAGTGCTTGAACTTCATAAAACATCAATAATCCAAAATATTATCTTGCTGCTATTTTCAAATTAAAACTGCAAAAATATTTTCTGATCACAAATCTTATATATGGAGGAAGCAATTTCCTTTCCACTTTATGCTGTCTGTTGCATGGTAAAATTAGAAAATTGTCCTTTGTTGTCAATAGTTTCTTTTGCAACTGTTGTCAGGATACACTTATGCCAGTTTCTGTTAAGAAGCTGGCAAGTTGTGTTGGGGAAGTAATGCATGATCCATGTTGACAATCAATGATGATGTTTGTTGTGCATTAATAGAACATCAAATGTTGGCAAATTAATGCATATGCACAAGAAAAGCAGATGCTATAAGAGATCCATAGATAGCTTACCATCACTCATTACATCAGTACCCTCCTATGTCAAAGCCTGACCAATCGGCCAAGAATAACACAGCGACCAATTATCATCAACATTGGCCCACTCTCTCGGAGGTAGGATGATGTGAGGGATAAGCTAAGTATGATAATCATCAACAAATATGTCATAATAATTTATTTCCCTTTTTGAACTATGAGGCGAGGTTGAGGCATTAAAATATAGCACATATCAATGGTGCATCTGAGACGCTAATCCTCTTGTCATGATGAATGGTAGTACATGTATCAAGTTTGATGCTAGCACTAGTTATAAGCCAGAGTGCAAAAAAGGAATTTGATGCCAATTAACACTAGATATTGATAATTAAGATTGACAGGTTTTAAATCTCATGAAATGGAACCGTTCCGGCTTTTCATAGAATGCAACACATTGCTTTCCTGCCCCGTTTTGATACTTAGAATGGTGGGGGTGTCCCAAGACATTGATTCAGACATTGGGATGATTGTGGGACAGTTTTCTCCCGACACTTGGGATGGCCCCAAAGGACATCTCGCCAGGGTGATTTCTCTTAGAAATGGACATGGGTGTAGGTTTCATTACATTTGGTAAGCATGGGAAGTGTTTGGCAAAATGAGAGACATGCTATGGATACAAATTCAAATTGAGAACTTCTAAGTGTGTATGTTTAGAATATCCAGAAATCTCTCTCTCTCTCTCTCTAACACAGACATATCTATGTATCATACTTACATTTTGTTTTACCTTTTATTAAACCTTTATACTATTATTTTTAATATTATGGATGTTTTATATTTTAGCAGGGCACCTTACTGTATCTTTTTCGTGTTTGTTTTTAATTCATAAATATGTTGCAGGTGATCTTTACAGAAGAAAATAAATCGCTGCTGCACTTCTTGACAAATCTATGCGCTATAGTTGGAGGTTTCGTCCTGCTTATACCACTTGTTTTGTTTTATTTTTATAATGAATTCATTTGTGAGTATAATTTGGATAATGTCCGAGCTTTAGCTAGTTAAAGACCACTTAGTAACCTATCCATTAAAGAAATCTAGGGTTCATTAAAGAAATGTAAGGTCCCAGTGTAATTAATGCCATCCATCTTATCCTTCAAAGGAATTAAGATAAGTTTTTTAAGTTGCTAAACTTGCTTTCCTTTTAAGAAAAAAGGTACAGGGGCAGGGGGCAAAGGGCAAAGGGAAAGTGCTCGGTATACCTGAAATGGAATGCAGATACTGTCCCTATCCGTTGCATCCGCATTTTACTGTTTTGGAGTCAAGTAGTTGTGTTAGTCTGCCTCATTGTACACACCATCTTCAATGGGTTCATTAGCCGATGGAATTCATATTGATCATTGTTATTTTTAGCCCAGACAAGTATGATTTAGAGCAAGGCTGTTTGAACCTGATTTTAAGAATTTTGGATGATGCTCAGGTGTCTTCACAGTCTCTGGAATAATTGATGCCTTCATTTATCACAGCCAACGAGCAGTTAAGAAGATGGAGCTTGGCAAGTACAGGTGATTGCTTCTTTATGAGGAAGTGGTGTCTGGTGTCCCAATTTTCCACCTCTGGGGCCTATTGAAAGATGGTTTGGTGGACTACAGTGATGGACAGGATGTTGCTATTGCTGAAATTATCATCGTTTCAACCCACGCTGATCAAACATGTAGCATGAAAAAATTCGTCTCTTTCCTCGTAATATTTTGTTATTTTGTGTTGAGTATCTGGTATTACTTTCTTAGGCTTCTGATCTGCTTTTGATTTGTTGGAATTCTTTTTGTTTAAAACACTTTATATCATCAAATAAAACAAGGCCTTGGCGGGACGTTTAGTGGTGCTGCACTCTCTCTTCTTCATTCCAGCAATGAAAATTATCTTGTCAGCAGTCCAATTTAACATGGAAAAAACATGCAGAGTTCCTGTGAAAAACTATGGCCACCATCAGATCATACTGAAGGATTCAGAATTCTGCTCTTGTAAGCTTAGCTTCTCTCATGGTGACCAGCTGGGACTTACCTTGTGGCAATGGCCCTCGTTTAGAAGTCTTGGTTCTGAATCTAGTTTGTTGTGTTGCAGCATTTTGTAGACTTGCAGGTGGATCGTGTTTTATTTACATGCCATTGTTGCTAAGTACTGGATTTTGTGGTGAAAATAGCTGGAGTTGACAAAAAACTTGCTTGAAGATAGATTTATTTTTGTTATCTAGATTTATTCTTGTTATCTCCGCGTAATAGAGAGAGAAGGCTATATAAAAATTGAGCCCAGACGAAGCGGATGAGAGGAAAGTAGCAGAGATTTATTCGGCTTTGTCTTCGAGAAACAGAATATTTTCGTGCTCCAAAACTTCAGCACACGCATGTCATTTGATCAATATCGTACCCTTTTGTTTATTATTACTCCTTACCTCAAGCAGCGACCGACGCCCGACGCCAATGAAAATGAAATCCCCACAACCTCTCAACCACCCAGAATAGACAAACCACCCATTTGAAAAAAAGAAAAGAAGCCTTCTACCAAATCCTGTGACACATTTATTTTTCAGTTTTCTTCTCTTGTATGATATGTAATGTATGTACAAAACATCACCCCTCACTCATCCAACACATGAAGTCATGCTTCTAATTTTCTTTTGGGAAGCAAGTAAATTTTGATGAGAAGAACTCGGGCCATAAGAGAAGCAGCTCATAACCCATACCTCATCAAACATTGTGAAACTACATAACATGTAACTGAGCAACTCTATATACATATCAAAACCCCACTCAATTCTCTTTGCCCTCTTTTGTCCTCATTGCTTCAACCGCAACGGCGGGGGGTGTGACTCCACAAGGATCGACCAGAGGACATGCACATCTTCATATGGGCATGACTTCACATCCTCATAGAGGATGTATATCCCTCTATCTATCAAAACAAGAACAAAAAACAACAAGAACAATATTAAGGATACCAGGCAATGTAAATGGGTGCATTGAGAAGAGTTGATCATAGATTACCTACAATAAAACTAGTAAAAGAAAAGAGCCAACCACAAAAGAATAGGAGAACAGTGAAATAATGCATGCAGAGGATCTAAAATAAGAGGATTGGAACGGCGCATTAAGAACAAGAGTAAGTGCAGCTGGAAGCAGTGCACATGTGACATTAGAGCTGATATCAGAAGAATAAAACACAGAGAAACATAACACTAGCAAGGCAAGTTGCTAAATATAGATGATAAAACTTTGGAATGGAGTTGAACATACTCTTCCTGTGGGCAGAATGCATGCGAAGCCAGAGCTTCTTCAGTGGGGAGAAAAGGGATTGAAGCCACCCCATATGGAGGAGTGGGGGGATGTTAATGCTTCATTGATAGGATGAATGAAGAGGTTGGGGAAATAGGAGGAAGGGGGTTGGAGAGTAAGTAGCTATTGGTTTGCTTTAGGCGTGGGTGAAGTCTATTTCACTATTCCTCCTGCCACATTCCTCTCTCCCTTGCAGTCCAATCATGGAAAATATTTTCTTCTGGTACTGTGTCACTGTCCACCTCTCACACTTCCCTCTCAAGCTCTCTCAAACACACAAAAGCCATCTCTTGCCCTCCATACCATAAAACAATAGAAAGATATGCCGCTCAAAAATTTTCTTAATAGTTCAAGAGAAACAAAAACTCTTTTTCTTCCGAACCTCCGCATGATCTCAGCTCAGCTCGCATGACTTTTTTTTTTTTCCTTCTTTTTATTTTGGTTATTGTTCAATGGTGGTCCACCACCTCACAATTTGTCAACAAAACAAGCCAAGGGTTCCTTGCAAGGAGGTCCTTTTTATTTTGAGACGCTGATATTTCACAAGGAGCATGACAATAGAGTTCGTCGGCAAAGAAAATGTGGCACGCGTGAGATGTATACGTGTTGTGGTGAAAATGACTCCACGTGTCATGTGACCAAATGCATAACAATTAGTGACAATGTAAGCAGCTGTTACAACATCATTTTAGTGCATAAAACTAAGATGAAGGTAAAAAAATCATGGAAAATATTAAAAGAATACCATGAGAAGAGAATCTTCTTCTTTTTTCAATTTCTTGATTTGCCATGCTTATTCTTTTATATCATTGCTTGATTGGCTTTTCTGTTTGCAATCTTGTCTCTGTCTCGGAGATTCCATTAGATCTTGGTGGGACTGGAGTTTAAAAATCCTTGAAACTGATAATAATACAAATGTTGGCCCTCACGAGATAAAATAATAATTAATCTGAACTTGTATGATTTGATATCGAAACATGCAAGGACTGGAAATCTCTGCATACAGCTACAATAATGTGTAAGAAGGATCACGTTTATCTTTCTTTTGGTATTCAAGGCATGGCCATGGAAGATTGCAACTGGCCAAGGGACCAAAGACAAGTCCTCTTCTTAGAGTAGTAGCGTTCCATAGATATTAAAAAAAATCAGACTAGAGAGGGTGAGCTAAACTTTGGAGCTAACATCCAAGATGGTTCCCAATACATGCCTCCAATTAATTGCAATGAATCTATAACTAGCTGTATGCCTAATGAAAAAACTTAACTAAGGGGCTTAATCTGAGGTTGAGGAAAAGGCCTACGTAGATTAACAAAACCAGAAGCTCTTATGAGCCACTACAACAAAACAGAGTACACTTGCGTGTACACGCCTCACTCATGGCATCTTGTCCATGGGACAACCTTGAACCAGTAAATGAAAGATCATGGAAGAAATATAAGTCACAGAGTTCCAATTGCTGGAGACAGCAAGGGACAATCACTGCATATCAACTCAAAAGATCGTGGAACCTTTTAGGGGACACAGGATTAATATCTGTTCTATCAATTTCAAAGTTCAGCATTGTTCCAATCATCATGGGGTGGACATTTGGAAATAAATATCCCAGGAGAAGGAAAAGTTTGTCTCAGCCTAGGGGAGTATGTGGTGATATTCTTGTTGGAAGGTGTCTTCCGAGGTAGATAGCTAACAGAATGATAATGTACTAACAGGGACAAGAACACTAAACAGGGTGGATTAAAGATTATGGTTGTTGACGCTAAATTACCGTCCTCGAACGTCCGCGAGTATCCGATTGCCTCCTCCAGCGAGCCCGAGATTCTTCGGCGAGCTTCTTGCGTCTGGGAGCCTGCAAACAAGTCCCGGGGACTGGAGATTCAGCAATAATCCTCCGATGCTCAAATCAGTGCTCTGAGCAATAGCCGTAAGCTTGAAGAAGCTCGAAAGAAAGAAGAAGAGAGAGACTTAGAGCCGTGCTCTCTGTGAGCGTTTGGGAGTGTAGTAGTTGTTTGAGTTTTTTGGAGTTACCTGGTCGGGGGTCCCTCTTACCCATTTTATTGGTGCTTAGAGTCTGTCAGCCTTGGGGCATGATCACTTATCAGAGCATTGATGATGGGGGCAGCACAGTAGGGCTGGCCTCCATGTGATTTGTCAGAGTTGTAGGCCATGTCCCGTCAAATGTGGATGGCTGCATAGTTGGCAGGTATTGCTTGGTTTGGACAGTAGTAGGGCGTGGCCGACCATTACGGTGTTTGCCAGACATGTCCCCCACGCCACCCTTCCGCTGCCCTATGTGGACAGTGATGAGCGATAACGTCAGGCACATGGGCCTCAAAGTGTAGCCACTGAGGCAGAAGAAAATTTGGAGTTGAAGCTGGCTCTGTCCCTCGTGGAGTATTGATTATAGAGTACGTGTATGACACTGTTCATGCCCTTAGATGAGCTCCAGAGAAGGCCGTGGGTGACATTTGTATGGCACTATTTATGGCCGAGCACTATTCATGGCTGGGCACTATTCATGGCCGAGGGAAAGAGGCCGAGCACTGTTCATGGCCGAGGGGAAGAAGCCGAGCACTGTTCATGGCCGAGCATTGTTCATGGCCGAGGGGAAGAGGCTGAGCACTGTTCATAGCTGACTCCAAAAACGACTGGTCTGACCCCGGTGAGATTACCGTTGCCCATGGGGCTCATTGGTCCCATCAGATGCCCTCCACACTCCTGAGTTTGTGCGACCGCATGCCCTGCATCCGCCAAGCGAAAGGTGTGTAGGAATTATAATATCTTTCTTTTACATTTGTCTCTGCATGCCAACTTTGGATAGTTTTCGTTTGCCTTGTGTGGACTTGTGACCACGTCTGCATGCTCTCTTGTGCTTTTATCTGCTCAAAGATTTTAAGTAATGTTGAAGGTAAATTGATTACCTTAGACTGGCTGGGAGCAGCCAGTAATCCTCTCCCGATGTAGGGTTTGGAAGCGGATGCCCATCAACTGTGAGGTGAGGAGTTGGTTTCTTCTGACTTTGAGTTGACTTTGGGTCTTTTACTTTTATCATGAAATTTGGAGATGGGTGTCCGTCAATTGTGAGCCGGAGAGTTGGCCTCTCCTTACTGTGAGTTGACTTGGGACTTCTTTTTGAATGGCTGAAAGTGACCAATAATATGTTGCAACTGTATAATTTAAACAAAGGTATTACTCGGTTGGCCACTGGCACTGAGACAGAGTTGAAGCCGTTGAGGCTGAAATGAAGCCGTTGAGACTGTGATGATTCCGTTGAGGCTGTGACGAAGCCGCTGAGGCAAAGTTGAGGCCGTTAAGAGCCTTTTGAACCCCGGAGGGTGACTCGAGAGTCGCTGGAATGGGACCATGCTCGGAAGCCTTTTGAACCCCGAAGGGTGATCCGAGAGTTGCTGTGATGGACCATGCTCAGGAGCCTTTAACCCCGGAGGGTGACCTGAGGGTGTTTGGACCAGGCTCAGGTGCCTTTTGAATCCCGAAGGGTGACTCGAGAGTCGCTGTGATGGGACCATGCTCAGGAGCCTTTAACCTTGGAGGGTGACCTGAGGGTGCTTGGACCAAGCTTAGGTGCCTTTTGAATCCTAAAGGGTGACCTGAGAGTTGAGAGTCGTTAGGTGCCTTTTAACCCCGAAGGGTGACCTGAGAGTTGAGAGTCATCGGGTGCCTTTTAACCCCGGAAGGTGACCTGAGAGTTGAGAGTCGTCAGGTGCCTTTTAACCTAAGAGGGTGACCTAAGAGTTGAGAGTCGTTAGGTGCCTTTTTCTTTTGATGTGAAGTCTGGGAATGACAGCTCGGTTGGCCGTTGTCCGCTGAGACAGAGTTGAAGCCACCGAGGCTGGGATGAAGCCATTGAGACTTTGATGATGCCGTTAAGGCTGTGATGAAGCCATTGAGGCTAAATTGATATCGGCGCTGGAGTCGGTCTTTGTTGCCAACACTGCTGTCGGTCTTTCTACAGTGCATTCAAGTATTAATGAAAAGAAGATTATCTCATAGTGTAGTATACTTAGCTTTTGTAGCTTTTTGGCCTTTGCGTCGTGTTCGATGACGTTGGGAGTCGGCATGGAGTCGGGACAGAGAGCTTTCCCTAGCTTTTTCTGGTGCTGAATCAGGGTATTTGCAGAGGCGAAGAAGACTATTCGAGAGTGGAGGAGAACTTGCATTGTTGGTCTCTTTTGGCATTAATGGAGCCCTAGCATCCGAGTACAAGGAAGGTCATAATGACCCCTCCACCCAACGTCCTCTCTTTATCCTCTTGCTGGCACCAAGCTTCCTTTCCTTCATATGTTAAATCTTGTTTATTTAAGTTTGCATGGCATGGCACTGGGCTGGACTTAGACACGTCCTCGATCCTCTCCCCGTATAGCCAGGCCAAGACCTTGCTTCTTAGAGGGAACCTGGTCGAAAAGATGTACAAGGTAATGATGATGATGTGGTACTTGATGCGGATGGTTTGAAGGGAGAAAAAGCGGTCGGAGAGGAGTGCCGATCAGCTCCTATCAGTCGAAGATAGCCTTGGGCTCGCATGCCTCTTATGGATTACGACTGTCCGAGTGGAAAAGGCTGTCATTGTGAAGTGACTTTGAAGGAATTTGTCTCCTTTTGCTGATTTGGATACATCAGCCTGCTGGTGGTCTGCCCTCCGGAAAGCAAATTGATTGGAGTGGAGGTGCTGGCGCCCTTGCTTGGGCCTTCCCCTGCGTCATTGTTTGTAGGAGAGGAGGCTGTTTGGACGACGAGCGGTGGTGCTCTTGCCAGTGAGCTCTTACTTTTGAGCTTGAAGATGCTCATGCTGATGAGCTTGATGGCGGTGAGCCTCTTGCTAGGGAGATCTTCCGCGGGATGGATGATGGCTGGTCTGAGCAGCAACTAAAGAGGGTGTGAAAGCTCTTGCTGGTTGTTGTATGGCCGCGAGATATTACTTCTGGAGCTTTTGGACAGCTGCCGTCAATGTATGGATTTGCAGGACGAGGGTGGTATGCTGTTTTGCTTGAGTGGCCTAAGGTAGTGGCGATGGTGAAGTGGAACGGTTGGTTCTATTGCTCAGCTCGTTGAGGGTGCCCCCCGAGCATGACTGGCGGAAGCTTCATGGGTGCTTGTCATCACCATCTTTTTATCCACATTGTTGTCGTAGAGGGAGTGAGGGCTTGTAGCTTAGTATCACAAAGCTCTGTTCTCTCCCCTTACATAGCGCGCCAATCTATTGATGCCAAATCACCGTCCTCAAACGTCTACGAGCGTTTGGTCGTCTCCTCTAGCGAGCCCGAGATCCTTCAGCGAGCTTCTTGTGTTTGGGAGCTTGCAAACAAGTCCCAGGGATCAGAATTCTGGTGGGGACCCTTCGATGCTCAAATCAATGCTCTGGGCAATAACCGTGAGCTTGAGGAAGCTCGAAAGAGAGAAGAAGAGAGAGGCTTAGAGCCGTGCTCTTTGTGAGCATTTGGAAGTGTGGTAGTTGTTTGAGTTTCTTGGAGTTACCTGGTCGGGGGTCCCTCTTACCATTTTATTGGTGCTTCGAGTCTGTCAGCCTTGGGACATGATCATTTGTCAAAGCATTGATAATGGGGGCAGCACAGTGGGGCTAGCCTCTATGTGATTTGTTAGAGTTACAGATCATGTTTCGTCAAATATGGGTGGCTGCATAGTTGGCGGATATTGTTTGGTTTGGATAGCTGTTGCAGGCTGCTGTAGGGCATGGCCGACTGTTACGGTGTTTGCCAGACGTGTCCCCCATGCCATCCTTCTGCTGCCCTGTATGGACAGTGATGGGCAATAAAGTCAGGCACGTGGGCCTCAAAGTGTAGCCGCTGAGGCAGAAGATAAAATTTAGAGTTGAAGCTAGCTCTGTCCCTCGTGAAGTATTGATTATAGAGTACGCGTATGACACTGCTCATGCCCTTGGATGAGCTCCAGAGAAGGCTGTGGGTGAACATTTGCATGGCACTCTTCATGGCCGAGCACTATTCATGGCCGAGGGAAAGAGACCGAGCACTGTTCATGGCCGAGGGAAAGAGGCCGAGCACTATTCGTGGCTGAGGGAAGAGGCCGAGCACTGTTCATGACCAACTCCAGAAACGACTGGTCCGACCCGGTGAGATTACTATTGCCCATGGGGCTCATTCATGGCCGAGAAGAAGAGCCGAGCACTGTTCATGACCGACTCCAAAAATGACTAGTCTGACCCCAATAAAATTACTGTTGCCCATGGGGCTCATTGACCCCATCAGTGGTATAATTAATGTTGCATTAATGCTTATTTGAAGAAAGTTTGCAAAGCCAGTGGTGAAGGTTTATGAAGGTAGGAGGCTTCAGTCTTCTCTTCAACTTCCCCTAAAAATCCCGTTTTCAATTCCCACCCAACCGGCCAACCCTTAAACCACAGAAACCCAGGCACGGGCACGGGCATGCAGGTATCTCAGGCAGTAGGCCCAACCAGCAGCATTATCTTCACAAGTCTTCATGTTGCCATCACTGCTGGAAACAGCACATCCTTATCTACTGATGATCCTCAAGTTTAAATCCATGCATATATCCCCACATCCCATTTCAATAGCTATTTCCATCTTCATTTTCAGTGATTAATGCCTTTGGTAACCAAAAGGACCCACGTATGACTTTTTAAGTAACATGTTGAAGCTTATCTCCACATACATGCATTTTAATTTAATGCACACAGCCAAGAGGATTTTATTATTATTTTTATTAAGTCCTGATTATATTGCCTGTATAATGGCACAAAAAGACATATAATACATGAAAAAGAACAGTCAAACAAAATCGAATAAATGCTTGCAATCAAGCTTTTACAATTTTTCTTTGAACAAGGTTGTGGTCAAATCTGTGCCGTTGCACTTGCAGGTCCAGTCCTTTTACCATTGTGCCAACTACCAAACAATGACCCCTAAAATAATACCGTAGGTTGCATCAAATTATCTTCTATGAGCAACCCATTTGATGGTACCCATGCGAAATGAGATCTTATTATTAATTAATTCATATTTACCAATTTATTCTCTTCATAATGCCTATGACGACATGAATAAATACTTGGTAAATGCTTGTAATTTGTTATCCACAAGAAGGAATAGCCTATGTATGCATGAAAACGGTAGTTGTCAATGACTAGCTCAACAAGTAACAAACCTCGAAGCAACCTTTCTAAAATCTCTACCATTAGTAACTTCAATCTGATTTGGTTTAAAACACCACTATAAATATGATACATGTTAAAAGATAGTCAACATACCATAACATTCTTGGAACCATCATCATATTTCTCTCAAAGACTAAATCAACAAAAAAAGCATTCTCAAATTGTTTTCAAAAGTAATACATCGAGATATCCCTATGCATGACATTCCCTGCTTCCAACCTTCCACATAACTTAACCAAATCTGCACCACTCCATTGCCATAATGGTGCAATTCTATAGCTTCTTGCTGTCCAACCTCATCTCAGTAGGTTGATTCTGCTTAATTGTTTTATCATAGTCCTCAGACATCTGCCAAACATCCATGTTCATAACACTCAGTTATATATGAGCATCCCTTTCGGTTAACCTGCAATCCTCAAATTATGTTGATATAAAACATAGTCATTTCAATATTAGAAATCGTGCTAAGCTTTGATCTGCAATTAAGTTCTCAAACGTTGACCGTGTTCTTAACTTTTCAGAATTATTATGGTAGAAATGGCATTATTTTTGAAAACAATAGGAATGGATTCATTGGCATTATTATAGTAGGTTTGTATTTTTGTCAAGATTTTAAATCCCATAAAATGAAGTTATTTAGATTTTTCCTTGGAATAACATGCATCATCTCTGTCCTACCTCATTTCAATACTTGAGATAGAGGATATCCCAATATGCATTGATTAGAATGTTGGTGAGATAGTGTCATCCTAATACTTGAAATGGCAACTCGTTCCACGTTCCATGTTCCATGAGACATGTCACTAGATTTGAAACCATGTTCTTCTTTAAGGGGAAAAGGAAAAAAGAAAAAATAAAGACAATGAGAAGAAAATGATATATATATATATATATATATATATATATAGAGAGAGAGAGAGAGAGAGAGAGAGAGAGAGAGAGAGAGATCAGAAAATTCAAAGCAATAGTGGCAAAAAGGAGTCACAAGGGCTGCATGGATGTACAAAGCTCACTCTGTCAACAAACAGAGACAGCCAAAGAACAGAAACATATACAAAGCCAATTGCCAGCAAACCAAGAACCATCCCAAGTAACAGTGAAAAAATACCAATGGTTACTAGCTGCCATTTGCTAAGAGAGCCAAAAATCCCACAAATCACCCACGTAGAGACCAAGAAAGCATGGCCAAATGGCAGCATGAAGCATGCAGAAGTAGTAGTGAACCATAGATAGCAGAGTTTGTCGTGTTTTCCGACAAGGTCATTATCCACAAAACTACACCTGCCAGATTATGTTCTATACTATTTAGAAGCAAGCACATGAAGAAGTGAAAAGATGGACTAATGCATGAAGCTCCTGCCATTACAGAATCTAAAGAGGATTAAACGTACACTGCCTTACCCTGTAAGGTTGTTGGCATGTTTCCAACCATAACCTCCAGTTCACAACAAAGCATACTTTTTTTTTTTTCTTTGGCAGAAGGACCCACATACAACATGTTTTTTTGTGCTTTACACTCAGCATCAGCTTCTAATGCGTCAATACAACTCACAAAGGCTCGTATATGAACCACAATCTCATTGTTTGATTAGCAATATTAATTACAACATTCTTGGGTACTTCGTGGCTTGAATATGGCCATGCAATTGAAAGAAGACCATTATGTTGGATATATATACTCTTAATCACCTGCTGTACCACTGAAAAATCAAGTGGCTTGCATAAGAACCATGAATTAAAAATGTCATCCATGATCCTCAAGGACAACAAGCATGGGCATACTTTGTTATATGCATTCAGGTATGGATTTCGGGTGTCGGCGTGTGTCTCCGAAGCATATTCATCTCTAGGTCTTAAGATACAAGGAACTCCACTAAAATGAACCTTGAGATGCATGTCCAATCCTCCCCCAATAGTTGGGCGCAGGTAGCAAGACATGGATTACAAAACCAAATACGTGGAAGCCATCCATCACCTGTTCCCATCTAGGGCTAATCTGAGGCCCAACCATGGTCAGGAATGGACATGTTTTGTTGCAAACCAAGCCAGCCCTGGTTTGGCAAATTCCAATGAGGAGAAACGCTTGAAAAGGAAGCAAAGGTGGGGGCTATACTGGACGAGAACACACAATGATAGTAAAGAAATAAGGGTATTGCCCGGAAAGAATCCTTGGTACTCAGATAAATGTAAGCCTGAGAGTCTAAATGCTCAAATTTCAGAATATGAATGAAGACAAACTTGCATAGGACTGGGATTCCAAAAGAAGAAACACAAGCATACTGAGTCCAATGCTAGTCAGAGAATTTGAACAGGTGTAATGGATAAATCCAAAGGAAGATGCCATATTAGGAAGAAAGAGTCGTAAGTATAAAACAAAGCAATTTGAAAATTATTGATATAAGACATATTCTTTGAAGCTAAATTTAAAGGATATTGTACAGTTTTAAGGATTACCTCTCATTATTTCATCTTTTCTTTTCTTTTTTATTTTTGACATAAACCAAATTAAGAGTTTCAATGTGACTACATAATCAAGTTCAAGGACAGAATAAGAGAAGCAAGTACCCTGTTTGAAATCTAGGTACAGTTTGACCCTGAAAGACAGACTTTAGATTTTGCTAAGGACATATTTCAGATTTTCTGTATATATTATTCTGAAATTAATTTTTAGGCCTATTACAATGAGCTGACTAAGTTGGAATGACATTTTATAACAACACTTTAAGTTGTGGCATGGTTCTCTAGTTCGTGGAAGATTAGAGTTCCTCCTTAAAGAAGCCCTGTTTGTGTAAATGTTAGGTTATGATTTCTTGAGTTTATTTTCATAACAATTGAGTAAACTACTGAATTTAAGATTATTGTATGCATGCAAATTGAGTGACAAATTTAGATGAATTATAAGGATTCAATTTTGATTTTAAGAAATTTCTCAGCAACCTCCTAGTGATGACCATGCTACAGCGATGACAGCTTTAATCCAATCTGATTACCTTGAAATTTTGTGAGCATTATGAACTGCCGAGTCAACCCTTTTCCATTACCATGTAATGGTTACCACTCCTGCCATAGTTGTAAAGATTTCACAGGGCTTTTGCAAACCTTCTTCACATAGCTACTTAGAACCAACCATACCGCATTATCATAATCAAATCCATCTCCTAGATTTTAGTTGCTTCCCCTGTTCTTCCCTTCACAATCAATATACTATCAACTCAACTCAACTCAACTCATCTATGCCTTTTCTCAACTACAGGGGTTGGCTACATGAATCTGCTTCCTCCACTCTGCTCTATTCAGGGCTAAGATAATATTCAAATTATAAATAGTTATATCTTTTTAATTATTTCTGTCCATTTTAGTTTAGGTCTATCTCTACCTCTATTCTTACCATATATTGCTAAAAGATCATTCTTTCTAACCGAAGAATCTTAAGGTTTCCGTTGTATATGTCCAAACCACCGTAATCGATTTTTTTTCATTTTATTTTTAATTGATGCTACTCATATCATTTCTCGTATACTATCAAGTAGGTCAATTTTATTATTGAAAGTTTCTTTAAATTTCCACATGTTTCCAACATTCCCATAGGTTAAACTCTAAAGAAGCTTGACCAGATTATAATCTATATATTTAAATCATTGTGTTGTTTATTTTATCCAGAAAATGAATACCCTATTATTTCTAGCTCAAGATCCTTTAAACCTCATGGTTTTTTATAACTAACCATCATCCAGTTCTTCAGTTTCAAATCCTTCAATCCTAGACCCAGTTTAACACATAAACCACCCTTTACAGCATTAACATTGGAATCAATGTTAATGGTTTTGTCTTCACTATTGGTAACATGAATTAACAAACTGCACTACCAATGCAATCCTCTTGCAAATTGCAAAATAACATGAAATGCTAGTTACCACAACTTGAAATATTAATCTAATAGACAAATCGGGACAAAAATCACAAATTCCTATGGATCAAACTGCTAATTTTCACATTGAAGAACCCACTCTTTCCATCACATCTATAAGTGATATAGGAGAATGGCATGATTATCCTGGTCACAAGCTAACATTTGGTTTATTTTAGAAGATGTAAGGACATTACTTTTGTCTTGATCATTATCATTCCTTCCCTAATCATCCTGGCACCAGGTATTTGACCTAAATCTGCAGCCCTTGGTTCCACCTCCTTGATATATTCTTGACCTTAGAACCATCTAGCCACCTCCTTGCCTCATCAGCTTCTCAATCCTTGTCCTTCTTCATGCCCCCATCAGCATTTAAAGATTTCTTCCACAAGACTTGATATTTTCCTGCCTCAATATTTGCGTCTTGTTTCCTATTAGCCCTGTAGCCTAGAAATCTGGTACCGTATATTTGATTGTAGCCTATTGTTGAAGTAAACAATGCACTTGCCAAGCTAATTTGTTGTCAAGGCTACTCCATTTATACTCAATTTTGCTAAATTATTCAACTCACCACCAGCCTATAGATTTAAGTCAACCTCTGCATTTCAAGGAGGCTTGGACAGTCAGCCATCAGCCTCAAAAATCTTAAAGAGAGACCTCTTTTTGGTTGGTCTCATAAACATGAGGTACTATCATGGCAACAGTTATCCTCTAAATGACGTCTCTTGCTACCATGTCTACTTGTATCTTCACCAGCATCTAGAAATCATAGCCTTCATTCATTGGCCTCCTTAGTGCCTTTGCATGCTCCCAGTCCTATGCAGGAATGCACTCTCAAGGTTCATATATGTTTACCATTAGCCCCATCACCTTGGCCATTAGCTACTGATACATTTTTATTTTATTTTTTTTTGGTGTACTTGTCAATAACTTAGACATTTTGTTCTCCATTGCCAGATATGCTATATATCAACTGACCAGTCCATCTTTCTTGTGCCATGCACCATCTACAGCCCATATAGTTAATACACTACACATGCATGTTCCTGTGTACCGTATTGCAGGTTGCTTTATCAAAACTGTTGCAGTACTTATTCCAGTGTCTCAGCTCCATGATGGCAATATTAGCCTTGACTCTGCAATAACAAGGTTTGTGATTGCACTCAGATATGTACTCCTCAAGTTTTTCCAAAAGTCATACATATAGTTGAAAACCAAAAACCATTGCATTTTTTTTTAGTATGAAGTATTTAAGCAATCCAATTCCATGATATACCTTGCTAGAATGACAATGTTTTGAATAACACCATTTGCTTTTTGAAAAGATAGAAAAGTCGATCACCTTATCAGGCATTTAATACCCCCCAAAAAAAAATTAATTATATATTTTCACTTCGCCAAAATAGTTCCTCCAAAATCCTGCATATCACTGAAAATGCGCCATGTAATGATTTGCATCTCCTCATGATCCAAAAATGAAAATACTAGATGAAGAGAATATCCAGATTTACATTGATGAAAGTATGTTCGATGTACAGAGAAAAAAAATCATGTATCATCTTAGTATCTTAGCATCAAAAATCTGCCAAAGAAAGAAGCAAGTTTTGGAACCAAATGTCACCATTTGACAAGTACAACTAGGTGAAGCATGAATTCATGGAGTAAGTGTTACTTCAGATGTCTAAACTGTAATATGTAATATTGAAGGTAGACTCATAGTATGTAGTCTGGGAAAAAGAGCTGTTGAATAACAGAACTTAAATGTACATAAACTACTTCAAAAGAACATGCATCATGGAATAATAACGTGAGAAGAGAAGACCTTAAATACACAGGCCTATGTATTTCTAAAGCATTATGGTAATATACATTTGAAAATATATGGAAGCTTTAAGACAATAGCATGAGAAGGACTTACTGAAATATATGTCTTTCTGGCCCTCCTGCATGCTCCAGAGTGGTTACTTTGACATAGTTGAATCCTATGAACAAGCAACAGAAATTATAGGGATGTAAATCCTGAGGAGCATTGACATGTCAGCTCAACAGAAGGTAAATTTCAAAGATTCATGAAATTGCCCTCTTTGAAGTAACACGACTGTTTTAATCGTTAAAAAATACCAATAATTGTGCTAGACAAAGGAAATACATATTATTTTCTAACCTGTGAAAAGATTAGTTGACCTCTCATCAACTCAAGCAGAACAAATTCACCAGTTAAAATGTTCTTCAGGGATCTTAAAATAATAATTTGCACTGTTGAAATGGGTAGAGTGCATCAAACAGAGTGGCAAATACCAAACAGAAATTTCCACAGTTCAAGAAGGTTAGCAAATTGGACAATCATACTCTGTGTTCCTTCAGAGCCTTCATTTCAGTGATCTTAGTCCTCATAAGACTAGTGTAAAGAGAACCCTATGCATGTATTCCAGTTGCAATAAACATACTGTCGCAAATCTTTTTCTTTTTCATTGTTTATACAGCTGGGGCAAATATTTGTTGAAGCTCGGAACAAGGTACCTTACCAGAATGAAGAACAGTCTGATAACTCCATGTAACAATTTCAAGAAGCTGGATACTTCAACAAGACTGAATGCCAAGGTAAAAACAATAAACTTGTTGGCATTATATATGCAATAATATGGAAATCAATCAAGGAATTTAGAATCCAAATCATTTTCAACACAATGCTCAGCCTTAATGTCAAAATATAGTCAATATTTCTTCCAAAATTTTCAAATGAGATTACAGAACAATGTTTTTTTCCTCAGATAAGCTGCAGCTATTCAGTCACTGCTTCAACATAAGATGCAAACTAAAGAAGTGAGAAAAAGCATTGAGAGAAACCAATTATAAGTTTCAGAATGTTGCCAATATATTCAAACAGATCAAATTTATAAGAGGTGGCAAAAGAAAGATGAAAAAAAAAAAAAAAAAACAAATTGGAGCCTCACGCACATTGTTAAAAACAAATCACTCACTAAAATATTTTGTTAGCACTCAAAGAAGAAGGTGACGGAGTAAACATTTCCTCCTGCCTACACCTACTCATTCTTCCAAGCATACAATATCAAGGAGAAACCAAGGCCTTGCAACTGAGATCCACTGAAAATCTGCGAAGAAGACCATGGCAACAATTTCTCCGCTGAAACGCAAGTTTGAAACATGAAGACAGCATTTCCAGTGGGAGCCCCAAAAAGCCAGCTGTGGACATCCCAAAACACCTCCACAGGAAGCCCATCAACCAGGATCGTCTGATTTCCCCGGAACTTCCATGCCAGCCTCTTCACCTGCATGACCCTCTTCTTGTCGATGCGAATCTCAAGGCTTGGATCTTTGAGCCCCACGGTCTCGCACTCGATTGCGATGTCATGGACTTGCCCGTTGTCGCAAAATTGAGCCTTTGTACAGTAGATCTTCTTTCCATATATGTGCTCCCTCTTGGCTATGAATACGGCATTCGAAGGCGGCGGCCTCGCACCGGTCTTCCGGTTGGCTTCCTTGGTCAAATCTCCGAGAAGCAGCACCATCTCGAGATCAAAGACCACTGCGACGTAGAAGCCTTCCAATGGCTCGGGCCCGGATCCAAATCTGGCGGCAGAGAGATCCCAGAAGATGTCCACTTTGCTGCTCTCCGCCTCCAAGCTCTTGGATCCTTTCCTCTTGGAGAACAGCCACGGCTTTATATCCACCTTGCAGAGGCTCTGGTTGGCGGAATCATCTATCCCAACGCTAAGCCCCTGGCCCATCAGCGTCTTGCTCCATGTCACCGTGATCACGCAAGACCGCCCGCCCAGCTGCGTCCGGTAGACGCAGCTCACCATATTCTGCGCCGTCTTGCCGGCGGAGCCCGACGACGAGGAATCGGCGACCTGAACTCCATTCTCCCCGAAGCAAGAAGGGAAATCCCTCATTCTGGCTGCACGAATTCAATCTCCCGGGCAGCGCTTCCCACTAAAACAAAGGGATCAGGTGGGTTTTTCAAAACAAAGAAACAGAGAGCCCCACACGCCTCATTCAATCAATCAAGAACTAAAAGAGAATTACCACAAACACCAGTCCTGCTTGTCCTTGTCACACAAATGCTTTGCCACTTGACAAGATTCCCTCACCACATTCCGTCAAGAACCCCTCTTCCTGGACAACAATACAATGAAAGGGATCTTCAATATATATGTATATAAGGTAGGAAAAGGAAGCCCTTCTCACCACACAATCAAGATTTCAAGAATCAATTTTTTTATAAAAAAAAAAAACCCTCAAAAACTGCCCTCTTCTCTCTTCTTCCACAGATACCAAGAACAAACCAAGATCTCTCCTTTTTTTTTTTTTTTTGGTCAGAGCACCATCAAATCAGACCCCTCCAAACTAAAGTAAAGAGGAAGAAGAAGGGATTCTGCCATGCCTACCTCAATGCATCAAAAAACTGTGCAACTGCTTGTGTGGGCAGAGAGAGAGAGAGAGAGAGAGAGAGAACGCGAGGAACGGGACAAGCTCCCTCCTCCCAGAAGACCACAGCCCACAGGAGAAGAGATTGGAGAACGTGGGCAGTAAAAAACACAAAGGGAAAGAAAAAGAAAAGCAGACAAACAGAGCGCTCTTTACACTGCCAGATGCCTCCAGCCACCTCATCCACCAGTGCCCGTGATAGCCGAGGGAACGGTAAACCGAAGTCGAACAGAAGGTAAAGAACACGACCACTTGAGAATATCCAACTCCCCCAACCCTCCCGCCGCTCTTCGAAACCATTAACAACGATCTTACGAATAACACTCTAACATCTAACGACCATCATCGTGCCCAAAACCAACCAAAAAAAAAAATTTATATCATATTGAAATGAATACATACAAATATATATATATATAATAGCTTTTCTTTTTCCAGACACACCACATGCATTACGGCAGATGAACTATGTCAGATTCCAGCCAATCAGAGGCCAGGAAATGGGGATTATTATTAGATAAAAAAGTCAAGGCTAAAATTAAATAAAGAAACGGCTGAAAAAAGAATTAAAACTAGGCCTAGGATTTTTTTTGAAGGATTTGCAATGGCAACAACTTACCCTTGCCAACTCAACTCAACCCAATTGCGGCAGATGATATTTGTGAAGGAAACTGGGATTTATACCGTACTGAGGCTTTATTTATTCAAGCTGAGAGGGGGTGCCATCTTTTTGAGGAACTCCGTTGTAGTTTACATTGCAAACGGTGGTTGGGACAGGGGAGCACGGTGCCTTTTATTTTTATTTTTTTTAATCTATGATCCTTTTCTTGGTATGAGGTTAGAGACTGGAACCTTGTACACAATAAAGTAAATAAATAAAGTTGATGATGATCTGTCGTTTTTATAGTATAGGGTGGTATTCTTTCGATCCATGTAAGCGTGGGGGTCACGTGTTTGTGTACGTGATTGGCTGGCATTTTCGCGTGTCACCGTCGGGCAACATTCCATGCCAAAAAAAAAAAAAAAAAAAAAAGGAAAAAAAAAGGAGGAGTTGGTCGAAAGTCGGAAAAATTGTTCCCGTGATCTAATTTCTTATTTCTACTTCTTCATTGCAAAATCCAATTTTCAACTCCTAAATTACTAGAATACAAATGTACTTTGCTTGCTATATATATATATATATATATATATATATATATATATATATATATATATATATATACAGCAAACCCTGCCTCTCTCTCTCTCTATCTCTCTCTCTCTCTCTCTCTCTCTCTCTCTTCCTCTTCTTCATTATAATTTTTGACTTCTAGTAGTGGTAGAAGGGATCATCCTCAGCCACCACCGTCTTGGATGCGATGGGTATAGATTAAGATTTATTGTCATCTATTGCAGAGATTTGATTTACATGATTTATTGTTTTAAGTCTGAGAAAGCAAATTAGTAATGTGAATTATGAAAGATAAGTTTTGATTTATGGTAACTAGGCTTAATTTGGATTATTTGATAATAAATTATAGTTTTATCCCAGTTATTGTTATGCATCTTATCACAATCATTATTATGGTTTATGATGAGATATGGCATGTAATAATAGAAATATAATGGTGTTTTTTGTTTTATCTTCATTTATTAAAATAAAAATTATTTATCCTAGGCGTAATTGGCATGAAGACATGATTCTAAATGAAAACTATGTTTCACATTATTGGGTCCATAAATAAACTTGCAGATTGGATCCATTATTCTTTTAAGTACATTTGGAAATTTTTGAGTAGCTAATAATTGGTAGTATACTTTTCTTATTTATATCTTTTCTTATTTTGAATGATTTCTCATTAATAATTTTATATAGTAACTAATCTCTAGGATTTTGGCATAATAGTTTCCTTACTTAGACCTTACACTGCTAATGGAATATTTACAAATAATTCAAATTTTCTTAATTTAGAATTTTGCAACTATATATTTTCTTATTTGAAATCTTTTTATTCTAAAAATCTACTTGTCAATAATTTTAAATATTCTGATAGCATTAATTTTTCTATCAAAACAATGTTTAACTTGAATTTCAAATAATTTCAAATTTTGTTTAGATGGAAATTTGAAATTACCAAAATCATTAGTATAATTTTATTTGAAATTGTATTTTAAGATTTTCATACTGAATTTACTATTTGAATAATGTCTGCTGATTTTTTCTTTCTTTCTTTTACACAATGCGGCTAGTGATGATAATAAATTATAAAGAATAACAACACAACATTTAAGTACTTAGACTTACGAAAGTTCCTCACCTGTCAATCTAATAAAATCTCATAATATTTATTTAAGATGCTATCTCTCCCTCTTTAGCATGCAGTGGTGTTGATAAAATTATTAAATCAAGCTTGCCTGACCTCCTATTATACACTTTTAGTATTTTTTATGATTTTTTAGATCTAAAATGCTAAAGATTTAAAAAATTAAATTATAATAAATCTTCATTCCTATGCATTCTCAACAAATTAAGAGAATTATAAATAAAAATCTAATATCCTTCATATATCAGTCGGAATAATGCAAAAGAATTTCATATTTAGCAAATCTTTAAAGAATATAAAATATTTTACAACTTATATTTGGTTCAACTAGTATGATAGCTACAATTTATTAATTTATCAAAAATAAGGAATTATGAAGACAATAACTATACTATATTAAAAACATTATTAAATTTAAATAAATATAATATTATTAAATGATGTTAATTTGATAATGTTTGATAATTGTATTATTTAATTTTTTTCATTATTAAATAGATGACATCCATTGCTTTTCACATTTGCTAATATTTTAAATGGTTATAGAATCATGAGACATCTTATTTAAAGCATTTATATTATATCTTTTGAATTGATATGCATGTTATACGGAAGTGATGAGAAATCCTTATGTTTTGAATCTAAATTAATGTCAGAAAAAAGAGGCTTACTTTGAATTCTTTAATATCAAAGGTAGGTTGACAATCCATAATTTATTATAAAGTAAACTGTTATAGTTCATAATACTAAGAAAATAAGTAGATAAAATAAGAGTAATTCTTTAATCATTAGCTTAATTTTAAAGTGTTAAATAATCTTTATTTTTAATACCCTAAATGTAGTTACTAGGAACACCTTGCTTTATAACTTTTTCTTTGTTCTCTCACATAAAGAGTAATTAATATATGATTTAATTTTCAAAAACAATCATATGAGGAGGAGAAATAGATATCTCTCCCTTAATATATTCATATTAGCCTCAAAACATTTGATTTTATATAATTAAATACTTTATTAAATTATCAAAAGAAATATAATAAGAAAAATCTGTATAATTTTGATAATGCATATGTTTGATGAGCTTGTAATAGAGCATGAATCTCATAATACTTTTAGCTATTTTTAATAGTGACTCCAGTATTATCAATATTTTGACCAATTTATTTAATCTAATGGGAGTCAAATTATACCTCTTTATCTAAAATAGGCCATGAATCTTACAATTCCTTTTCTTTTTACTCCTCTTATGCTCCATGATGGTTAAAATTTTATTTCACGTAGTGGTCACTATCATGGGGCATAAGAGGAATAAATTTTAACACTTTACTCAAAATTACTTGTATTTTGTATTAATTGAGTATATAATCTAAAAATAATATAGTTATATAAATTTTATTGGATTAATATAGTTGTTACCGTCAGATCACTTTTAATGAGCGTCAGGTGGGCTGAAATCCTTGCGGGCCTATGAGAGAACGGCGAGACCCCTTCCTCCGCTCAGGAACCTGCAAGAAAAGTCTCGGACCGGTGATTCCGACGGGGACGCTCCTCTCCTAAGGGAAAAGTCAACAAACGTCCCGACGGTTCCTCCCTCTTCTCGGCCTCTCTTAGGTCTGTCAATTCAAAAGTCGGCGAGGGAACTGCCGACTGAAGGCTAGGGGTCGTGTGGTAGCACAGGGCACCGGGCTTCTTTCACCCCGCATTTTCCCGATCCCCTGACGAGTGGAGAACCTGACCAGCAACCTCTTTGTCAAGATAATGGCATCCAGCAGATTTAAATCTGGCCGGCCGAGAATAGCGTTATATGCCAGAGGGACTCTCACCACCAGGAACTTTGTGAAGATTGTGCTTTGGCGGGGTGAAGTTCTAGCCGTAACGGGGAGAGTAATTTCTCCCTCAACTTTCACCGCATCTCTGGTGAAGCCAACGAGAGGCGTCGTCACCAGCCGAAGAGAATCCAAAAGCAAGTTCATACAAACAAATGCATCATGTGTCAGAATATCGGCCGAGCTTCCACTATCAACTAATATTCTCTTTACAGGATGTTTAGCAATCGTCATGGATATAACGACGCTTTCATCATTTGGGTTATCTATCCCCTCTAAATCTCTTTCAGGGAGAGGAATTACAATGTTATCTCGCTCGCCCCCCCGATGTCTTTTTGAGGTGCCCCCCGCTCCCCAGGAGATCATCGTCACAGTCTTCTCAGTCGGGGCGTTGTCAATATTGGCTTGATGAGTGGGTGGCGCCGAAGGGCCCGGTACCGCTGGATTTCCTCTCCGGACAAACTGACCGAGGTGCCCTTGCTGGATGAGCTCCTCTATGGCCTTCTTCAGCTGTCAGTAGTCTTCTGTATCGTGGCCGTGATCTCGATGGAAACGGCAATACAGGTTTTTGTTGCGAGGAACTCCAGGCTTCAGGTGCGCAGGGCGCTTGAGATAGGGCTCACCCTCGATTTTCATAAGAATGTGGGAAATCGGGGCTAACAGAGGGGTATAACGCTCACCTACGGGGGCGAAAGTCCATGGCCGACTGTCCGCCCGACGAGGCGGCTCGGGCTTCTTGATGTGAGGCCCTCCTGACTCGGATCGAACTTGCTTTTTGCTGGGGCCTTCATCAGTTTTCCGCCGAGAGGAGTCGACCTCATCAGCGCGAATATATTTCTGAGCTCGACTCAGCAACTCTGCGTACGAGATCGGGGGCTTCTTGTCTAATGAATATGCAAAACGGGAAGGCCGGAGCCCACGCTTCAAGGCCAAGGTGGCCACCGAGTCGTCAAGATGGTAAACCTCCATCACTGCCTCCTTGAAGCAGGCGACGAAGTCCCGAAGAGTCTCCCCACTCTTCTGTCAGATGGCAAAGAGGCTGTCTGCCATCCGAGGGATCCGTTGGCTTGCATCGAAGTGGGCAAGAAAAGCTTTCTCCAGCTGTCTGAATGAACTGATACTGCGAGGAGGTAGACGGGAGTACCAAGCCCTCGCAGCTTTTCGTAGGGTGGCTGGGAAAGCGATGCATAGAAGAGTGTCTGATGCCCCTTGGACATGCATGTGCACCTTATAACTTTTCAGGTGATCAAGGGGATCGGTAGTGCCATCGTAAGGATCCAGCTGAGGAAGGTGAAATCGAGAAGGGACAGGTTCTTCCATGATCCGCCTTGTCAGGGGGGCGACTGTCATACTTCGCCCTCGACTGATTGGTCAGTCGTTGGCCGAGCTCCTCTAAGTGTCGGTAGCGCTCCTCCAGTCGCCTCTCTGTGCGGGGTGAATCCTCTCGCCTGTGGACTCTTCTCCTGACGAGTAGATAGGGGACGGGAGGACGGGCGGCGTCGACGGGATATACCCTTCCCTGGGGCCTTGTCCCGGGATCGCCAGGGAGAGAGACTGTCAGGGGATCTCCTTCTGATGGAAACGTCCTGACGGCGATGCGCCTTCCGTCGGGATTGACCTCCGCGGGTGGATTGTTGGCTGGGCTGCGCCGCAACTTCTTCCAAGGAGTGGGGTGGCGGCAGAGGCTGAGCGGCCGCCGACTGTTGTTGGAGTTCCCGAATCACCGCGGCAAGGGACCGCACCTCCTGAGCGAGGGCGGCGACCCTATCACCTTGGCATGGTGGTGAAGGATGAATTGGCGGGAGGGCCTCCGGCTGCTCGGCCCTCACCTGCTGCTCCCCAGCCAGGCTGGTGGAAGCTTCTTGAGCACGAGTTATCACCATCTCTTCTTCGGGTAAGGAGGGAGTGAGAGCTTGGTCACTTTCTTCCTTACACGCCTTACCACTCACGCTGCCCCCTTCATGGTGCGCCAATCTGTTGCCGCCAGATCACTTTTAATGAGCGTCAAGTGGGCTGAAATCCTCGCGGGCCTATGAGAGAACGGCGAGACCCCTTCCTCCGCTCAGGAACCTGCAAGAAAAGTCTCGGACCGGCGACTCCGGCGGGGACCCTTCGATACCCAAATTAGTGATTTGGGGAACATGGATGATTGTTTTTTTTGAATGATTCGATAGAGCTTGACCCCCTACCTTAAGGACCGGGGGCCTTTTATACCTTGTTCGAAGATCCCTCTTACCCTCCGTTCATCGTGGTCAAGTCCTTTTCAAACGATTGTTAATTTCTGGTCTTCAACGTGCCGCAAAGGACGGGTAATGGGACTGAACGTGGGGCCATACCCGTCATTAGCGGCACCAGGGGAAAGCACGTTCATTGCGCACGTCGTCGGGCACGTTTGTGGTAACATGATCCACCATTCTCGAGGGAAGTGGGCCACGTAGCTTGGACGTGGAAGACCATCGCCGAAGGCCGACGCCGAGACCGACGCCGAGGCCGACACCGAGGTCGGTGCCGACACCAAGACCAAGGCCGACCTCGAAGCCGACACCAGAGCCGAGACGGGCCGCGGTCGACGCGGAGGTCGAGACGGGCCGGGTCCGTCGCCAAGACCAATGGTGGGCCGTGGCCGATGCGAGGGTCGAGACGGGCCGAGTCCGTCACTGAGACTAAGGTGGGCCATAGCCGATGCGGAGGTTGAGATGGGCCGTGGCTGATGCCGAAGCTGACATCGAGGCCTAGATGGGCCACGACCGACACGAAAGTCAAGGTGGGCCACGATGAGCCTAATTGTCAAGGAATTAGCTCGCGGGCTCTTTGATCCGATCGGCCATACCAATAGTCTTAAAAATCTTTATGTTCTCAATTGAACTTTAGCTTGGGGCTATTGATATTAGCGCAATATATTTGCCATACACAAGCAAAATATAAAAACTCTCTTCACAAACAAATTTATATTCTTTAATATATATTTGCACCATTATATCTCTAATTTTGGTGCAACATATATGCCAGTCATACGCAAATAAAATTTAATAAAAGATGAAACTTAATTAGGGGTAGTGCAGCGTATGCTCGCACGAGGCTTCGGTGAAGGTTAACGCGGCTGACGAAAATAAGAGAGGAGCAAGAAGAATCACAACGCAAGAATCAGTGGACCTACATTTCCTTCTTCAACAAAAAGGCCACCATGAAAGGTAGATGGTTATAGAAGTGGTATATATATATATATATATATATATATATATATATATATATAGTTCTTGGATGCTGCAAAATTTCTTCAATGACCACCATTTTTGGAACTTCATGTAGCTAATTAATCTTATCTTTGTTTGAGAGACACTTCTTAGACACCAGAAAAAGCGCGCAAAACAATCAAGAGTGTGATCCGTGGGCAGCATCAGTTTTGCTTGTCAATCTAGTACATGATTGGATGTAGAGCATGCAAGCCCTGTTACAATGGGTCCTGTCTCACCACAAAAAGGTTGAAAAGGCTCAATGTCCATCATGGGTTTTCCTGTGATTAATAATTAACAACATATGTGATGCGCACAGGCCTAACATGTAAGCTCAGATGTGACACATTCAAAGTTCAGATAAGTTACACAAATTTAAAAGCTTAAGCTACATAAGTTCTCAGATTCTTAAGTCATTTGGATCGGCTTGTGACCCAAGAATAGAGAGCATGTGAGTCATGGATATACATGGGCTTGATTTGAGTGCTTTCTTGCATGACTTAAAAGAAAGTTTTTTAAGAAAATATTTAATAACCTAATTGTAGGTTATGAGACTGGATCTATGGGAATTGGGCTCAGGTTTTCTGGATAGGCTTTCATATTTTAGGAAGTTTGTTAGGAAGTTGATTACGGGCTGATGCGGAGATGTTTTATCATTCAAGATGGATGAATATTTAAGTCTCTTTGAATGTAACCTAAAAAGATCAAGAAATAAAGATATTCTCTTTTCTTTTATATTCATCTATTTTCTTCTTCATTATCTTTCCTTACGTGTCTGATTTTTTTGAAAGCTGCGCAACATAACCCATATATATATATATATATATATAAACACATCATTAGGTCCGTGACCTCACTGTGAGGCCGCAGACCATTGTTGGGAAGTATGGAGACATATATATATATATATATATATATGCAAGAGAGAAGGGTTCCACTCTCAAAGGTCTATTTGTCGTTCATGGCTCATATCCTGTGGAAACTTTGGAATCTCATTTGCACAAGAAGTAGGAGATATTTAAGCTTTAGTGATGATCACAGCCTTTTCCTTTAACAAAGATCTTAGAAGACAGACAAGAATAAAGTCCATGACCAGCTTAAAGACCCACCATCTTTGGTCAGGTTGCCACTGTCGTCCGATCCAACCATGATGATATGCCGACGCGCGGGGGAACATTTGCTTGCGCGATACTAATACACAAGATGCCTACTCGATAGGAAAAATCTTTAGCTAGCTATGGAGTCTTGAGTCCATTGAGAGAGAGAGAGAGAGAGAGAGAGAGAGGGCTATCCACAATATGATGGGGGGCATGCCAAGAGCTTTCAGGCTTTGTGGAACTTTTTCTCGACCTAGCTTCTTTGCTCTCCCTTCTGACCAACTTTAATACCTTTTCTTCATTCCCCTGACACGTAACAATGGATATCGAGGCTATCCCTTCTAGATTTTGCATCTTTTCATCAAGTGAAAAGGTAGAAGGTTGTCTGGATGGGCCATCCTAGATTCAACCTTCCATCCATGTCCATGTCCCGGGATCCCATTGCTCAAGCTATCCCCAACAATTTTAGAAGCCACAAGAAAGGTGGAGCCATTTATTTTCCCTTATACGTTAAATAAAAAGAATATTCAACTCAACTCAACTCAACTCATCTATTCAGAATCGGCTACATGAATCTGCTTCCTTCACTCTGCTCTATTCGGGACTAAATCGATATTCAAATTACAAATAGTTATATATATTTTTAATCATTTCTGTCCATATTAGTTTAAATCTATCTCTACCTCTATCTTTACCATGTATTGTTAAAAGATCACTCTTTCTAACTGAAGCATCTTTATTTTTATTTATTTTTTAAAATTTTACCACATATCCAACTTCAAAATGAATGAATAGCATAAAAGAAAGAACATGACATGGAAGAAGATGAATAAATATAAAAATTATACTATTTCATGTTTGATGTAATGTAGGATAACAAATCGGAGTGAACTAACATTATTTTATTCATAGGATTATAAATATATTTTTAAATTTGATAATTATACTCTTTAAAAAAAAAGTTATATTATTTATCGCTAAGGATAAAAATAAAACAGGAAAAATAAAATTTATTTTAATGAATTAGATTTTTTTTTTCTCAGTGCAATAAAATTTTATTCTATGGAAAGAATAAATATATATATATATATATATATATATATTTTAAATTCTGATGTGCCTAACGCGTCCAAATAATTAGTAGGATTGTCGATGGCAGACTTAATTACAAAACGAAGCATGAATGCGAGCAAAGCTTTCTCTTTCACCAACGTTGGCAACGTCAACCGATGGGCACTAAACTAAAAATTATGCATGGATGTCGACGTTGCAACCACCCTTTATCAGTGTTCAATTGTCTCATGCCTGAAAGTCTATTCTCCATCAAGCGGGTATTAATAGGTGAAGCCGAGACAAGAGCTATCTGGTAACCAGTTTCAGTCGAAGATATTTTACAACAGATTTTGTTCTTATGCTTGAAGGAGTCAAGCAATCTTTTCTAAGTTACATTATTATAATTTACGTTAGCTCCAAAACTTTTACATAGTCAAGAAGCTAGATCGCATCAAATTCTACCATTTTCGTAGCTAGAAATCTTCTGTGGCTGACCATCAAGTTGTTGAACTGCAAATAAAAAGTCAGCCAGCAAGGATGTTGATCGTTGTCCTTATCGGAGTAGGTGGAAGGACTTGATCAAACTCCTTGTCAATTATTCGTTAAATAAACATCAATCAATCAAGAAATCTGTGTCTGTTAGCCAAAAAAAAACAATAATCAAGAGATCTGTCTAGGATTAATTTGTAATGAAGGGGACAAAACCAAATAGTCTCTCCAAATAGGTTGCAAATAGTTCACGTTTTGGCCTTTTTTGCGTGACTAATTGAAGGGAACTTGACGAGACGGACACGACGGAATCATAAAGTACAGGACTCCAACGTGAGAGAAGGAGAGCAACGCATCTAAATCCTAAGATTAGCGAGTCATGAAACAATTTGCATTTGAAAAACTAGTATCAAAAACTTGGACCCACAAAGTCAATATTTTATATTTTGCCCCCATTTGAAAAAGCAGGCCTTCTTTCGATCGTATCCTCTTGGAGTGGAAGTTAGATGGAGTTTTCCATCTTCTGTCAAGAAAAGAACAAAGAAGCGAAAGGAAAAAAATAAAATAAAATAAATTAATGGTGTTCTCATCAACTTCAGGTAAAATAGCCCCCAAAATCATAATATATGCATTGGGAATTCTAAGAGAGCTGGTGTTCATATTGAATATCTTGCCATGACCAATCCACATGTATGAACATATGAACATGCCAAAGCGTCCTTTTCTTTGGATAACTCCTCGTTTTCTTCGAATAACTCCTCAAGTGCTCATTTGGCTTTAAAAATAATTTTTTAGATAGAAATAATTATAAAATTGCTAAAGCAAGCAGCCCGAAAGATAGCATGTAGTAACCAATCTCATGGCGACATGTGCCATACTAAAGTGGAATGTGATACAGCTGCATACTCTTAGAATGAACTTAAAGCATGCATGTCAAGCCTACTAAGACTCATAACCAAATACTATCATTATCTAAATTATATCCACATATCATCATAATAAAGTAACACCAACATATTTACAAACATTTAGGTAGTTCATCAAATATCCTAAAATGAGCTAGCAATAACATAAAGAGGCCTATAAAGTCATTCTCGGTAATAAAAGAGAAATGAAACAATTATTCCAACACTACATAACACTAAGATATCTATATCTCACTCCTAGTGCCCAATCTCAAAATGACAAGATCCGCCATGAAATCATCTTCCTCTGAAAAATGTAAAAAAAATAAGGTAATAAGTTAGATGCTAGCAGAAACTTTATACGTACCAATATAAATATGCTATGAAAAACAAATGATCTGATGGCGCCAAGTCATCTTCTTCAAGCGTCGGGGAAGACGGACGTCCTTCTCTCTGGACCTCTACAAGAAAAGTCTCCGGAGACCGGATGCTCCGGTGGGGACCCTCCGACGCTCAAGTTAGTTACTTGGGATCAGACGTAAACCGTCCAGCGGAAGAGAGCTGAGACAGTTAGGATTTTGCTAGGAGGAAGAAAGCTAGAAAACCAAAGTTCAGATCCTTACTTACAGTGCGGGCGCGAATATCCCATCTTACTGTTCCGAAAGATTGCTGTCGTACCATCACTGTGCGTGCCGGAGGCATCCCGCGCTACCATGGCATTACATGTGTCTCACAGCCGCGGTTGTATTTGGTGCGCGCTGTTGCTTGACATGACCGTGCACAGTGGCAAGTGGTAGTGAATCGTACGCCGTAACGGAGCACAGTCACACACAGGAACATGCAGTGCACCATACGCCGTTATGAGGCATGACCCTCCGTAACGGGGCGCAATCACGCACAGGAACATGCAGTGCACCATACGCTGTTATGAGGCATGGCCGCAAGCAATCTCGGGCGCATGGAGAATCACGTGGGCGCGCCAGGTGGCCCGGAGCTGTCATTTGATTCGAAAGCTGGTCCGCGTGCTAATCGCTGATGATGCCCGTGCACCCCGGGACCGGAGGGGGGTCTTGGGGCCGAGATATGGTGATCTCACCCCGAGACCGGAGGGGTCTTGGGGGTGAGATGGTGTCGGTGCACCCCGAGATCAAAAGGGGGTCTCGGGGTCGAGATATGGTGATCCCACCCCGAGACCGAAGGGGGTCTCGGGGGTGAGATGATGCTGGTGCACCTCGAGACCGGAGGGGGTTCTCGGAGTTGAGATATGGTGACCCCACCCCGAGACCGGAGGGGATTTCGGGGTGAGATGATGATGGTGCACCCCGAGACCGGAGGGGGTCTCGGTGTCGAGATATGGTGATCCTATCCGAGACCGGAGGGGGTCTCGGGGGTGAGACGATGCTGGTGCACCCCGAGACCGGAGGGGGTCTCGAGGTCGAGATATGGTGATCCCACCCCAAGGCCAGAGGGGGTCTCAGGGGTGAGATAATGCTGGTGCACCATGAGACTGGAGGGGGGTCTCGGGGTCGAGATATGGTGATCCCACCCCGAGACCGGAGGGGGTCTCGGGGGTGAGATGATGCTGGTGCACCCCGAGACCGGAGGAGGGTCTCGGGGTCAAGATATGGTGATCCTACCCCGAGACCGGAGGGGTCTCGGGGTGAGACGATGCTGGTGCACCCCGAGACCGGAGGGGGTCTCGGGGTCGAGATATGGTGATCCCACCCCGAGGCCGGAGGGGGTCTCGAGGGTGAGATGATGCTGGTGCACCCAAGACTGGAGGGGGGTCTCGGGGTCGAGATATGGTGATCCCACTACGAGACCGGAGGGGGTCTCGGGGGTGAGATGATGCCGGTGCACCCCGAGACCGGAGGGGGGTCTCGGGGTCGAGATATGGTGACCCCACCCCAGACCGGAGGGGATCTCGGGGGTAAGATATGGTGACCTCTGTTAGCTGCGTTACCTTTTATTCTAACGGCACTGGATCAGCCACATCAGATGCCCCCTTACCCCTGAGGTGAAGCGGGCCCCACCGGCAAGGCGAAAGGGGTGTTATCTCCTACGTGGCTGATCCCCGTCCACATTTCTTATGCGGACGACATGGGGAATGTGAAGAGGCGGCCGCTTCCATACACTGTGCCCACCACGATCGACCTCGAGGCGAGGTTAGCTCTTCGAAGTCTGCATGAAAAGCTGCATCATCATTACCTCTCATAGCGGCGATGTCAGCGGAGTCCCATCATTGGCCGAAGGCGTACCGCATCATGCGCTGGGAAACCATTGAGGCAAACCAGCCTATGGCAGGGGTCTAGGTGGCTGACAAGATAAGGCGGGACAATTTGAAAACCCAATAAAACTTGAATGGGGGGATGAATCTGGCCTCAACACTGCTGCCGTCGTCGTCCTCCTCCGAGCCTGCGCTTTGGCCTCCCCTGCAACATGTGAATCCTGCGTTTAGGTTTCTTCCCTCAGGTTAGTTCTTCGTCCATTCTAGACTCCATCTCCTCTCTTATCCATGAGTTCTCCATCCTGGACCTCGAAAGACGATTCGGAGAATCGTTCTCCCTTCGAGAGGCATTGCGCCTCTCCCGCTCTCCTCCTTCTCCTCCATTAGAATGGTCCACCGACTCAGAGGACCATGTCCCCCTGGCCCGGTGCGGGGTCACTGGTGGAGCCCCATCGAGGGGCCGCCGGTAAGGGGCTGGCACCTCCTCGAGGGTGGAGGGGTCCCTGGAGGGGACCGCCTCCACGGTAACAGGTCTGGATTTGGCAAAAATCCGGGCCCGTTACCATATTCCCCAGGACGTCGAGCTTTTCCTGCCGACTCCTGACGATAGAGTCGTCTCCTCCCGACCCGGTCGGGTGGCCTTGTATGAAATTTGCTTGAAGGCGGGTCTCCGCCCACCTTTTCCTTCTTTCTTTATCAACCTTCTTGACTACTACTCTTTGACCCTTCTCAATTGGTCCGAACTCTTATCGGGTTGTTAGCGCCTTTGTTATCCTCTGTCACCGTCTTGGCATCATCCCCCGGATCTCTCTTTTTCGGTGCTTCTATATCCTCCGATCCCATAAGGGTTGGTGGCTATTCCAGCCCCGACCCAATCAGGTCCTTAAGCTCTTTCTTCCTTCCTCGATCAAGGGATGGAAGTCCCGATTCTTTTTGCTGGCCTGGACCAAGTTAGGCCCTGGTGGGGAGACCCCGACCTCAGAGGCAACGCGAACTCCACCGTCCACCCTGGAGATCGAGAAGCGTTGAGTCAATTGTTAGCCGCCGAGGTTCCTCGGTACACCTTGCTCTTGACGGAAGATAACCTTCAGTCGGCGGGTCTTATCTCCCACCGGGGTAAGCCATTTCCACACTTAGCCAAAATTTTGCCTTCTTCTCCTTCTTTTCTTCCTCTCTTTTCTCTCTTTTTTTTTTGACTTTGATTGATGTCACAAGCCATGAAGATACAGACACAGAAGCTTCTGAAGGCTGTCTCCAAAAGAGGGCCCGGGAGGGGCCAAGTGAAGGCCAGTGAGCTCCAGCCCCGAAACGCCCGACAGCTCGGGCTCCCCATCTACCGGCATCACAAGACCTCTCAACTGCTCCAAAAATTGATCTCACAGCTGACACCCCGCCAGAGATGGTGGCGACCGCGAGAGTCCCAATAGAGGAGCCAGCCGCAGAGGAGCCGACAGTGGCGGAGCCCATAGTGGAGGAAGAGCTTCCTACCCCCGGCGAACCGACCCCGCCGGAGGCTGCCAGGGACTGGGGTGAGGGGCCATCAAGGACAGCAAGCCCACCCCCCGAGAGGACGCCTAGGGGCAGCCCGCATGCTGAGCCGGAGAATGCCGAGACGGCCGAATGGAGCGGGGCCAGGCCGGGGCCATCCCAGGACTCCATCTTGAACGATGGTTGCTGGGCTGAATGGGTCCTTGCCCCGGTCTTTAGGCCCGAGGTCCTGGAGGAGCTCAGCCACCAGAAGGCGAGCACATTCTTCCGGGATTCCTACGCGGCCGTCGTCAGGGTAAGCGGTCTTTCCGTCCTTTGCCTTTATATTCCCTTCTTTTTTCTTTTTTTGGCTAACCTAGAACTTTCGTGCAGCTCACGCACTCCCTAAGGGCCGCCAGGGATATAATCCATGGTGGGAAGGCCCTTCTGCGTGAGACGCAGGAGGCTGAAGATGCCCAGCATCGCGCGGAGGTGGCCAAGGAAGCGCTGGAATCGGCCAAAAGCGCCTGGGCTAGTAAGACCAGGGCCGCCGAGAGCCGAGCAGAGCCCGACACCAACCGTCTGTGGGCGGTGCTCCACCAAATGATGGAGGCCAAGAACGCCGTGATGGCCAGAGATTTACACATCTCTGAGTTGACCCTGGCCCTCCAGAAGATTGAGGGTCGGGTGGTTGCGGCTGAGGAGAAAGTAAAGGCCGCGGAGGAAGAGGCATGGGATGCGAAGGAAGAAGCAAACCAATCCGGGGAGGAGGCGAGCCGTGCCCGGGAGGCCGAGAGGGCTGCAGTGGCAGCCCTCGCTGCAGAGGAGAGGGCTCGGGCCGCTGAGGTGGAAGCTGCCATTGTGGCCAGGACCGCTGGAATCATAGAGGAGTACAAAGCGTCCGAGCGCTTTACAGATGATTTAGCAGAAGCCTCAGCGGCGGTGTTCCTTCAAGGATTCCAGCATGGGAAGGAAAAAATTGCCAGGGACTTGAACATTCCCCAAGCCCTGGAGGTCGAGCCAGATCATTTCTCAGATTCGGCCCCTTCCAACGATGAGCCCGCGCCAGCAGAACCGTGAGCTTGTATTTTTTTTTTACAAGTCCGACGACGTCTGCATTTTGTAACGCTTTCAAGTTAATGAAATACTTTTCTTCTCCAAAATAAATTTTGTTTGCGACTCTTACCCCGAATTTGTTGGTTGACAATGCGCGGCCCCTTGATCCCATTAGTCCCACTAGTGCCAGGGGATAACTCTTAACTCATACGATCCATTCCATCCTAGCCATTTAGGACGAAACTTGGGGCCAGGAGGGATAGGTTTCTTGAGGTTGAATTGCCGGTCATTAGGGGTTGAGGTAGGCGTGTTCTTCAGGACCGACGGTGCACCGCTCTACCTATGTCGGGCCTTGTGCCAGGTAGGCACGCAGCTTTTGGTGCCAACGAGGGTTGGACTTTGTGTGCCATCGGGCGCCGGCTGTATATGTCGTCGGGTGCTATGTGCCGTCGGGTGCCAGGCTTTATGTGCCGTCGGGTGTTGGGCTTTATGCCTGGCTGGCCTAGGGCTTTAGGTGCCGACGGGTGTCGGGCTTTATGTGCCATCGGGTGTCGGGTTTTATGCCTGGCTGGTGCAGGGCTTTAGGTGCCGACGGGTGTCGGGCTTTATGCCTGGCTGGCCTAGGGCTTTTGATGCCGACGGGTGTCGGGCTTTATGCCTAGCTAGCCTAGGGCTTTAGGTGCTGACGGGTGTCGGGCTTTATGCCTAGCTGGCCTAGGGCTTTAGGTGCCGACGGGTGTCTGGCTTTATGTGCCATCGGGTGTCGGGCTTTATGCCTGGCTGGTGCAGGGCTTTAGGTACCGACGGGTGTCGGGCTTTATGCCTGGCTGGCCCAGGACTTTAGGTGTCGATGGGTGTCGGGCTTTATGCTTGGCTGGCCCAGGGCTTTAGGTGCCGACGGGTGTCGGGCTTTATGCCTGGCTGGCCCAGGGCTTTAGGTGCCGACAGGTGTCGGGCTTTATGCCTGGCTGGCCCAGGGCTTTTGGTGCCGACGGGTGTCGGGCTTTATGCCTAGCTGGCCTAGGGCTTTTGGTGCCGACGGGTATCGGGCTTTATGCCTGGCTGGACCAGGGCTTTAGGTGCTGACGGGTGTCGGGCTTTATGCCTGGCTGGCTCAGGGCTTTTGGTGCCGACGGGTGTCGGGCTTTATGCCTGGCTGTGCAGGGCTTTTGGTGCCGATGGGTGTCGGGCTTTATGCCTGGCTGGCCTAGGGCTTTTGGTGTCGATGGATGTCGAGCTTCATGCCTGGCTGGCCTAGGGCTTTAGGTGCCGACGGGTGTCGGGCTTCATGCCTGGCTGGCCCAGGGCTTTAGGTGCCGACGGGTGTCGGGCTTCATGCCTGGCTAGCCCAGGGCTTTAGGTGAAAAGAACTCAGGAGCTAAAATTAAAATTTGTTAATATAAAATAAGGGGCGAAAGCCCAAATGGATACAGGCATGGTATTTGATGTGAGAGAGGGAATGCGTTACTGATAGTACTGGCGAAGGTTGTCTGCATTCCATGTCCTAGGGAGTGGCTTCCCATCGAGCTCTTCAATCTTGTAAGCTCTGTGGCGAAGTGTCTCGGCGATCCTATAGGGTCCTTCCCATTTTGGAGCTAGCTTGCCTCCCTCTGCCGGCTTCGAGACCTCAGCCCGTCGAAGAATCAGGTCCCATGGCAAAAAAGTCCTGGAACGCACACGGGCGTTGTAATATTTGGTGGCCCGTTGCTGGTAGACTGCCATCCGGAGTCGCGCTCGGTCTCACACTTCCTCCACCAGGTCGAGGTTGGCTCGCAGCTGGTCTGTGTTGCCTTCCTCGTTGTATGATTCCACTCGAGGGCTTGGTGAGCCAATCTCCATCGGGATGACGACTTCGGATCCAAAGACTAAGCTGAATGGGGTTTCGCCGGTAGGGGCTCGCGGCGTTGTGTGGTAGGCTCACAGCACGTTGGGGAGCTCCTCCACCCATCGTCCCTTATAGTCATCCAGTCGAGATCTCAGCCCTTAGAGAATGATCCGATTAGTCACCTCGGCCGCTCCGTTGGTTTGAGGGTGTCCAACGGAAGTGAACTTCTGACGGATGCCCAGCTCAGAGCAGAACTCCCGGAAGGGCGCGTTGTCAAACTGCCGGCCATTATCAGTGACCGGGTTTGCGGTAGCCCGAACCGACATATAATGGACTTCCAGAAGAAGGATCTCACTTTGCTCTCTGTGATCTTAGCAGGGGCCTCGGCTTCAACCCACTTGGTGAAGTGATCCACGACCACCAAGAGGAACTTTCACTGCTCGGAGGCCGGGGGAAATGGTCCCAGGATATCCATACCAACTGGGCGAAGGGCCAGGGTGCCACTAAGGGAGTTAGCTGAGACGTCAGCTGTCGTTGGATATTAGCGTGACGCTGACAGCTATCACACCTCTTAACGAGCTCAGCATGTCCTCCTTCATTGTTAGCCAGAAGTACCCCTGCCGCAAGGCCTTGTAAGCTAGGGCTCTGCCCCCCAGGTGACTCCCACAGATGCCTTCATGGATCTCTCGAAGGATGTAATCTGATTCGGTCAGTCCAACGCATCGGAGGACTGGGTATGAGAATGATCTTCGATAAAGCTTTCCGTCCATCATTAAGAACCTCGGGGCCCTTCGCCTGAGTAGCTTGGCCTCAGCGGAGTTCTCTGAGAGAGTACCGTCGGTCAAATATCGGATGTAGGCATCCATCCAGGAGGGCTCTTGCTCCATCGGCAACGCTTCATCCGCGACTTCAATGCTTGGGGTTTGTAGGTGCTCCACATATGTTCTTCCCAGCGTTCCGTCGACCGAAGTGGCCAAACGGGACAATGCGTCGGCTCTGGCATTCTCCACTCGAGGAATGTAGCTGACACTGAAGTAAGAGAAACGAGAGGCTTGTGATTGCACCTTGCTTAAATAGTGGGACATGGTCGGGTCCCTAGCTTCATACTCCCCAGCGATCTGCCCAGAAACAAGCTGAGAGTCTGTGAAGGCCTCAAACGCCCCGTGCCTAACTCCTCAGCCAACCTCATCCCTACTAGCAAAGCTTCATACTCCGCCTGGTTGTTGGTGTTGGGAGAGTTAATCCCCGAGGCATGCATATTTTAAAATTTGATAACAATTATCAATGCGGAAATTTAAAGATTACATATTAATCTTTCTAACATGCATCAATATCATATCTTTGCCTTATATTATAAGATCGTTTGATCTAAGTATTGCATATAAATTAAATAATTAAAATCATATCTTAATCTTCAAGATGAGAAGTCATACTACTCATCTTGAAGCCTGCCTTAAGATCTAAGGATCAAATCACTCACCTTAAGAACAATAGGTAAATCCTTTGTGCTCTGCAGCCGTTCAATCGTCCGGCCTCTAGTATTGTCCACACGAAGCCCCGAATGATTGGATTCCCGGAAGTGCTAGCTCGTGGAAAATAATTTGCTGATCTTGAATTCTTCCACTTGAATCTTCCTCCAAGATCCACCAAGCTTTTGCTAACACTAAAATCACACCAGAATTTTCTGTTCTAACTCTTAGAACTGTAACACTTGGTTCTAACTGTTTAGAATTTTTGATCTCTTTTGATCTTGTGTTTTGTATTTTATCTGGTGAGGGATGTCCTCTATTTATAGTTTCATATTAGCCAGCCTATTGAATTCTAACATTTAGAATTCCGCTGTTTTTGTGAAAAGCAAAGAGACATATTAAATTCACACACTTATCAATGCATGAAGAGTTGTGTGGAGTGCTCTTCCAAAGAGGCACATTAATTCACACGCTTGTCAATGCATGGAGAGTTGTGTGGAGTATTCTTCCAAAGAGGCACATTAATTCACACACTTGTCAATGCACGAAGAGTTGTGTGGAGTGCTCTTCTAAAGAGGCACATTAATTAACACACTTGTCAATGCACGGAGAGTTGTGTGGAGTGCTTCCAAAGCGGCACCTTTTAGAAAAAATTATTTTTCTTGAACTTGGGAATCATTTGAAGAAGACTAAAAGTTATAAATTAAATTCTGCATGAGAATTTAATTTCTCATGAGATGAAATTTTAGTTATCTCATCATGCGAGAAAACCTTTTTCACACATGGGGTTTGGATTTTTGGTTTTAAGCTAATTTGAATTTATTGGATTAAACCAATATAGATCATGGTCCTAGACCAAATCAAATTTGGCTAATCCTGAATCTATTTAAATCCAAATCAAATCTAATTTCAAATCAATATTTGAAATTGATTAGTCATTCTAGTAGACTTAAACCAAATTGAATCTTATTCACTTGTATTTAATCCAATTGAGATAATTCAATCAATCAAATTGATTAATTAAATCATATACGATTCTCAATCGTTGATCAGCAAATAGATCATCCTAGGAAACTTCTATGCGTGTAATTCTCTAGGTTCGAACCTAAGCCGGTAGCATAGAAACAATTTCTATACTAATCGATGTGCCCATCTAGCAATGAACCCGACGTCCGGATAGATCGAAGAGTTGCCTAGCAAACTCCCAAGAACCCTAAGAAATAGTTACCGTATAATTCATCATCTTGACCACAAATGCTAAGGATGGCTTAAGAGCCTGTCAACTCTAAACAACAAATCCATAAAGTGATTTCAATTTTAGTGATCATGTGACTTTCACATGAATTGCCTTGGCCAAGGTCTTGCTAAATTGAAACACAAGAATTTCTCCTTTTAACGGGATAGGTCAAATTCCATCTTGATCCACAACTGACTACCACAAGTACTTGACTGCACCCAGTAACCTTTCGTAGCTGGATTAGAAATCTAGGTGGTCCGGCACCTAAGTACAATGAGTTTCTTGTAAGCCACTGGTTGTGATCTTCAGGTCTGAAGAATACTTATACCTATATCTTCTCGGATTAACTCTTGACAGTAGAGTATCTGGAAATGAGTCACGTTCGGTGAAATGTACTCCTACACTTTCACCTGTATGTCATACCAGTGTCTCTACACTCCTTGGTTAAGAGGACAACCAACAAATATGATGTACAACGTCCTATAATTGATAGTACTATGGCCCTGTCATAGTATATCATTTGGTCGCGAACTCTTTTAAGGACCTTCAAAGATAAATCCTCCTTTATCGTGAAGGAAGATCCTGAGGGCTTCATTACTATTAGGAGTTTTAAGAAGATGTTCTTGTAATGAATAAAATGCCAAATAACTTTTATTAATATATCAATTTATATACAATTTACATCAACACAATCATCAAATGATTGGCTTTAGGATACAATTCCCAAAAGTTGGTTGCCGAGAACTGGAATCCGAGAGCATACTCCACTGCATCCCCCTAGGGCTCGCAAGAATGAGTCCAGCTCCGCTTCCTTGAGAATTTGTGGCTCCATCATGCAGAATCCAATCCTCCTTTCTTCCTCTTCGGTCGAGGGAAGGTCTACACACTCCTCCGGGCGTACCTCCTCCACACCTCTCTCGGTCCAGGAACACTCAACCAAGAATCAGCTACACATAAGACTTCATGGCCGACCTTGGCCGGATGGATAGGTCAAACTCACTTAGTTTAATGGCCCATTTGGCTAGCCGACCGAAGGTGTCGGGATGAGACAAGATGGTCCGGAGTGGTTGGTCCGTGAGCACCATGATGGATTGAGCTTGAAAGTAAGGTCGGAAGCATTGAGCAGAGACTACCAGGGAAAAATAATCTTCTCGGTTCTAGAGTATCTGGTCTCGGCATCATGAAGTACCTTGCTGGTGTAATAGATCGGCTTCTGGACCCCCATCAACATCCATGAGCACGAGCACAGAGCTGACAGCTTCGGGGGAGGCTGCAAGATATAGGAAGAGCTCCTCTCCATTCTTAGGCTTGGACAACAGCGGGGAGTGGATAGAAACTGCTTCAACTCCTCAAAGGCATCCTGACACTCCTTCGTCCACTCGAAGCCGTTGACCTTGCGCAACGCCTTGAAGAAGGGCATGCACCTTTCTGCCGATCTTGACATAAAACGACTCAAAGCCACCACCCTCCCAGTTAGGCATTGCACCTCCTCTTGTTAGCTGGGGGCCTCATCTCCAAGATAGCCTGATCTTGTTAGGGTTGGCTTCAATCCCTCGTTGGGTCACCATAAAGCCTAGAAACTTGCTTGCTGCCACTCCAAAAGCGCACTTGTGGGGGTTAAGCCTCATCCGATACCGGCACAGGATGTTGAAGGTTTCCTCGAGGTCGGCGACATGGTCAGCAGCACTGGTACTCTTGGTCAGCATATCATCCACATCACCTCCATGTACACCCTATCTGGTCCTCAAAGACCTTATTCATCAATCTTTGATAGGTGGCCCCGACATTCTTCAACCCAAACGGTATCACCTTGTAACAGTAGATCCCCTTTTCTGTGATAAAGAGGTGGCTTCCTCATCCGCCGGGTTCATCCTGATCCGATTATACCCCGAGAATGCATCCATGAAACTAAGGGTTTCATGCCCGGACATGGCGTCCACAAGCTGGTCGATCCGGGGCAGCAGGAAGCTGTCTTTGGGGCACGCCTTGTTGAGGTCGGTGAAGTCCACGCACATCCTCCAGCTCCCACTGGCCTTGCGAACCATCACGACATTTGCCAGCCAGTCTGGGTAGTGCACCTCGCGGATGTGACCGGCGGCCAGCAGCTTCCTCACCTCCTCATCCACGGCCCTCTGTCGATCGGGAGTGAAACTCCTTTTCTTCTGCCAGATGGGTCGGCACTCCACCCGAATGTTAAGTTGGTGGGTAATCACCTCCTCTGGGATCCCTGGCATGTCGGACGCCGACCAGGCGAAGACATCCGCATTATCTCGCAGAAAGGTGAGGAGTCGGTCTCGAGCCTCCTCCGGGAGTAGGGCTCCAATCCGGACTGCTCTTGCTGGGTCCTCCCCGAGGGGGAAAGTAAGCAGTCGCTCTGCCGGCTCTCCTCTTCTCTCCAGGTCTCGAGGATCCAATGTCTCAGGTACCGGTGCGGGTGCCGCCCCTACAGACTAGGGGCCATGTGGTAGCAAAGTAAAGGTGGATTCTGCTCTCCCCGCATCTTCCCGACTCCTTCGCTGGTAGGAAACCTCACGAGGAGCCTCTTAGTGGATATGACAGCATCCAAAAGATTAAGCCTCTTAGTGCCACTCCAAGCTTGGAGATAAACTTTCGCAGCCACAACAGCTTCTTTCGTAGCATCTGATGTAGCGATGTACTCTGCCTCGCACACCGAATCTGCCACTATATGTTGCTTGAAACTTTTCGAGTAAACAGCTCCACCATTTAGGATAAACACGAAACCCGATACACTTTTGCTATCATCATGATCTGATTGGAAACTGGAATCAGTATATCCAACAAGTTTCAAATCAGACTCTCCATAGACTAACCACTGGTCCTTAGTATTTCTCCAATACTTAAGGATTGTCTTAACAACTTGCCAGTGTTTTCTCCTGGATCAGATTGGTATCTACTCACTACTCCTAGTGAGTATGCCACATCTGGTCTTGTACATGTCTTGGTATACATAATCGATCCTACTACCGAAGCATATGGAATTCGACTCATACGTTCTCTTTCATTAGAGTTGTTGGACAATCCTTCTTAGAAAGATGAATTCCATGGCCTATCGAAAGATAGCCTTTCTTGGAATCTCCATGCTAAACCTCTTTAGCACTGTGTCAATGTACGTAGATTGGGATAAACCAAGCATCCTCTTAGATCTATCTCTATAAATCTTCATCCCGAGGATGTATGATGCTTCTCCCAGATCTTTCATGGAGAATTGTGATGATAACCATGTCTTTATTCCTTGTAATGCAGGGACATCATTTCTGATTAAGAGAATGTCATCCACATATAATACAAGAAATACAATAACAAAACCGTTAGCCCATTTATAAATGCAAGGTTCTTCTTTATTCTTAATAAAGCCATAAGATTTGATCACTTTATCAAATCGTATGTTCCAACTCCTAGATGCTTGCTTAAGTCCATAAATAGACTTCTGTAGCCTGCATACTTTAGACTCGTCTTTAGATATAAAACCTTCAGGCTGTATCATATACACTTGTTCTTCTAAATCACCATTTAGAAAAGCGGTTTTAACATCCATTTGCCAAATCTCATAATCTAAGTGTGCTGCTATAGCTAGCATAATCCGAATGGATTTCAGCATTGCCATAGAGAAAACATTTCGTCATAGTCAATACCATAACGTTGACGATACCCCTTGGCAACCAGACGTGCTTTATAGGTCTCAACCTTTCCGTCTGCGCCTCTTTTCCTCTTGAAAACCCTACTTACACCCTATGGGTTTTATCCCTTTGGGTGGGTCAACTAATGTCCATACATTATTGTCCTTCATGGAATCAAGTTCGGATTTCATGGCATCAAGCCATTTATTAGAGTCAGTCCTTTGCATAGCATCCATATAGGTGATCGGATCCTCGTTGTTCTCATCGAGTTCAACAGGATCATCGTTCTGGACCAAGAAACCTAAGTATCTGTCCGTTGATGTGGTACTCTACCAGATCGCCTTAATGGTGCATCTAAAATGGGTTTTGAGTTTGATCTAATCAACTCAGATTCTAAGGGTTCACTGGTTTGTGTTGTTCCTTCTACTTGATGAACTTCCTCAAGTTCAACATTAGAGCTATTTGTTCCTTCACTAAGGAACTCCTTTTCAAGAAAAACTGCTCTATTACTAATGAACAACTTTTGTTCTTCAGTATTGTAGAAGTAATATCCTTTGGTTTCTTTCGGATAGCCGATGAAAAAATATTTGTCAGATTTGGGTTCAAGTTTGTCTGATTTTGCACGTTTCACATAAGCTGGACACCCCCAGACTCTCAGATAGGTGATTACGGTTTATGTCCATACCACATCTCATGTGGAGTTTTTGAAACAGACTTACTTGGAACCTTATTGAGAATATGACAAGCTGATTCTAATGCATATCCCCAAAAGGATATTGGCAAGCTTGCAAAACCCATCATGGACCGAACCATGTCTAACAGAGTTCGATTCCTCCTTTCCGACACACCGTTATGTTGTGGTGTTCCTGGAGGAGTCCATTGGGAGAGAATCTCATTCTCCCTTAAATATGTCACAAGTCATTGGAAAGGTATTCGCCTCCTCGATCTGATCGAAGGATCTTAATACATTTTCCTGTTTGTTTTTCTACTTCTTTATGATATTGTTTGAACATTTCAAACGATTCAGATTTATGTCGCATAAGATAGACATAACCGAACCTAGAAAGGTCGTCTGTAAAAGTAATGAAGTAGTAATATCCACCTTTGGCACAAGTGCTCATTGGTCCATACATCAGTATGTACTAGACTTAATAGCTCTTTAGCTCTTTCACCTTTTCCAGTAAAAGATGACTTGGTCATTTTACCAAGAAGACAGGATTCACAGGTAGTTAATGATTCACAATCATCAACTCGAAGGATGCCCTCCTGAGTTAACCTGTTTAATCTGTTCTTATTGATATGACCCAGCCGATGGTGCCAAAGATAAATGTCTGTGACATCAGTTGTTCTAGGGCGCTTACTTGATTTGTACACTACATTCACAGGCTGTGATAATATATAAATGCCATTAGATAAATGCCCAGTCATTACAGTGACTCCATTCATAATGATATTCAAAGTAACATCCTTTATTGAAATTTCATAATGACTTTTGGCCAGAAGGCCTACAGAAATTACGTTCAACAAGAACGTTGGGCAAAAATGACAATCATTTAGTATAATGACATTTCTATTGAAAACTATTTCAAGAACTCCTAATGCCAGAACTGGAACTAATCTTCCATCGCCGACATTAAGGAATCTTTCATTGTCCTCAAATCTTTTAGTGACCTGTAGTCCCTGCAATGAATTGCAAATGTTAAAAGGACTCCCGGTATCCAATACCCAGGTCTGATTATCATATACAGAAAAATTACAAGGTGTTATCATATAAATACCTTGTTGAGCAACATCTTGCCCCTTTTTCTTCTTCGGCCTGTTTGGATCAAGTGTGGCAATGTAAAGAGGACAGTTCCTCTTCCAGTGCCCTTGCATCTTGCAATGAAAGCATTCAGCTTGACTTTTATCAACTTTCTTCTTCTGCATCTGACCCCTTATAGATGTCCTAGCATGTTGCACCTTTTTCTTATTCTTTTTCTTCTTCCCTTTCCCAAAGGGTTGACGCCCTACCTTAGATCCTTCAACCACATTAACCAAACCCTTAGAGAGCTGGTTATCCTTCTCAAAGTTCTGTAACAACCCCAACAAACCGTGGTAGTTGACTGCAGGCTTTGTCATTCGAAAATGAGTAAGGAAAGGTCGGAAGGATGGAGGCAAGGAATTCAGGATCGCATCTTTTCCCAACTGCTCATGTAGGGGAAAGCCGAGCTTGCTTAGCAGTTCTATCTTCTCGATCATGTACAATACATGATCAGTGACAGGAGATCCATCCCTCATTCGAGCATTAAAAATAGCACAACTAGTCTTGTGCCTTTCAACGTCGTCAGGTGTGCCGAAAGATTCATTCAACGCTTGAATGATTTCTTCTGGCTGAGCATTCTCGAACCGGCGACCGAATTCATCGTTCATTGCTGCTAGCATGATGCAACGTACGCTAGTTCTATCATTGAGCCACTTCTGATAAGTGTCTTTCTCAGAACTTTGTGTGTTTGCATCAGGTATCTTTGGTGCAGGATTATTAAGAATATATAGAATCCTCTCATGCTCAAGGACGATCTTAAGTTTTCTAAACCAGCTATTGAAATTTGAACCATTCAACTTGTCACTATCCAATAGGGACCTTAATGATAAATTAGTGGCCATTTTCTGCATAAGGAAAAACTAAAGTTTATTAGTATATAAATTGATTCAGTCTAAAGACTTGGACTTTAGTCTAAAGATTCTTCCACTATTTTGTTTAAATTGGCAGCCTCTACACCCCAATTCGAAGAATTATTCTTAATTCTTTAGCGGGCACTAAGATCTACATAGACTACATACAGGCCCAAGTGAAGCTTGGCCAACCCATATGCATCTAAGAGTAGGTTCAAAACCAATTGTTTTCCAAAATAATTCTTAGTGTTCAGTTTTGCCCCATGTACCTCTTCAGCAGGCATGGAGTGCCTCCACTGAAAGTTCTGGTTAGGTCCAACCATTAAATGATATAATCAGTGTAACCTATCAATAGACAACCAAGCCCGAGTGAAGCTCGGCTCACCTGACTGTCTATTTAATAGTTACGCTGACTTATCATATAATGAATGATAATTCCGATGGTTGACAAGCACCAGGCATGGAGTGCCTCCAATGATTATCAAGACATCGGACTCATTATCACCCACCTTAATGGGAGGCTATGATCTAGTTATCATATAACTATTTCATTTTAAGGACCTAATAATTTTAGAGGATTTTATAATTTGAAGACAAATTGACTAATCAAGTTCTCCCACTGAATGTATGAAATGGGTAGAATGAAACAAGATTAAGTCAGGTTAAGTGGCACCTAAATCAGTCAGACTGATTTCCTTACAGGCATGGGTCAACCCGAATCAGGTAAATGATCTGAATCATAAATGGTTCACCACATTGACCAGGTGAGTGAGATCGATGGGAGGGATATGCCATTAACTCGTTAAAGACGCATCAATACGAGTAGCTCCCAATTAAAAACCATTCGATCGTTGATCCTAGAGCAACTTGCCAACTCACCTTGACATCATATGGTTAACCAATTCTGATTTGACCATCTAAGAGATTCATGCTCAACCACGGAGCCTAATCTACTTCCATTTGGTTTAATCAAAGAGAAGGACATGATCAACTACAACTATTGTTTGATTTAGAGCATTCTTAACCTAATCTAATTAGATTTGTTCAAATACTCTTTTAGTCCAGTTGATTTAAACCTTAGGGTCTAACCCTTTATGGACCCGATTTAGCTAACCCAAAAGATTAAATATATTTCATGTTTACATGTCATATATTTCAATCAAGCATCACATGTATTATGTTACTACTCATAATTCCTATATTTAGATCATATCTAAAGAGATTATGAATTAACATTTGACATTCAAATTAGACTCTCATAAATATTTGTATGTTTCATAACATAGACATCATGCCATCATATATCATATCTATGTTTTATACTAAACATGCAAATATCATGCTTTTATACAACATCAATATGTATCAAATATAAAACATCTTTTGAGAGTGCGTGTAATCTATGTTTTGATGCATAAGCTCAATTTAAATTATCTTTGGATTGAGCATCAATGATAAAACAATAGCACGGCAATATGTCACAGAATACCTCATTGAATGGGTAATTTGGATTTTCAATCCATCTGTGACCATATAGCCTTGCGATTAGTTTTAGCCATTAATTACACAATTAATAAGAATTTACATGCAATAAATTAGATCAATAAGAAACCATTGCTCTGATACCATTTGTTGGGAGAGTTAATCCCCGAGGCATGCATATTTTAAAATTTGATAACAATTATCAATGCGGAAATTTAAAGATTACATATTAATCTTTCTAACATGCATCAAGATCATATCTTTGCCTTATATTATAAGATCGTTTGATCTAAGTATTGCATATAAATTAAATAATTAAGATCATATCTTAATCTTCAAGATGAGAAGTCATACTACTCATCTTGAAGCCTGCCTTAAGATCTAAGGATCAAATCACTCACCTTAAGAACAGTAGGTAAATCCTTTGTGCTCTGCAGCCGTTCAATCGTCCGGCCTCTAGTATTGTCCACGCGAAGCCCCCGAATGATCGGATTCCCGGGAGTGCTAGCTCGCGGAAAAATAATTTTGCTGATCTTGAATTCTTCCACTTGAATCTTCCTCCAAGATCCACCAAGCTTTTGCTAACACTAAAATCACACCAGAATTTTCTGTTCTAACTCTTAGAACTGTAACACTTGGTTCTAACTGTTTAGAATTTTTGATCTCTTTTGATCTTGTGTTGTTATCTGGTGAGGGATGTCCTCTATTTATAGTTTCATATTAGCCAGCCTATTGAATTCTAACATTTAGAATTCCGCTGTTTTTGTGAAAACCAAAGAGACATATTAAATTCACACACTTATCAATGCATGAAGAGTTGTTGGAGTGCTCTTCCAAAGAGGCACATTAATTCACACACTTGTCAATGCACGGAGAGTTGTGTGGAGTGCTCTTCCAAAGAGGCACCTTTTAGCAAAATTTATTTTTCTTGAACTTGGGAATCATTTGAAGAAGACTAAAAGTTATAAATTAAATTCTGCATGAGAATTTAATTTCTCATGAGATGAGATTTTAGTTATCTCATCATGCGAGAAAACCTTTTTCACACATGGGGTTTGGATTTTTGGTTTTAAGCTAATTTGAATTTATTGGATTAAACCAATATAGATCATGGTCCTAGCCCAAATCAAATTTGGCTAATCCTGAATCTATTTAAATCCAAATCAAATCTAATTTCAAATCAATATTTGAAATTGATTAGTCCTTCTAGTAGACTTAAACCAAATTGAATCTTATTCACTTGTACTTAATCCAATTGAGATAATTCAATCAATCAAATTGATTAATTAAATCATATACGATTCTCAATCGTTGATCAGCAAATAGATCATCCTAGGAAACTTCTATGCGTGTGACTCTCTAGGTTCGAACCTAAGCCGGTAGCATAGAAATAATTTTCTATACTAATCGATGTGCCCATCTAGCAATGGAACCCGACGTCCGGATAGGTCGAAGAGTTGCCGAGCAAACTCCAAGAACCCTAAGAAATAGTTACCGTATAATTCATCCTCTTGACCACAAATGCTAAGGATGGCTTAAGAGCCTGTCAACTCTAAACAGCAAATCCATAAAGTGATTTCAATTTTAGTGATCATGTGACTTTCACATGAAGTGCCTTGGCCAAGGTCTTGCTAAATTGAAACACAAGCATTTCTCCTTTTAACGGGATAGGTCAAATTCCATCTTGATCCACAACTGACTACCACAAGTACTTGACTGCACCCAGTAACCTTTCGTAGCTGGATTAGAAATCCAGGTGGTCCGGCACCTAAGTACAATGAGTTTCTTGTAAGCCACTGGTTGTGATCTTCAGGTCTGAAGGATACTTATACCTATATCTTCTCGGATTAACTCTTGACAGTAGAGTATCCGAAATGAGTCACGTTCGGTGAAATGTACTCCTACACTTTCACCTGTATGTCATACCAGTGTCTCTACACTCCTTGGTTAAGAGGACAACCAACAAATATGATATACAACATCCTATAATTGATAGTACTATGGCCCTGTCATAGTATATCATTTGGTCGCGAACTCTTTTAAGGACCTTCAAAGATAAATCCTCCTTTATCGTGAAGGAAGATCCTGAGGGCTTCATTACTATTAGGAGTTTTAAGAAGATGTTCTTGTAATGAATAAACTGCCAAATAACTTTTATTAATATATCAATTTATATATAATTTACATCAACACAATCATCAAATGATTGCTTTAGGATACATTCCCAACAGTTGATTGTCGGGAACTGGAATCTGAGAGCATACTCCACTGCATCCCCCCCAAGGCTCGCAAGAATGAGTCCAGCTCCGCTTCCTTGAGAATTTGCGGCTCCATCTACATGCAGAATCCAGTCCTCCTTTTCCACCTCCTCGATCGAGGAAAGGTCTACACACTCCTCCGAGCGTACCTCCTCCACACCTCTATCGTCCAGGAACACTCAACCAAGAAATCAGCTAACACCTAAGACTTCATGGCCGATCTTGGCCGGATGGATAGGTCAAACTCACTTAGTTTAATGGCCCATTTGGCTAGCCGACCGGAGGTGTCGGGCAAGACAAGATGGTCCGGAGAGGTTGGTCCGTGAGCACCACGATGGGATGAGCTTGAAAGTAAGGTCGGAAGCGTTGAGCAGAGACTACCAGGGAAAAAATAATCTTCTCGGTTCTAGAGTATCTAGTCTCAGCATCATGAAGTACCTTGCTGGTATAATAGATCGGCTTCTGAACCCCATCAACATCCATGCGCACGAGCACAGAGCTGACAGCTTCGGGGGAGGCTGCAAGATATAGAAAGAGCTCCTCTCCATTCTTAGGCTTGGACAACAGCAGGGGAGTGGATAGAAACTGCTTCAACTCCTCAAAGGCATCCTTACACTCCTTTGTCCACTCGAAGCCGTTGACTTGCGCAACACCTTGAAGAAGGGCAGGAACCTTTCTGTCGATCTTGACATGAAACGACTCAATGCCGCCACCCTCCCAATTAGGTGTTGCACCTCCTTCTTGTTAGCTGGGGGCCTCATCTCCAAGATAGCCCTGATCTTGTCAGGGTTGGCTTCAATCCCTCGCTAGTCACCATAAAGCCCAGAAACTTTCCTGCTGCCACTCCAAAAGCGCACTTGTGGGGGTTAAGCCTCATCCGATACCGGCGTAGGTTGTTGAAGGTTTCCTCGAGGTTAGCGATATGGTCAGCAGCACTGGTGCTCTTGGTCAGCATATCATCCACATACACCTCCATGTTACACCCTATCTAGTCCTCAAAGACCTTATTCATCAATCTTTGATAGGTGGCCCCGGCATTCTTCAACCCAAACGGCATCACCTTGTAACAGTAGATCCCCTTTTCTGTGATAAAAGAGGTGGCTTCCTCATCCGCCGGGTTCATCCTGATCTAATTATACCCCGAGAATGCATCCATGAAACTAAGGGTTTCATGCCCGATGTGGCATCCACAAGCTGGTCGATCCGGGGCAGCAGGAAGCTGTCTTTGGGGCACGCCTTGTTGAGGTCGGTGAAGTCCACGCACATCCTCCAGCCCACTGGCCTTGCGAACCATCACGACATTTGCCAGCCAGTCTGGGTAGTGCACCTCGCGGATGTGACCGGCGCCAGCAGCTTCCGCACCTCCTCATCCACGACCCTCTATCGATCGGGAGTGAAACTCCTTTTCTTCTATCGGATGGATCAACACTCCGCCCGAATGTTAAGTTGGTGGGTAATCACCTCCTCTGAGAACCCTGGCATGTCAAACGCCGACCAGGCGAAGACATCCGCATTATCTCGCAGAAAGGTGAGGAGTCGGTCTCGAGCCTCCTCCGGAAGTAGGGCTCCTATCCGGACTGCTCTTGCTGGGTCCTCCCCGAGGGGGAAAGTTAGCAGTCACTCTGCCGGCTCTCCTCTTCTCTCCAGGTCTCGAGGATCCAATATCTCAGGTACCGGTGCGGGTGCCTCCCCCTGCGGACTAGGGGCCATGTGGTAGCAAAGTGAAGGTGGATTCTGCTCTCCCCGCATCTCCCCGACTCCTTCGCTGGTAGGAAACCTCACGAGGAGCCTCTTAGTGTATATGACAGCATCCAAAAGATTAAGCCCGGGCCTCTTAAGGATTGCGTTGTAAGAAAGGGGCACGCGAACCACCAAGAACTTCATAAAAATAGTGCTTTGACACGGGGCTGTGCCAGCCGTCACAGGGAGAGTGACCTCCCCCTCAACTTTCACAGAATCTCCAGTAAAGCCCATCAGGGGCATGGCGACAGGCCGGAGCAGATCAGGTGACAGGTTCATGCGAACAAAAGCGTCATAGTTCAAAACATCCACAAAACTCCCACTATCAACCATGATTCTCTTACAGGATGCTTAGCGATCGTCATGGACACGACGACGCTATCATCATTTTTGTTCACTACCCCATCTAAGTCCTTTTCAAAGAAAGGAATTACAGACTCCGACTCCCCCCCTCTCAGCCTCTTCGACGGGCCTCCTACACCCCAGGAAATCATTGCCACTGTCTTCTCCGTTGGGGTATTGTCGATCACCGGCGGTGGGGGCGCTGATGGGCCAGGAGCTCCCGGGTTATTCCTCTGGACAAACTTTCCTAGGTGGCCCCGCTGGATAAGGTCTTCAATAGCCTTCTTCAGCTGGCGACACTCGTCAGTATCATGGCCATGATCCCGGTGGTAGCACCAGTAAAGGTTCTTGTTGCGAGGGATCTTCTAGTTCATTGGAGGAGGGCGCTGAAGATAAGACTCCCTTCAATCTCGAGTAAGATCTGATATATCGGGGTGAGCAGTGGGGTGTAGGGTCCGTCTCTGGTGCAGGGGCTCGGGGACGGTTGTCTGGCCGGCGAGGAGGCTCAGGTCTTTTGGGGCGAGCTTTGGTTGGTTCTGTTCGGGCAGGCTTCTTGGGGACGTTCCCGCCAGCCTCGCGCCGGAAGAAGTCGGCCTCGTCAGCCCGGATGTATTTCTGGGCCCGGATCAAAAGCTCGGCGTAGGAGCCCGACGGCTTCTTTTCGAGGGAGTACGCAAAGCGGGACGGGCGAAGCCCCGCTTCAAGGCTAAGGTGGCCACCGAGTCTTCAAGGTTGTAGACCTCCAGAGCTGCTTCTTTAAACCGAGCGACGTAGTCCGCAGAGACTCACCGCTCTTTTGCTGGACGGCGAAGAGGCTGTCTTCCACCCTTGAAATCTTTCGGCAGGCATCAAAATGGGCCAAGAAAGCCCTCTCCACTGGCGGAAGGAATCAATGCTTCGTGGCGGCAGACGGGAGTACCAAGCTCGGGCGGCCTTCTTGAGGGTGGCCGGGAAAGCAATGCACATGAGCGAGTCATTGGCCCCCTGGACTTGCATGAGAACTTTATAGCTTTCCAAGTGGTCCAAGGGGTCTGTGGTCCCGTCATAAGGATCTAGCTGGGGAATGGAACCGGATGGAGATGGGCTCTTCCATGATGCGGTGAGACAACGGAGGTCGGCTGTCATAGTCCGTCTCTGGCAGGTGGGTGATCCGGCGGCTAAGCTCCTCCAGCCTCTGATTGTACTCATCGAGTCGACGCTCGGCTTGACAAGGCATCCGGCCATCAAAAGAGCCTTCCCCCAAAGATTCGAAAGATGGAGAACGGGAACGGCGATGCGGCGGGGGCGCTCCGCATCCTTCCCGTGCCGCCGCTTAGGAGAGACACTAGCATGGTGGGAAGGAGACCGGTGTCGCTTAGAGGCTTTCCGGTGGTGAGGCTTGGGCGGAGATCGATGGTGGCAATCCCCAGGCACCGGAGATCTCCTCTGGAAGGAATGCTGGCTGGGTTGCACCACCCCTGGGACTGATGGATTCGGCTCTGGCTGCTGTGCGGCCGCCTGTTGGTGCTGCAGGCCCTGAACCGCCGCTGCCAAAGATTGGACTTGCGTGGCCAGGGCGGTGAATCGATCTTCTTGGTGCTGTTGCGGAGGAGGCGCAGGGACATCAGCCTGAGGAGCGGAAGGTCCAGCCTCCTGGGGGCGCAGCGGTTTCGGAATGCTGGCCGCGAGAGCCGGGGGGCCTCCGCTGGTGGACCGGCCCCGCGGTGCTGCCCCCCAACGCAACTGGCAGAAACTTCCTTCGTTCGGATCATCACCATGGCTTCAAGAGCTTGGAGAGAGAGAGAATGCAGATTGCTGGTTCGATATCTTTCTCTTTCCCCCCTTCCTGGCGCGCCAATCTGATGGCGCCAAGTCGCCTTCTTCAAGCGTCGGGGAAGACGGACGTCCTTCTCTTCGGACCCCTACAAGAAAAGTCCTCGAAGACTGGATGCTCCGGTGGGGACCCTCCGACGCTCAAGTTAGTTACTTGGGATCAGACGAGAACCGCCCAGCGGAACAGAGCTGAGACAGTTAGGGTTTTGCTAGGAGGAAGAAATCTATAAAACCAGAGTTCGGATCCCTACTTACAGTGCGGGCGCATGTTTTTATACCTGTCTGAATATCCCATCTTACTGTTCTGGAAATTTGCTATCGTACCATCACTGTGCGTGCCAGAGGCATCCCGCGCTACCTGCCAACATGGCATTACATGTGTCTCGCAGCTGCGGTTGTATTTGGTGCGCGCCGTTGCTTGACATGACCACGCACAGTGGCAAGTGGTAGTGAATCGTATGCCATAACGGAGAACAGTCACGCACAGGAACATGCAGTGCACCATACGCCGTTATGAGGCAAGGCCCTGTAACGGGGCATAATCATGCATAGGAACATGCAGTGCACCATATGCTGTTATGAGACATGGCCGCAAGCAATCACGGGCGAATGGAGAATCACGTGGCGCGCCAGGTGGCCTGGAGCTGTTATTTGGTTTGAAAGCTGGTCCGCGTGCTAATTGCTGATGATGCCCGCGCACCCCGGAACCGGAGGGGGTCTCGAGGCCGAGATATGGTGATCTCACCCCGAGACCGGAGGGGGTCTTGGGGGTGAGATGGTGCCGTTGCACCCCGAGACCGGAAGGGGGGTCTCGGGGTCGAGATATGGTGATCCCACCCCAAGACCGGAGGGGGTCTCGGGGGTGAGATGATGCTGGTGCACCCCGAGACCGAAGGGTGGTCTCGTGGTCGAGATATGGTGACCCCACCCCAAGACTGGAGGGGGTCTCGGGGGTGAGATGATGCTGGTGCACCCCGAGACCGGAGGGGGTCTCGGGGTCGAGGTATGGTGATCCTACCCTGAGACCGGAGGGGGTCTCGGGGTGAGACGATGCTGGTGCACCCCGAGACCGGAGGGGTCTCGGGGTCGAGATAGGTGATCCCACCCCGAGGCCGGAGGGGGTCTCGGGGGTGAGATGATGCTGGTGCACCCCGAGACCGGAGGGGGGTCTCGGGGTCGAGATATGGTGATCCCACCCCGAGACCGAAGGGGGTCTCGGGGGTAAGATAATGCTGGTGCACCCCGAGACCGGAGGGGGGTCTTGGGGTCGAGATATGGTGATCCTACCCCGAGACCGGAGGGGGTCTCGGGGTGAGACGATGCTGGTGCACCCCGAGACCGGAGGGGGTCTCGGGGTAGAGATATGGTGATCCCACCCGAGGCCGGAGGGGTCTCGGGGTGAGATGATGCTAGTGCACCCCGAGATCGAAGGGGGGTCTCGGGATCGAGATATGTGATCCCACCCCGAGATCGGAGGGGGTCTCGGGGGTGAGATGATGCTGGTGCACCCGAGACCGGAGGGAGGGCTCGGGGTCGAGATATGGTGACCCCACCCCGAGACCGGAGGGGGTCTCGGGGTAAGATATGGTGACCTCCGTTAGCTGCTGTTACTTTTATTCTAACGGCGCTGGATCAGCCACATCAAGTATAATCATACTACATATGCTAAGATAAATGATGTCGCAAATACCATGTATGAAAACAAATATCAATATAAAATAAATCTCTTCATCATCTTTATCTTACATAGCATCGAATTACATTGCTGAATGCAATAACGTTAAGCACACAACCCTATCAACAACAAACACACAGCCCCACTAACAATATGTATACAACTATATCAATACATCGGCACATTGATAATACATATTGACAAATCTCATGTCAATAGTCTATGTCTAACAACTTAATATGATGATACTTATATATTTAAATTGGTTTTTATACTAGTGCCATACATTATAAACCTAGTCAATTTAGATATGTTCTATATTGACTTTCACAGTCCTCAATCCTACCATGATGCCATGTGTTTAGACTAGACTGCCAAGTCTGCTAGAACTAGTATCATGTATCAACAGTTTAAGTGTCAAGTGTCATAAATCAAGCCAGATCATAAACTTGGATCATAATTGATTCTACATTGGGCTTTCGTGGCTCTCTGACCCACCTTTAATGCCACATCTACAGCATCACGGTGACTAACCCATATGCCCAGCATCTTATAATCCTATCATATATCAATACCATAGACTCATCATAACAGATAACTATTACATCACAAGCATATATCAAAATTGAATTATAATATCACAACAATATATATAAATCATAAATGCATAACCAAACATGCTAAAAAATCTATGCAAAAATTCATAATATATGTTATATATGATATGTAATATATTACAAAGAAATAAATGTAACTCTTAGCTCGATCGCTAATCCAATGTTCTCTACAGTATCCATCGATAAGAATCAATCCACTGAATAATCATCTATATTATAATCATAAATAATAATTAATTCACTAAAATTTATAATAAAAAATTATCTTTACGCTCTTCTAGTCCATATATTTAAAATTATCATTATTCCTCTTTTATTTAGACTTAATTAGATTAACCATGGTGAAAGATACATCTATGTGGGCGATGGGACGACGGCTCAAGTAGAGGCAACAAAAAATTTAGATTATTATTAAAGACTAGATTTTATTTGGATCTTAATGAAACATTTATTGTACCATCTTTTAGATATAATTTAATTTCTATTTCTACTTTAGATAAATTGGGTTGTTCTTGTTCATTTGGGAATAGAAAATTCAGTTTGCTTCACGATTTAAAATTGGTTGGTTCTCGTTCTTTGTCAAATTATGATAATTTTTATTTAATTGATACAATTACCTCATTTAATGAATCTCTGCAATTAAGTACAAGAGGTGTAAAAAAAAATTGACCAATGAGAATTCAGCTACGTTGTAGTACAAGAGATTAGGTCACATCTCCAGACGAAGAATAAAGAGACTTGTGTTCGACAAAATTCTTTGATTTCATAAATTTTGATGTCTGCGTTAACTGTATAAAGAAAAAATAAACCAACAAAAGGAGATATGAAGCCAACAGAACTTTAGACGTCTTAGAACTTATACATATAGATATTTGTGGGCCATTCTCTACTATTTCTTAAAATGGTCAATAATATTTTATAACGTTTATAGATGATTTCTCCAGATATGGCTACATATATCTCATTCATGAAAAAGGTACAGTCGGTAGATGTGTTAAAAAATTATAAGGATGAAGTTGAGAACCAACTCAGCAAAAGAATCAAAAGCATCAGGTTTGACCATGGTGGTGAGTACTATGGCAGATATGATGGTTCAGATGAACAATGTCCAGGGCCATTTGCTAAGTTCTTAGAGGAATGTGGTATCGTTCCATAGTACATTATTGCTGGGTTCGCCCACTATGAATAGTGTTTCTAAAAGACGAAAAAATGCTTGAGGATATGTTGTCATTCCACCTTACCAGAATCACTTTGGGGCGAAGCACTTGAAACTGCAGCATATATCCTTAATAGAGTTCCAACTAAAGCGACTGACAAAACCCCTTATGAACTTTGGATAGGCAAAAAGCCTACTTTAAAGCACTTACATATTTGGGGATATCCAGCTGAGGTAAGGCCTTATAGGCCTAATGAAAAGAAACTGGACTAAAGAACGGTAAGTTGCTATTTTATTGGATACTCTGAAAGATTCAGGGGGTCCAAATTTTATTATTCCACAACTAAGTCAATTTTTGAGTCAAAAAATGCTCGGTTCTTTGAGGATGTAGAGTTTATGGGGGGAGATACAGTTAGAAACTTTATCTTGAAGAGGAATGCATTGACATTCTCACAGGTGTTATTGGCATTGATCAGGATTTTATTCCTGATCTTGTTCAAGACACAACAGGTCAAGACAATGTTGGAGAACCTCCCATTCAAGAAACTATTCCAAAGAACAAACTCTAGCACCTCAAGAACCTATGCTATTAAGGAGATCCACTAGAGAGAGGAGAAGTGCAGTGCTAGATGATTACATTGTATTTCTTCAAGAACATTAGGTAGACATTGAAGTGATGGAAGATGATCCGATCAACTTCTGTCAAGCCATGAAAAGTTCTAACTCTCATAAATGGATTGATGTCATGAATGAAGAGATCAAATCCATGAAGGACAATGACGTATGTGATCTTATCCCATTGCTAGAAAGTGTGAAATCCATTGGTTGTAAATGGATATTTAAAACCAAAAGGGATTCAAAAAACGATGTAGAAAGGTACAAGGCTAAAGAAGGTATCGATTATAAAGAGACTTTCTCTCCAGATTCTTCAAAAGACTCTTTCAGCATTATAATGGCATTAGTGCTGCATTTCAATCTTGAGTTACATCAGATGAATATGAAAACAATATTTCTCAATAGCAATATTGATGATACGATTTATATGGTACAGCCATAAAACTTTGTGTTAGGAGACCCAAAGAATATGGTTTGCAAACTTAAGAAATCCATCTATGAACTCAAACAGGCGTCTCGATAATAGTATTTCAAGTTTTATCAAGTGATCATCTCGTTCGATTTTGAGATGAATTTGGTCGATGATTATATATATCATAAGTTCTATAGGAGCAAGCATATTTTTTCTTTTATATGTCGATAACATTTTGCTTGCCAACAATGATATAGGCTTTTTGCACGAAATCAAGAGATTTCTAACTAAAAATTTTGAGATAAAAGATCTTGGTGATGCCTCTTTTATATTAGGGATTCAGATATAACGGGATCGCTCTCGGGATATTCTTGTATTATCACAAAAAAGCGATATTGAAAAGGTTCTCAAAAGGTATGACATACAAGATTGCAAACCAGATGATACCCTTATGGCTAAAGGAGACAAGTTCAGTCTCAATCAGTGCCCTAAGAATAATTTTGAAGAAAAGAAAATCCAAGATATTCCCTATGCCTTAGTAGTAGGGAGTCTGATGTATGCTCAAGTTCGTACACATCTGGATATTGCATAGGTTACTGGGATGCTAGGCAGATATTTAAGCAATCCAGGATTAGACTATTGGAAAGCAGTCAAATGGGTTTTGCAGTACTTACAGAGAACAAAGGACTACATGCTCACGTATCGGAGGTTAGATCAGCCGAAGATTGTTAGGTATACTGACTCTGATTTTTTTGGATGCCAAGACAGTATGAAATCTATGTGGGACTATATCTTTTTGCTAACTAAAGGTGGTGTTATGAGGCATCCAATCACATAGTATGGCTGCAAAATTTTGTTACGGGGCTACATATAGTGGATGGTATTACAAGACCACTTAAGTTATTTTGTGATAATAAGTCAGCAGTTCTATATTCCAATAACAACTGGAGCTCGATGAAGTCAAAGCATATAGACATTAAGTTCCTGATTGTTAAAGAAATAGCTCAAAGTGGACAACTGTCTATAGAGCATATTGGAATAAACTCCATGATTGCGGATTCGCTTACTAAGGGATTGCCATCCAAAATGTTTCTGGAGCAAACTACTTGTATGGGTGTCATATCTATTACTGACATTCAGTTTTAGTGAAAGTTTATAATTCTTTTAGATGCTCTTATGATGTAGATGTTTTTTAATTATTATAGTTTACAGTTATTTTGAGGTTATTTTCTACAAAAATAAAGTTTCAATTTATTAACACTCTGATTTTGGTATGATTTGATCTCACTAATGTTTAAGGAGGACCAGTTGAAAATAGGCATATTAAGATCACATTACATAAAATTTTTATGCTACACATCCACATCATGATCCATATCATTTAGTTATATCAACATACGCGACTATTGATGGGTTGAGTTACGATAGATGTAACAAAGGCCACTTTGATCCTATGTTGGTATGGTTGATGGATCAGATTGGTTATAGATACATTTTGATAATGACAGTAAAATTGAGCTCATTTGATTATTTTTGTAAAATATAATTATAAAGTTACACATATAGCCCAAGTGGAAGATTGTTAGATCATTAATCCAACATTGGGCTTATATATGAAATAATTATGTATTGTAGACCGTCAAATAAGGTTAAGCCCAATTAAAAGTGATTTGCTAAGGTTTCGATGATTTGGGCTTTAATGTATCTAATAGGGTAGTAGAGACTTAAGGGGTAATTTCTATTTTTATGATGGGTTAAAATAGAAATACCAAAAGATAACAATGAAGTTATCTATATATAGTGGTTATGATTTTCGGATCGCACGTACAACTTTATTCTCTGAATCACATCATCAGAAAAAAAAAATTCTAGAGAAAATTCTAAAGGGCTCTCTAGGAGAACGTGCTGATCTAGAAGGCCAATCGTACGGCTCTGGAAAGCAATCAAGCAAATATAAATTCAAGTACGCTTTTATTTATTATTTATGAATTTTTGATGATTGAACATGAATAATTTTTGAGCTTTTTGATGATAGTTTTTACTAAAGGTTTAGATTTAATTTTTAACCATTATAAGGTGAATTGAATCGGCAATTGATTTTCCCTCTTTTTTTTTTTTTTTTTTTATGAAACCGTGCTTGGCATTAATTTTAGGCTAACAACTTTAAATAGTGAATAAAATTATCCAATTAGAAGAATGATAGGGATATCAAAAAATTTCATTTGGCTGGCTAAAGGGAGGAATAGTGCTTTTTATTTTCTTCTAAAATAAAAAGGCTAGAGGACTATTATGTTGTTGACCAACTCAATAGGCTCGGTCACAAAAGCGGCTAGGCTTCTTTTAAAAACCAGAGTCCATCAATTAGATTTTTGAACTTGAACTCAAGACCTAAATCCAATGTTCTATAAAGTCATATTAACTATTAAAAGATAATTATTAATTAATTTATAATATTGTGATATCTTAAATTTAGTTTGATATTAGTTAAAAAAATATATCATATAATTATAACTTAAATTTATTTATTATTAATTAATTTTTACTTAAATTTTTAGGCTATGTAATTTTAATTTATTAACAAAATTAATTGAATCAGCTAATGATCTTTGTAGGATGTTACAAATGATGTGCGACAACTTCTTCAAGATATAACCTTGTAAAGAAAATATTAATCTTTTATTAAATAAATGAAAAGAGTAAAAATAAAACAATCGTAATACTTATTTATTTATTTATTTATTCTGAAGTCACTATCAGGATGGGTTAGGATAAAGTAGGGCCCGAGCCTTTATGTGGATGACTGTGCCAAGACTTGACTTTGTGAGGCTTCTGATGGGATACCTTGATGGAAATTATCTGGAACATTGGAAGCAAACATGTGATGGTAAGTAGTATCACAAACGTACTGATACCTCCAAGACCTGAACAGAGTGAACCAAGGCGAGCAGTACTACCCAAGTTTTATGCACCCAACTTTTTCTTTAATTTAACTTTCATTCAACTAGAGAGAGAGAGAGAGAGAGAGAGAGAGAGAGAGAGCAATTGGGCCTCTCTTTCAAAAATGATGCCTTGCTTATCCTACGGTCTACCACTTAAAAAAAAATAAAATAAAATAATGATATAAATTTTTATCACTGTTTTGTTATAAATTGAGTTTAGTAGTAAATTAGTGATAAAAATTTTATCGTCGCTATTTTTATTGTTAATAAATTTAGTGACGGAAAGAGATCCATCATAAAATAATAGCGATGAATTTGTAACGAAATATTTCGTTAAAAATTTATGACGAAATATTTTTCGTCATTAAATTGTGACGATTAGTGACGAACTATTTCGTCCAAAATTTATGACGAAACATATTTTTCGTCACTAAATTATGACGAATTAATGATGAACTATCCATCATGCATTATTCCATTACTACTTCGTCACAAATATTTTCATCAATGTTCCATCACAATTTAGTGATGAATTATTGACGAAAATTCAGTCACTAAAACTTTCGTCACTAGTCCGTCACTAATAGCGATGAATTAGTGACGAAAGAATCCATTAGTTATTCGTTATTGTTCCATCACTAAACAATCACTAATATTTTCGTTATTAATCCATCACTATTATTTCTATCAAAAATCCATCACTAATCCATCATTAATAAAATTTCATCAAATTTTTATTCTTATAAATTTAAAATTATTTTTAAATTACAATATATTTAATACATTCTAATGAAATTTATGAATAAAAATTCAAATTTAAGAACAAAAAATGTATTTCATAAAATAAGATAAATATATATGTATACATCAACAATACTAATGTTTTATACATTAGACATCAAATTATTAAGATGTCTTCGGCTGCCTTGAAGACTTTACACTTGAAAAGTGTATATCTGAAGTAGTTCTTTGAACATGGCTCCTTCTGATGTAATCTGAAATGAATAATGCTAGTATGTGACGTTCATCTGCAGCTACTGAAATGAACAATATTTATCCTACTTCTACGTCCTCCTGCTAGCAACTGAGGTCACCAAAACAATACAAAAAACAAGTTCGACCATTTGAAGTTCAATTAGAGGTATGCCCTGGCAAGGTCTTATACGCAGTGATAGTTCCTTGCTTGGTTGCATGTTGTTAGAATCAATTGCGTCTTTTCCTTGGTCCCATAAGTCTTGCTATTTTATACATACATTAACACATTAATTAAATTTGGAGCACACACTTGTATAATTTTATTTATAAATGAAATAAATTCTATAGTAAAATTTATTTGCAAACGAATTGTCATATTTGGCCTAAGATATATAAAATTATAGAATTTAAATTTCATCTTTGAAACAGATAAAAATTAAATTTAAGGTTTCATTTTCTAAAGTTTAAGTATTTAATAATTAGTTGAAGAATGAACCTTTTTTTTTTCTTTTCAGATATCAGTTTTAAGAACCTAAATATTTGTAGCCTTAGTTATGAAATTATGCCATTAAGTTTGCGAACAATATTATAAAAAATACTTGCATCTAAAATTTTATAAATAAATCTTATGAATATCTGTCAAAATAGTTCATTGGAGTTAAACAAAGCGCATTGCAATCTTATCGAAACAACAGCAGAAATGCAACTAAAAGCAGTGCAATCGTAGAAAAGGACCAAGATGATGATAGGATCGAGGAGGTATTTCCCCACTATCGAAGTGGTGCGAAGAGACTCCGGCTGAAAGTTAGTTGGACTGGAGCGGAATGGATTTTTTTACGTATGGATAATCATACTAGTCACATGCGAATTAATCCAAATAAATTTAAATTAAAATTTATATTAATAAAAAAGATAAAAATTGCTTAGCTTTCCTATAGTAGATTTAGATGCAGTCGCTCTCGCAGGATAGTCCAAATATCCGTAAGAATCAGATTCGCAGGGCTAGAAGGCCAATTCTTCTTCTACAATCAAGAGATGATCGATTTGGAATCACCCTCAATCAAAAGCCTCTTAGCATAAAAAATCCGAGCAGCATAAGAGATGCCCGCCTAAGCCGCATAAAGCTCGGACATAGGGACAGAGAAGTCAAAAGTACCGAACCCTCTAGCAGCCATCAAGTCACCATGGTGACCACGGATGATGAAAGCAGAACCAACAGCTCTACCGCGGACACTTCCATCAAAGTTGATTTTGACGAACCTGGAGGGAGGGCTCTCAGGAGATAAAAACCGTTTACTGGTTCGCTGCCGAAGCAGCAGAGGAACCCCATAGGCCAAAGACGTTAGAACCAACACTAGCACAGTCCGCTACCAAATATCTAATCTTCCTCACAATTCGGAGAGCAGAGATAGAATCATCAGTAAAAATAAGCTGGTTCCTCGAGAGCCAAATCTGATAAGCCATAGCAGCCCATAGCCCATTCTTCTGATGAGAATCCCTCCGGAGGTCAAGAAAGAAAGAAGAGCGAGGGGAGCCTGAATCAAGCAATCTAACAGAATAACCCACCAGATCCCATATCCGTCTAGCTCTAGGACATATAATGATAGCATGCTCTGTAGACTCCTCCTCCAGCCTACATAAGGGACAAATCGGCTGGATAGCCAGACCCCTCCGAGAGAGGAGGACATAGGTAGGCAGACAATCCCACAGAAGCTTCCAGATAAAGAGCTGAATCCTAGGAAGAGTGGGGATCTTCTAAATCCACACCGCATCCTCCGAACGTTGGGGCACAGGCCTGAAAATCTTCATCAAATCCCTGGTAGGAGCCCTGGAGAGACATGACTCTGCCATACCTACAGTCAGATAAACGGTAAGGTGTAAGAGGCATGGAAAGAATCCGCCTAGAAAGCTCCATACCGAAGAATCGAGTCACCGAAGGGATATGCCAAGTAGGGATCTACTGAAATCAAATCCTTGACCCTTAAGCTGGATGGGGCATCAATACTAACAAATGAGGGCCACATAGAGAGAGGAATCTCAGAAATCCAGGTGTCCTGACTGACATCAATCGAAGCTCCATCGCCAATTATCCAAGAGAGATTTTCCCGAATAGTCTGATCAAGACGACAAACCTCCCTTCAAAAAGAGGAACATTCCCGAGGTGGGCAAATGTGCAAGGCAGACGTCCAGTCACCATACTTAGCACGCATTAGAGTGCTCCACATACCATGCGGCTCCAGGAGGAATCTCAAAGCATGTTTGGCAAGAAGGCCTCCCTTCTAACAATGAGAGACTGAATCCCAAGACCTCCATCTTGGATAGGCATACAGACGTATCCTAGGATAACAAATGAATACCATGACCTTCTTGCATAGAAGCCCATAAAAAATCTCTAAAGCATCTCTCAATTCTTCTTAAATAGGTAATCAAAATACCAGCATTCGCCATAAGGTACAGGGGATGGATCCTTTTTCAAGCTTATCTTAATTTTCTTTTTTTTTCAGATTTCGAGCCGAGGCAATACTCAAAATTTTTTGCCAAAGTCATGCTCGAGCCTAACTCAAGCTCGGGCCTAAAACCCATTAAACCAACTCGAATTAATTCATTCAGGCCAAAACACTGGCCAGCTCGATCTTGATCCAATTTTGATAATTTATTGTATAAAATTATTTGCTCGTTTATTTGGATATACAAGTTATTTGCTTAGACGGGATTAAAGAATATATAAAATTATTATTTGCTTAAATAGCAAATACATTGATTTAATTTTGTATAAAGTAAAACAAAATAAAAATTCAGACAACTCAACTAAGAGTCTTGTAATCAGGTCTGGTTCGGACTTCGTAATTAGATCTGGATTTGGCTCAGGTTTAGCCCGAGTCAAGGCTAGCCCAATCATCTGTTTGAGCTCAGCCTAAAATTAATGCGGGCCTTAATTTTGAACCTAAGTTAAGTCCAAAGTTCAGAAATGGAGCTCTAAGGAAATGAAACAACGTCATTTTTTATCAGAATTTATTGATCTTGTCTTCTTTTTTTTCCTATAGAATTTATTTATAAATTTAGTTAAATTTGATAAGATCTATAATAAGAAGGAGCAATTTCATGATTTAGTAGTTGGGATTCCAAATATGATATGTTATTTTTGATGCCTGATCACCGTGAGCTAATCTCTTTGAGCGCCTGCGAGTGCATCGCAAATTTGTTGATAAAGCTTCACTTCCATGCCGAGACCTGTAAAAGTCCCGAAAATTGGATATTCTGGCAGAGATCCTTCGACGCTCAAGTCAGTGATCAGAATCACAGTCGTGAGCTTGAGTAAGCTCGAGAGAGAGAATTGAAGATGATAATGCTCTCTAAGTGTTTAAGTGTTCATACCTTGGTCAGGGATCCCTCTTATCCGTTTTATTGATACTTGGAGTCTGAGACTTGCTTGTAAAGTTTGGAGTCTCATGATGGGCAATGACTTTGTAGATGGAATGTCAGAATTAGTGGGATTCATCCAATCTGAACTAGGTGATTGGTACTTTATGATAGATGATGACTTTTTGGGCTCATCTGATCCAAATATTAAAGCTTCATGATGGATGATGACTTTTTAGGTCTAATACCGAAGCTAGTGGAGCTTGTCTCATCAGACATGCAGGCCACAGGTGGTTGGTGGGCCCGGCCTTGGTAGGTACCTAGGCCGTGAAAGATTGGTGGGCCCGGTCTTGTCAGAGGTAAGGGCTTGCCAGGAAGCTAAGGCCGAGTATGGAGAGGAGGCCGCCTCGGAGTCGGGACTGCCTTGGAGAGAAGGTCGAGTCCGAAGATAAGGCTACCTTAGAGTCGGGGCTGTCTAGGAGCCATGCCTATGAGCTGGAGCCGCCTATGAGCTGGGGCCGAGTTTGGAGATGAGCCCGCCTTAGAGCCGGGGCCACCTAGGAGCTGAGGCCACCTTGGAGGCTAGAGCCAAGTCCGAAGATGAGGCCGCCATAGAGCTGGAGCCGCCTTGAAGTTGGGGCCATCTTGGAGTTGAGGCCGTTAGCATCCTTTCGACTTTCGCCATCAGGTAATTTTGGCCGTTAACTTACATGTGGCTTTATCAGCCACATCAGATGCCCCCTTGCTCCTGAGTCTTGACAATCACGTGTTTTACACTCGCTAAGCGAAATGAGCGTAAAATCTGTTGCCATCGTTGAGCTTTGTGCTTCATTAATTAGCGGGGGCAGGCATGTGCCCCCAAGGAGGTAGAGTCTCTTCGAAGTCTTTCTCATTTAAGGAATGGTACCAAAAGTAATATCATCTATAGAAAGATCAAGAAAAATACCTTTCGATTGATGAAAAAGGTGGGGTACCATTAGTGGATTACCCTTATCCAGTCCCATCATTGGGTGCAGATCGCGCTCTCCGAATGTCACCGAGGCATTGTATCTCGGGTGATGAAGAGTTTTTTGACAGCTGGACATTGCCTCCACTTACATGCATCCACATGGCACTGTAGTGGGTGGAACATTTTAAAAATATTGTATATAGATCGTTCTGCTAGTCCCTTCGAGCCTTTCAGCCTTTGGTACTTTCTCTGTGCTTCTTTTGCCCTATGAGTCCTGGGCTTTTTGCTCTGTCTCTCTAATTTTAGGTCAGTCCTTTTTGCATCTTTATTCCTTTCTTTTCTTTCTCATGGACCCTCATTCCAGTAGAAAGGGTAAGAGTCCCATGGTCGAACCTTCTGAGGATGAAATCCTTCGGGCATGATGTTGGGTGTTTGTGTTGGGAATTGTATCCTAAAGCCAATCATTTGATGATGTGCTAATGTAAATTGTATATAAATTGATATATTAATAAAAGTTATTTGGCAGTTTATTCATTACAAGAACATCTTCTTAAAACTCCTAATAGTAATGAAGCCCTCAGGATCTTCCTTCACGATAAAGGAGGATTTATCTTTGAAGGTCCTTAAAAGAGTTCGCGACCAAATGATATACTATGACAGGGCCATAGTACTATCAATTATAGGACGTTGTATATCATATTTGTTGGTTGTCCTCTTAACCAAGGAGTGTAGAGACACTGGTATGACATACAGGTGAAAGTGTAGGAGTACATTTCACCGAACGTGACTCATTTCCGGATACTCTACTGTCAAGAGTTAATCCGAGAAGATATAGGTATAAGTATCCTTCAGACCTGAAGATCACAACCAGTGGCTTACAAGCAACTCATTGTACTTAGGTGCCGGACCACCTGGATTTCTAATCCAGCTACGAAAGGTTACTGGGTGCAGTCAAGTACTTGTGGTAGTCAGTTGTGGATCAAGATGGAATTTGACCTATCCCGTTAAAAGGAGAAATGCTTGTGTTTCAATTTAGCAAGACCTTGGCCAAGGCACTTCATGTGAAAGTCACATGATCACTAAAATTGAAATCACTTTATGGATTTGCTGTTTAGAGTTGACAGGCTCTTAAGCCATCCTTAGCATTTGTGGTCAAGAGGATGAATTATACGGTAACTGTTTCTTAGGGTTCTTGGAGTTTGCTCGGCAACTCTTCGACCTATCCGGACGTCGGGTTCCATTGCTAGATGGGCACATCGATTAGTATAGAAAGTTGTTTCTATGCTACCGGCTTAGGTTCGAACCTAGAGAGTCACACGCATAGAAGTTTCCTAGGATGATCTATTTGCTGATCAACGATTGAGAATCGTATATGATTTAATTAATCAATTTGATTGATTGAATTATCTCAATTGGGTTAAGTACAAGTGAATAAGATTCAATTTGGTTTAAGTCTATTAGAAGGACTAGTCAATTTCAAATATTGATTTGAAATTAGACTTGATTTGGATTTAAATAGATTCAGGACTAGCCAAATTTGATTTGGGCTAGGACCATGATCTATGTGGGTTCAGTCCAATAAATTCAGATCAGATTAAACCATCACCTGAACCCAAACCTCTCGCATAAGGATCTCATATGATGAGATGGCTAAATCTCATCTCATGAGAGATTAAATTCTCATATAGAATTTAATGATGCATTAATCTTCTCCAAATTCTAAGTTTTAGAATTCATGTGCCTAACAATTTTCACCGAACGTCGGAATTACGACTCTTTGGTTTTCACCGAACGTCGGAATTTTTTTCTCTTTGGTTTTCACCGAACGTCGGAATTAACCAAAAGTTCGGCTTCTCTTTGCTTTTACCGAACGGCGGAATTCTAAATGTTAGAATTCAATGGCTGGCTAAAATGAGACTATAAATAGAGGACATCCCTCACCAGATTACACAGAACAACAACACACGATATGTCATGGATTGAAATTCTAAAAGGTTAGAATAGAAAATCCTGGTGATTCTGGTGTTAGCGGAAGCTGGTGGATCTTGGAGGAAGATTCAAGTGGGAGGATTCAAGATCAGCAAAGTTATTTTTTCGCGAGCTAGCACTCCCAGAAATCCGATCATTCGGGGCTTCGCGTGGACGATACTAGAGGCCGGACGATTGAACGGCTGCAGAGCAAAAAGGATTTACCAACTGCCCTTAAGGTAAGTGATATGATCCCTAGATCTTAAGGCATGCTTCAAGGCAAGAAGTATGACTTCTTCTTGAAGATCAAGATATGATCTTGATGATTATTTATATGCATATTTTAGATCAACGATCCTATATATAAGGCAAAGATATGATCTTGATGCATGTTAGATAGATTAATATGTAATCTTTAAATTTCGCATTGATAATTGTTATCAAATTTTAAAAATATGCATGCCTTTATTTCTTCCTACAAATGGTATCAGAGCATGGTTTCGTATTGATCTAATTTATTGCATGTAAATTAATGTTCTATTAATTGTGTAATTATGGCTAAAACTGATCATCGGTCATATGGATTAAAAATCCAAATTACCCATTCAATGAGGTATTCTGTGACATATTGTTTTATCATTATGCTTAGTCTAAAGATAATTTAAATTGATCTTTGGCATCAAAACATAGATTACACTCACTCTCAAAAATATATTTATATTGATGTTGTATAAAAGCATGATATTTGCATGTTTAGTATAAAAACATAGATATGAGATATGATGGCTTGTGTCTATGTTATGAAACATACAAATATTTATGAGAGTCTTATTTGAATGTCAAATATTAATTCATAATCTTTTTAGATATGATCTAAATATAGGAATTATGAGTAGTAACATAATGCAAGTGATGCTTGATTGAAATATATGACATGTAAACATGAAATATATTTAATCTTTTGGGTTAGCTAAATCGGGTCCATAAAGGGTTAGACCCTAAGGTTTAAATCAACTGGACTAAAAGAGTATTTGATCAAATCTAAATTAATTAGATTAGGTTAAGAATGCTCTAAATCAAACAATAGTTGTAGTTGATCATGTCCATCTCTTTGATTAAACCAAATGGAAGTAGATTAGGCTCCGTGGTTGAGCATGAATCTCTTAGATGGTCAAATCAAAATTGGTTAACCATATGATGTCAAGGTGAGTTGGCAAGTTGCTCTAGGATCAACGATCGAATGGTTTTTAATTGGGAGCTACTCGTATTGATGCGTCTTTAACGAGTTAATGGCATATCCCTCCCATCGATCTCACTTACCTGGTCAATATGGTGAACCATTTATGATTCAGATCATTTACCTGATTCGGGTTGACCCATGCCTGTAAGGAAATCAGTCTGACTGATTTAGGTGCCACTTAACCTGACTTAATCTTGTTTCATTCTACCGATTTCATAGATTCAGTGGGAGAACTTGATTAGTCAATTTATCTTCAATTATTAAATCCTCTAAAATTATTAGGTCCTTAAAATGAAATAGTTATATGATAACTAGATCATAGCCTCCCATTAAGGTGGGTGATAATGAGTCCGATGTCTTGATAATCATTGGAGGCACTCCATGCCTGGTGCTTGTCAACCATCGGAATTATCATTCATTATATGATAAGTCAGCGTAACTATTAAATAGACAGTCAGGTGGGCCGAGCTTCACTCGGGCTTGGTTGTCTATTGATAGGTTACACTGATTATATCATTTAATGGTTGGACCTAACCAGAACTTTCAGTGGAGGCACTCCATGCCTGCTGAAGAGGTACATGGGGCAAAACTGAACACTAAGAATTGTTTGGGGAAACAATTGGTTTTGAACCTACTCTTAGATGCATATGGGTTGGCCAAGCTTCACTTGGGCCTGTATGTAGTCTATGTAGATCTTAGTGCCCACTAAAGAATTAAGAATAATTCTTCGAATTGGGGTGTAGAGGCTGCCAATTTGAACAAAATAGTGGAAGAATCTTTAGACTAAAGTCCAAGTCTTTAGACTGAATCAATTTATATACTAATAAACTTTAGTTTTTTCTTATGCAGAAAATGGCCACTAATTTATCATTAAGGTCCCTATTGGATAGTGACAAGTTGAATGGTTCCAATTTCAATAGCTGGTTCAGAAAACTTAAGATCGTCCTTGAGCATGAGAGGATTCTATATATTCTGAATAATCCTGCACCAAAGATACCTGATGCAAACACCCAAAGTTCTGAGAAAGACACTTATCAGAAGTGGCTCAATGATAGAACTAGCGTGCGTTGCATCATGCTAGCAGCAATGAACGATGAATTCGGTCGCCGGTTCGAGAATGCTCAGCCAGAAGAAATCATTCAAGCGTTGAATGAATCTTTCGGCACACCCGACGATGTTGAAAGGCACAAGACTAGTTGTGCTATTTTTAATGCTCGAATGAGGGATGGATCTCCTGTCACTGATCATGTATTGTACATGATCGAGAAGATAGAACTCCTAAGCAAGCTCGGCTTTCCCCTACATGAGCAGTTGGGAAAAGATGCGATCCTGAATTCCTTGCCTCCATCCTTCCGACCTTTCCTTACTCATTTTCGAATGACAAAGCCTGCAGTCAACTACCACGGTTTGTTGGGGTTGTTACAGAACTTTGAGAAGGATAACCAGCTCTCTAAGGGTTTGGTTAATGTGGTTGAAGGATCTAAGGTAGGGCGTCAACCCTTTGGGAAAGGAAGAAGAAAAAGAATAAGAAAAAGGTGCAACATGCTAGGACATCTATAAGGGTCAGATGCAGAAGAAGAAAGTTGATAAAAGTCAAGCTGAATGCTTTCATTGCAAGATGCAAGGGCACTGGAAGAGGAACTGTCCTCTTTACATTGCCACACTTGATCCAAACAGGCCAAAGAAGAAAAAGGAGCAAGATGTTGCTCAACAAGGTATTTATATGATAACACCTTGTAATTTTTCTGTATATGATAATCAGACCTGGGTATTGGATACCGGGAGTCCTTTTAACATTTGCAATTCATTGCAGGGACTACAGGTCACTAGAAGATTTGAGGACAATGAAAGATTCCTTAATGTCGGCGATGGAAGATTAGTTCCAGTTCTGGCATTAGGAGTTCTTGAAATAGTTTTCAATAGAAATGTCATTATACTAAATGATTGTCATTTTTGCCCAACGTTCTTGTTGAACGTAATTTCTGTAGGCCTTCTGGCCAAAAGTCATTATGAAATTTCAATAAAGGATGTTACTTTGAATATCATTATGAATGGAGTCACTGTAATGACTGGGCATTTATCTAATGGCATTTATATATTATCACAGCCTGTGAATGTAGTGTACAAATCAAGTAAGCCCTAGAATAACTGATGTCACAGACATTTATCTTTGGCACCATCGGCTGGGTCATATCAATAAGAACAGATTAAACAGGTTAACTCAGGAGGGCATCCTTCGAGTTGATGATTGTGAATCATTAACTACCTGTGAATCCTGTCTTCTTGGTAAAATGACCAAGTCATCTTTTACTGAAAAGGTGAAAGAGCCAAAGAGCTATTGGGTCTAGTACATACTGATGTATGTGGACCAATGAGCACTTGTGCCAAAGGTGGATATTACTACTTCATTACTTTTACAGACGACCTTTCTAGGTTCGGTTATGTCTATCTTATGAGACATAAATCTGAGTCGTTTGAAATGTTCAAACTATATCATAAAGAAGTAGAAAAATAAACAGGAAAATGTATTAAGACCCTTCGATCAGATCGAGGAGGCGAATACCTTTCCAATGACTTTGTGACATATTTAAGGGAGAATGAGATTCTCTCCCAATGGACTCCTCCTGGAACACCGCAGCATAACGGTGTGTCGGAAAGAAGGAATCGAACTCTGTTAGACATGGTTCGGTCCATGATGGGTTTTGCAAGCTTGCCAATATCATTTTGGGGATACGCATTAGAATCAGCTTGTCATATTCTTAATAAGGTTCCAAGTAAGTCTGTTTCTAAAACTCCACATGAGATGTGGTATGGACATAAACCGGTTATCACCTATCTGAGAGTCTGGGGGTGTCCGGCTTATGTGAAACGTGCAAAATCAGACAAACTTGAACCCAAATCTGACAAATATTTTTTATCGGCTATCCGAAAGAAACCAAAGGATATTACTTCTACAATACTGAAGAACAAAAGTTGTTCATTAGTAATAGAGCAGTTTTTCTTGAAAAGGAGTTCCTTAGTGAAGGAACAAATAGCTCTAATATTGAACTTGAGGAAGTTCATCAAGTAGAAGGAACAACACAAACCAGTGAACCCTTAGAATCTGAGTTGATTAGATCAAACTCAAAACCCATTTTAGATGCACCATTAAGGCGATCTGGTAGAGTACCACATCAACCGGACAGATACTTAGGTTTCTTGGTCCAGAATGAAGATCCTGTTGAACTCGATGAGAACAACGAGGATCCGATCACCTATATGGATGCTATGCAAAGGACTGACTCTAATAAATGGCTTGATGCCATGAAATCCGAACTTGATTCCATGAAGGACAATAATGTATGGACATTAGTTGACCCACCCGAAGGGATAAAACCATAGGGTGTAAGTGGGTTTTCAAGAGAAAAGAGGCGCAGACGGAAAGGTTGAGACCTATAAAGCACGTCTGGTTGCTAAGGGTATCGTCAACGTTATGGTATTGACTATGACGAAACGTTTTCTCCTGTGGCAATGCTGAAATCCATTCGGATTATGCTAGCTATAGCAGCACACTTCGATTATGAGATTTGGCAGATGGATGTTAAAACTGCTTTTCTAAATGATGATTTAGAAGAACAGGTGTATATGATACAGCCTGAAGGTTTTATATCTGAAGACGAGTCTAAAGTGTGCAGGCTACAGAAGTCTATTTATGGACTTAAGCAAGCATCTAGGAGTTGGAACATACGATTTGATAAAGTGATCAAATCTTATGGCTTTATTAAGAATAAAGAAGAACCTTGCATTTATAAATGGGCTAACGATTCCGTTATTGTATTTCTTGTATATATATGAATGGAATGATATTATCATCACAATTCTCCATGAAAGATCTGGGAGAAGCATCATACATCCTAGGGATGAAGATCTATAGAGATGGATATAAGAGGATGCTTGGTTTATCCCAATCTACGTACATTGACACCGTGCTAAAGAGGTTTAGCATGAAGAATTCCAAGAAAGGCTATCTTCCGATAGGCCATGGAATTCATCTTTCTAAGAAGGATTGTCTGACAACTCCTAATGAAAGAGAATATATGAGTCGAATTTCATATGCTTCGGCAGGGATCGATTATGTACACCATGACATGTACAAGACCAGATGTGGCATACTGACTAGGAGTAGTGAGTAGATACCAATCTGATCCAGGAAAAAAATACTGGCAAGTTGTTAAGACAATCCTTAAGTATTTGAGAAATACTAAGGACCAGTGGTTAGTATAGAGAGTCTGATTTGAAACTTGTTGGATATACTGATTCCAGTTTCCAATCAGATCATGATAATAGCAAAAGTGTATCGGGTTTATGTTTATCCTAAATGGTGGAGCTGTTTGCTGGAAAAGTTCCAAGCAACATATAGTGGCAGATTCAGTGTGCGAGGCAGAGTACATCGCTACATTAGATGCTGCGAAAGAAGCTGTGTGGCTGCGAAAGTTCCTCTCCAAGCTTAGAGTGACACCTTACATAGATGGACCAGTCCTATTGTACAGTGACAGCACTGGTGCCATAGCTCAAGCAAAGGAACCACGAGCACATCAGCGCACCAAGCACATACTGCGCCGGTTTTATCTTATACGAGAGATTGTAGACTGAGGTGACATAAATCTTCAGAAGATTGATGGAAAGAAAAACCTAGGTGACCCATTTACTAAAGCACTCAGCATCAAGGAGTTTGATGACTATAAATTGAAGATGGGTATTAAATACTGTAATGAGTGGCTTTAGGCTAAGTGGGAGTTTGTTGGGAATTGTATCCTAAAGCCAATCATTTGATGATTGTGCTAATGTAAATTGTATATAAATTGATATATCAATAAAAGTTATTTGGTAGTTTATTCATTACAAGAACATCTTCTTAAAACTCCTAATGGCAATGAAGTCCTCAGGATCTTCCTTCACGATAAAGGAGGATTTATCTTTGAAGGTCCTTAAAAGAATTCGTGACCAAATGATATATTATGACAGGGCCATAGTACTATCAATTATAGGACGTTGTATATCATATTTGTTGGTTGTCCTCTTAACCAAGGAGTGTAGAGACACTGGTATGACATACAGGTGAAAGTGTAGGAGTACATTTTACCGAACATGACTTTTTGGATACTCTACTATCAAGAGTTAATCCGAGAAGATATCGGTATAAGTATCCTTCAGACCTGAAGAACACAACCAGTGGCTTACAAGCAACTCATTGTACTTAGGTGCTGAACCACCTGGATTTCTAATCCAGCTACGAAAGGTTATTGGGTGCAGTCAAGTACTTGTGGTAGTCAGTTGTGGATCAAGATGGAATTTGACCTATCCGTTAAAAGGAGAAATGCTTGTGTTTCAATTTAGCAAGACCTTGGCCAAGGCACTTCATGTGAAAGTCACATGATCACTAAAATTGAAATACTTTATATTTGTTGTTTAGAGTTGACAGGCTCTTAAGCCATCCTTAGCATTTGTGGTCAAGAGGATGAATTATATGTAACTATTTCTTAGGGTTCTTGGAGTTTGTTCGGTAACTCTTCGACCTATCCGACGCGGGTTTCATTGCTAGATGGGCACATCGATTAGTATAGAAAGTTATTTCTATGCTATCGGCTTAGGTTCAAACCTAGAGAGTCACACGCATAGAAGTTTCCTAGGATGATCTATTTGCTGATCAACGATTGAGAATCGTATATGATTTAATTAATCAATTTGATTGATTGAATTTCTCAATTGGGTTAAGTACAAGTGAATAAGATTCAATTTGGTTTAAATTTATTAGAAGGACTAGTCAATTTCAAATATTGATTTGAAATTAGACTTGATTTGGATTTAAATAGATTCAGGACTAGCCAAATTTGATTTGGGCTAGGACTATGATCTATGTGGTTCAGTCAATAAATTCAGATCAGATTAAACCATCACCTGAACCCAAACCTCTCGCATAAGGATCTCACATGATGAGATGGCTGAAATCTCATCTCATGAGAGATTAAATTCTTATATAGAATTAATACCTGACATTAATCTTCTTCCGTTGGAATTCTAAGTGTTAGAATTCATGTACCTCTTTGAATTAGCCAAACACTGCGACTCTTTGGTTTTCACCGAACGTCGGAATTAGCCAAATATTGCGACTCTTTGGTTTTCACCAAACGTCGGAATTAACCAAATGCCGCGCCTCTTTGGTTCGACGTCTCTTTGCTTTTTACCGAACGGAAGAATTCTAAATGTTAGAATTCAATGGGCTGGCTAAAATGAGACTATAAATAGAGGACATCCCTCACCAGATTATACAGAACAACAACACACGATATGTCATGGATTGAAATTCTAAAAGGTTAGAATAGAAAATTTGGTAATTCTGGTGTTAGCGGAAGCATGGTGGATCTTGGAGGAAGATTCAAGTGGGAGGATTCAATATCAGCAAAATTATTTTTTGTGAGCTAGCACTCCCGAAAATCAATCATTCGGGGCTTCGCGTGGACGATACTAGAGGCTGAACGATTGAACGGCTGCAGAGCACAAAAGGATTTACCAACTGCCCTTAAGGTAAGTGATATGATCCCTAAACCTTAAGGCATGATTCAAGGCAAGAAGTACGACTTCTTACGTTGAGGATCATGATATGATCTTGATGATTATTTATATGCATATTTTAGATCAAGCGATCCTATATATAAGGCAAAGATATGATCTTGATGCATATTAGATAAATTAATATGTAATCTTTTAGTTTTCGCATTGATAATAGTTATCAAATTTTAAAAATATGCATGCCTCGAAGTTTATTTCTTCCTACAGTCCGATGGCATCTCCATCCGTGACCGCCGGTGACCGCGACCTAGGTGCCATCTAGAGTCTCTCCACCACCACCAACTCATCCAGCATCTCCCTCTGATTTGGCAAGTCCGAAGGGGATCGCCTTCACCATGTCTTTTGAAGAAATAGAGGATCTTAGGGCTAGATATAGGATACCCGATAGTGTCCATCTTTTTGCTCTCGATTCTAATGATAGGGTAACCTCCAGCCAATCTGATGGGGTTGCCCTATATGAGGAATTTTTTAAGAGGGGCTCCATCTTCCCTTTCACCCCTTCTTTCTTAACCTCATAGATAGGCATGATATTATCCCATACAGTTGACTCTGAACTCCATTCGGATCATCTGCGCCTTTATTGTACTCTGCCATTTTCATGGCATTTCTACCCAAGTTTCTTTGTTTTGAGCTTTGTATAAACTCCATAATCCCAAGAAGGCTAGATGGTGGAGCTTTGCCTCCAAACATAAAAGAACCCTTAAGCTTGATTTGCCCTCCAAAATCAAGGGATGAAAATCTCAATTTTTCTATGCACACATGGATGGAGTGAGGATGGGCTAGGGTAGTCCCGACATAAGCCCCAACAAGAACTCGGCTGTAGATGAGAGAGACGAGAAATTTTTGATTCATTGATGTCATCTCACATTCCCTCCTACCGAGAGCTGTTATCGGAGAGTAACCTTCTTGAGGCCGGTGTAGCACTAGCATCACCAACACCGGCATCCAATGAGTGCCATATTCTTTATTCATTCATTCATCGGCATTTTTTGTGACCTTTGATCTTTTGTGCAGCAATGAGGTTCTCATCTGAGCATTTGATGGTGGGCGTCTGAAGAAGGAGGGAGGTCGTCGATGAAACGAGGTAGCACCCAAGAGGCCTCGCCGAGATGTTCAGGGTAAATCGACCCAGGCCCCCGCGGTTCCTTCTAAGGCTGCACTAGAGGGGGAGCCGAGAAGGGAGAGTCCCCCGATCGAGATGCCAGCAATGGAGGGCTCTCCTATTGATGTTGAGGTAGGACAGTCGAGGGATGAGCCCTTGGCCACTGCTGGGCCGAGGGAGGAGGTTACTCCAGAGGTGAGGGTCGGGCACCTCCGGTAGTGGAAGTTGAAGATGAGGCTCCGCCACCAACCCAATCAGCACTTGGAGGAAGAGAGACCCCCCCTGCTAGCGCCTCAAGGGCCAGCCGTCGAGCTATCGACGATGCATAGCGGTTGGCTGGTGGAGTGCATATTGAGTTGTGCCAGCCTTTCCAATTTTTAGGCAGACCTCCATTGCCGACCAATCACCGATGCCCTTGACACCCTCCTTACCACTGCGCTTTAGGTAAGCATTTTAGTTTTATTTTTCTTTATGTCGAACCTGATTCAGGCCTTAACTGATTGGTTCTTGTAGACGACATATAGCCTTTTTGTCCTCTGGGATGCTTGTGTTGGAGCCACCAATAATTATGAGCTTGCTCAAAAGGAATTGATCACTGCTAAAGCCCAGACTGACAGCTTGGCCAAGGAGTTGGCTGAGGTCCGGCCCGAGAAACAATGGTGGCCAGCAAGCTCCGAGCTGCCCAGGAGGAGAGCCGCTTTTTGAAGGCTAAGGTCGAGGAGGCCGAGAGAAAGGCCAGAGTTGCCGAGGCTAAATTGTCGGAGGCCATGCCGAGGCTAAAACATATTGAGGAGAAATTAGAAGATGCTCACCTCAAGTTGGGCGATACCGAGGAGAGAGCTGATAAGGCTGAGTCCGAGGCTCGGACCACCGTGGAGAAGGTGGCTATCGTAGAGGTGGATGCTCGAGCCATCTGGAAGAAGATGATGCCGCTGAGGCCCAAGCCCGAGAAGCTATGGAGAAGGTGGCCGTCACTGAAGCCCAAGCTCAGGAAGCCGTGGAGCACTACAGAGGTTCCACTAATTTTTTCACGGAGATGAGTGATGTGGCCATCGACGCCTTCCTCAAAGGCTTCAAAAATTGCAAGGATAAGATCTCCTGAGTCTTCAAAATCAGTGGGCTTGAATGCATTCAGCCCAAAGATCCCGCCGAGCCATATTTTTTTCTTCTTTTTCTTTTGACATCTTTGTAATCTGACTAGAGTCGCTCTTCTTGTATGACACTTGAATCATATTAATGAAAGAAATATTTTGCTTAAGTATAATGTATATAGCTTTTTGTAGCATCTTAGTCTTCTTGTGATCATGTCTTGGCTTTGGCGTTTATATATGATAGGGCACATCTCCAATCTCCTTGACTTGCTTTGAGAGCTAGCAGCCTGGTTGGAGACTTGTGTAGATTTTTTAGGGATACTTGAACCCACTTCTGCCCCTTAGGCATTTGTTGAAGTGACCTTTAAGTGCTGATGCCAGCCGTAGGTCCATCGAAAGCCTTTTGAAACTGCCTTGAAGGTTTCTTTGCCGGCTTGGGAGTTGACTCGAGGTCACCGAAACCATAGGTCTTGAATCGCCTCGGAGGTTTTTTGGTCGGCCAGGGGGCAACCTTATGATCACAGGACCGTTGAGAGCCTTTTGGAACTGCCTTGAAGGTTTCTCGACTGGCTCGGGAGTTGACTCGAGGTCGCAGAACCATAGGTCTTGAACCACCTTGGGGGTTTCTTGGCCAACCCGGGGGTGACCTTATGATCGTAGAACCATCATGAGCCTTTTTGAACTACCTTGGGGGTCTTTCGGCCAGCCCAAGAGTTGACTTGAAGTCATCGGAACCATAGGTCTTGAACCGCCTCGAGGGTTTCTTGGCCAGCTTAGGGGTGACCTTATGATCGCAGGACCATCGAGAGCCTTTTGGAACTACCTCGGAAATTTCTCAGCCAGCCCAAGAGTTGACTCGAGGTCACCAGAACCATAGGTCTTGAACTACCTCGGGGGTTTCTTGGCCAGCATGGGGGTGACCTTATGATCGCAGGACCATCGAGAGCCTTTTGGAACTATCTTGGGGGTTTCTCGACCAGCCCGGGAGTTGACTCAAGGTTGCCAGAACCATACGTCTTGAACTGCCTTGGGGGTTTCTTGGCTAGCTTAAGGGTAACCTTATGATCGCAGGACCATCGAGAGCCTTTTGGAACTGCCTTGGGGGTTTCTCGATCAGCCCGAGAGTTGACTCAATGTCACAGAAACCATAGGTCTTGAATCGCCTCGAGAGTTTCTTGGCCGGCCCGGGAGTGACCTTATAATTGCAGGACCGTCGAGAGCCTTTCGGAACTACTTTGGGGGTTTCTCGGCCGGCCTAGGAGTAGCTGAATTTTTCAAGTTGGATGAGAAGACAATATTTGAAGCTCCTCTTATTATCATCAGATGAATACATAATCACTGGCAATACCGGCAAAGGTTATTCGCGTTCCAAGTGTGTGGGATTGGCTGCCCATCGAGCTCTTTGATCCGGTATTCTCCTCAGTAAAGTGCTTCAATGACTCGATAGGGCCCTTTCCAGTTTGGAGATAGCTTGTCCCCCTCTATTAGCTTGGATACCTCGGCCTTTCTGAGAATTAGATCTTCAGGGTAAATGTCTTGAGATGGACTCGGCGTTGTAATATTTTACTGCTCATTGGCGAAAGGTAGTCATTTTGAGCTGCACTTAGTCTTGCATGTCATCGATAAAGTCGAGGCTAGTTCTCAGTAGAGTGGGATCATCTTCTTCATTGTATGACTCCACTTGGGACTTGGAAGGCCGATCTCCACAGGGATGACTGCTTCAGATCTGAAGACAAGATTGAAAGGAGTTTCTCTTGTGAGGATCTTTGGAGTTGTATGATATGCCCATAGCACACTTGGAAGCTCTTCCATCCATCTGCCTTTGAACTCATCCAACTGGGTTCTGAGCCCTTGAAGGATGGTTCGATTCATAACTTCTACTTCTTCATTGGTCAGTGGATGCCCGACAAAAGTGAATCGATGGCAATTATTCAGCTCGGTGCAAAATATCTTGAATGTAGCATTATCGAATTGCCAGCCATTGTTGGTGATGATGGTGTGGGATAGTCCAAAGAAACAGATAATAGACTTTTAGAAAAATGATTTTACCTTGCACTTGGTGATTTTAGCTAATGCCTCAACTTCGACCCATTTGGTAAAGTAGTCGATGGCGACAAATAAGAACCTCTGTTGACCCAAAGCTGGAGGAAATGGTCTAGGGATATCCATCCCCCATTGAGCAAAGGGCCATGGAGCCGAGAGTGGACTTAGTTAAGAGGCTGGCTATCGCTAGACATAAGCATATTGTTGGCAGCTGTTGCTCTTCTAGACTAGCTCAGCAGTATTCTTTCGCATAGTGAGCCAATAATATCCCTAGCGGAGAGCCTTGTACGACAACGATCTGCCCTCCAGATGGTTTTTGCATATGCCTTCATGGATCTCTCTGAGGATATAATCAACGTATGCAGGACTAACATATTTGAGGAGAGCATAAGAGAAGGACTTCTTATATAATTACACATTCAGCGGCACAAACTTAGAATCCCTCCATTTGAGCAGCCTAGCATCCGTGCGATCATTAAAAAGAGTACCGCCAGTGAGGTAGCAGATGTCGGCATCCATCCATGTTGACTCTTGTGTAACTAGCAAAACTTCTTCTGTTGTATCAATGCTCAAAGTTTTTAAGTACTCACGTATGTTTTTCTCAGGGTGTTATCCGCCAAAGTGGCCAACCATGATAGGGCATCAATTCTAACATTTTTGCCCCTAGGTATATAGCTAATGTTGAAATAAGCTAATGAGAAGGTATGTGACCTGACCTTATTCAGATATTGAGACATAATGGGGTCTCGAGCTTTATATTCTTCAATGATTTGTCCAAAGATAAGCTGGGAGTCGGTGAACCATCTGAGGTACTTTACTCCGAGCTCCCGTGCGAGTTTTATTCCAGACAATAAGGCTTCATACTCAGTTTGATTATTTATAGTTTTAAAGAGGAATCAAAGGGCGTACTCTAGCACTATGCCCTTTAGGTTTACAAGAATAAGACCAGCCCCACTTCCTTAGGAATTGAAGGTGCCATCGACATGGAGGATCCAGATCTATGTTGTGCTTTTCCTAGCATCGGAACATATCATTGGGGATTCTTCATGTTGCTTTTCAGTCCAGGTGCACCAAAAAATTTGCCAACACCTAGGACTTTAGGGCTGATCTTGACTGGAATGAAAGATCGAACTCTTCCAGTTTAATTGCCCATTTAGCCAATCGACCAAAAGTATCAGGACAAGCTAGGATAGCTATAAGAGGTTGGTCCATGAGCACTACAATCGATGGGCTTGAAAGTATAGCCTAAGAAGCTGAGTGGAAATTATTAGAGCAAAAATAATTTTTTTAGTTCTAGAGTACCTAATCTTCGTATCATGGAGCACTTTGCTAGTGTAGTAGATGGACTTCTATGCTTCATTGGAGTCGAGGCGCATAAGAATGGAGCTGACCACTTTCGAGAAGGCAGCAAGATAAAGAAAGAGTCTTCCCCCTCCTTTGGCTTTGACAATAATGGTGGGGTGGACAGAAACTCTTTCAGCTCTTCAAAGGATTTCTGGCAGCCCTCCGTCATATAGCACAATCATCAAATGATTGGATTTAGAATACAATTCCCAACAGTTAGACCCTAAGGTTTAAATCAACTGGACTAAAAGAGTATTTAATCAAATCTAAATTAATTAGATTAGGTTAAGAATGCTCTAAATCAAACAATAGTTGTAGTTGATCATGTCCTTCTCTTTGATTAAACCAAATGGAAGTAGATTAGGCTCCGTGGTAGAGCATGAATCTCTTAGATGGTTAAATCAAAAATTGGTTAACCATATGATGTCAAGGTAAGTTGGCAAGTTGCTCTAGGATCAACGATCGAATGGTTTTTAATTGGAAGCTACTCGTATTGATGCGTCTTTAACGAGTTAATGGCATATCCCTCCCATCGATCTCACTTACCTGGTCAATATGGTGAACCATTTATGATTCTGATCATTTACCCGATTCGGGTTGACCCATGCCTGTAAGAAAATCAGTCTGACTGATTTAGGTGCCACTTAACCTGACTTAATCTTGTTTCATTCTACCGATTTCATAGGTTCAGTGGGAGAACCTGATTAGTCATTTATCTTTAGATTATTAAATCCTCTAAAATTATTAGGTCATTAAAATGAAATAGTTATATGATAACTAGATCATAGCCTCCTATTAAGGTGGGTGATAATGAGTCCGATGTCTTGATAATCGTTGGAGGCACTCCATGCCTGGTGCTTGTCAACCATCGGAATTATCATTCATTATATGATAAGTCAACGTAACTATTAAATAGACAGTCAGATGGGCCGAGCTGCACTCGGACTTGGTTGTCTATTGATAGGTTACACTGATTATATCATTTAATGGTTGGACCTAACCAGAACTTTCAGTGGAGGCATTCCATGCCTGCTGAAGAGGAACATGGGGCAAAACTGAACACTAAGAATTATTTGGGGAAACAATTGGTTTTGAACCTACTCTTAGATGCATATGGGTTGGTCAAGCTTTACTTGGGCCTGTATGTAGTCTATGTAGATCTTAGTGCCCACTAAAGAATTAAGAATAATTCTTCGAATTGGGGTGTAGAGGCTGCCAATTTGAACAAAATAGTGGGAGAATTTTTAGACTAAAGTCCAAGTCTTTAGACTGAATCAATTTATATACTAATAAACTTTAGTTTTTTCTTATGCAGAAAATGGCCACTAATTTATCATTAAGGTCCCTATCGGATAGTGACAAGTTGAATGGTTCAAATTTTAATAGTTGGTTCAGAAAACTTAAGATCGTCCTTGAGCATGAGAGGATTCTTTATATTCTGAATAATTCTACACCAAAGATACCTGATGCAAACACACAAAGTTCTGAGAAAGACACTTATCAGAAGTGGCTAATGATAGAACTAGCGTACGTTGCATCATGCTAGCAGCAATGAACGATGAATTCGTCGCCAGTTCAGAATGCTCAGCCAAAGAAATTATTCAAGCGTTGAATGAATCTTTCAGCACACCTGACGACGTTGAAAGGGACAAGACTAGTTGTGCTATTTTTAATACTCGAATGAGGGATGGATCTCCTGTCACTATCATGTATTGTACATGATTGAGATGATAGAACTGTTAAGCAAGCTCGGCTTTTCCCTACATGAGCAGTTGGGAAAATATGTGATCCTGAATTCTTGCCTCCATCCTTCCGACCTTTCCTTACTCATTTTTGAATGACAAAGCCTGCAGTCAACTACAACAGTTTGTTGGGGTTGTTACAGAACCTTGAGAAGGATAACCAGCTCTCTAAGGGTTTGGTTAATGTGGTTGAAGGATCTAAGGTAGGGCGTCAACCCTTTGGGAAAGGGAAGAAGAAAAATGTGCAACATGCTAGGACATCTATAAGTGGTCAGATGCAGAAGAAGAAAGTTGATAAAAGTCAAGCTAAATGCTTTCATTGCAAGATGCAAGGGTACTGGAAGAGGAACTGTCCTCTTTACATTGCCACACTTGATCCAAACAGGCTAAAGAAGAAAAAGGGGCAAGATGTTGCTTAACAAGGTATTTATATGATAACACATTGTAATTTTTCTGTATATGATAATCAGACCTGGGTATTGGATATTGGGAGTCCTTTTAACATTTGCAATTCATTACAGGGACTACAGGTCACTAGAAGATTTGAGGACAATGAAAGATTCCTTAATGTCGGCGATGGAAGATTAGTTCCAGTTATGACATTAGGAGTTCTTGAAATAGTTTTCAATAGAAATGTCATTATACTAAATGATTGTCATTTTTGCCCAATGTTCTTTTTGAACGTAATTTCTGTTGGCTTTCTGGCCAAAAATCATTATGAAATTTCAATAAAGGATGTTACTTTGAATATCATTATGAATGGAGTCATTGTAATGACTGGGCATTTATCTAATGGTATTTATATATTATCACAGCCTGTAAATGTAGTGTACAAATCAAGTAAGCGCGCTAGAACAACTGATGTCACAGACATTTATCTTTGGCACCATCGGCTGTGTCATATCAACAAGAATAGATTAAACAGGTTAACTCAGTAGGGCATCCTTCGAATTGATGATTGTGAATCGTTAACTACCTGTGAATCATGTCTTCTTGGTAAAATGACCAAGTCATCTTTTACTGAAAAGGTGAAAGAGCCAAAGAGCTATTAGGTCTAGTACATACTGATGTATGTGGACCAATGAGCACTTATGCCAAAGGTGGATATTACTACTTCATTACTTTTACAGACGACCTTTCTAGGTTCGGTTATGTCATCTTATGAGACATAAATCTGAGTCGTTTGAAATGTTCAAACTATATCATAAAGAAGTAGAAAAACAAACAGAAAAATGCATTAAGATCCTTCGATCAGATCAAGGAGGCGAATACCTTTCCAATGACTTTGTGACATATTTAAGGAGAATGAGATTCTCTCCCAATGGACTCCTCCTGGAACACCGTAGCATAACGGTGTGTCCAAAAGAAAGAATCGAACCCTGTTAGACATGGTTCGGTCCACGATGGGTTTGCAAGCTTGCCAATATCATTTTGGGGATACACATTGGAATCAGCTTGTCATATTCTTGATAAGGTTCCAAGTAAGTCTGTTTCTAAAACTCCACATGAGATATGGTATGGACATAAACGGTTATCACCTATCTGAGAGTCTGGGGGTCTGGCTTATGTGAAACGTGCAAAATCAGACAAACTTGAACCCAAATCTGACAAATATTTTTTCATGGCTATTCGAAAGAAACCAAAGGATATTACTTCTACAATACTGAAGAACAAAAGTTGTTCATTAGTAATAGAGCAGTTTTTCTTGAAAAGGAGCTCCTTAGTGAAGGAACAAATAGCTCTAATATTGAACTTGAGGAAGTTCATCAAGTAGAAGGAATAACACAAACCAGTGAACTCTTAGAATCTGAGTTGATTAGATCAAACTCAAAACCCATTCTAGATGCACCATTAAGGCGATCTGGTAGAGTACCATCAACCGGACAGATACTTAGGTTTCTTGGTCCAGAATGAAGATCCTATTGAACTCGATGAGAACAACGAGGATCCGATCACCTATATGGATGGTATGCAAAAGACTGACTCTAATAAATGGCTTGATGCCATGAAATCCAAACTTGATTTCATGAAGGACAATAATGTATGGACATTAGTTGACCCATCCGAAGGGATAAAACCATAGGGTGTAAGTGGGTTTTCAAGAGGAAAAGAGGCGCAGACGGAAAGGTTGAGACCTATAAAGCACGTCTGGTTGCTAAGGGGTATCGTCAACATTATGGTATTGACTATGATGAAACATTTTCTCTTGTGGCAATGCTGAAATCCATTCGGATTATACTAGCTATAGCAGCACACTTCGATTATGAGATTTGGCAGATGGATGTTAAAACAACTTTTCTAAATGGTGATTTAGAAGAATAGGTGTATATGATACAGCCTGAAGGTTTTATATCTAAAGACGAGTCTAAAGTGTGTAGGCTACAGAAGTCCATTTATGGACTTAAGCAAGCATCTAGGAGTTGGAACATACGATTTGATAAAGTGATCAAATCTTATGGCTTTATTAAGAATAAAGAAGAACCTTGCATTTATAAATGGGCTAACGATTCCGTTATTGTATTTCTTGTATTATATGTGGATGATATTCTCTTAATCAGGAATGATATCCCTGCATTACAGGAATAAAGACAGGTTATCATCACAATTCTCATAAAAGATCTGGGAGAAGCATCATACATCCTAGGGATGAAGATCTATAGAGATAGATCTAAGAGGATGCTTGGTTTATCCCAATCTACGTACATTGACACCGTGCTAAAGAGGTTTAGCATGGAGAATTCCAAGAAAGGCTATCTTCTGATAGGCCATGGAATTCATCTTTCTAAGAAGGATTGTCCGACAACTCCTAATGAAAGAGAACGCATGAGTCGAATTCATATGCTTCGGCAGTGGGATCGATTATGTACACCATGACATGTACAAGACAGATGTGTCAACTGACTAGGAGTGTGAGTAGATACCAATATGATCCAGAGAAAAACACTGGCAAGTTGTTAAGACAATCCTTAAGTATTTGAGAAATACTAAGGACCAGTGGTTAGTCTATGGAGAGTCTAATTTAAAACTTATTGGATATACTGATTCCAATTTCCAATCAGATCATGATGATAGCAAAAGTGTATCGGGTTTCGTGTTTATCCTAAATAATAGAGCTGTTTGCTGGAAAAGTTTCAAGCAACATACAGTGGCAGATTTAGTGTGCGAGGTATAGTACATCGTTGCATCAGATGCTGTGAAAGAAGCTGTGTGGCTGTGAAAGTTTATCTCCGAGCATGGAGTGGCACCTTCCATAGATGGACCAGTCCTGTTGTACAGTTACAGCACTGGTGCCATAGCTCAGGCAAAGGAACCACGAGCACATCAGCGCACCAAGCACATACTGCGCCGGTTTCATCTTATACGAGAGATTGTAGACCGAGGTGACATAAATCTTCAGAAGATTGATGAAAAGGAAAACCTAGGTGACCCATTTACTAAAGCACTCAGTATCAAGGAGTTTGATGACTATAAATTGAAGATGGGTATTAAATACTGTAATGAGTGGCTTGAAGCTAAGTGGGAGTTTGTTGGGAATTGTATCCTAAAGCCAATCATTTGATGATTGTGCTAAATAAATTGTATATAAATTGATATATTAATAAAAGTTATTTAGCAGTTTATTCATTACAAGAACATCTTCTTAAAACTCCTAATGGTAATGAAGCCCTAGGATCTTCCTTCACGATAAAGGAGGATTTATCTTTGAAGGTCCTTAAAAGAATTCGCAACCAAATGATATACTATGACAGGGCCATAGTACTATCAATTATAGGACGTTGTATATCATATTTGTTGGTTGTCCTCTTAACCAAGGAGTGTAGAGACACTGGTATGACATACAGTGAAAGTGTAGGAGTACATTTCATCGAACGTGACTCATTTCCGGATACTCTACTGTCAAGAGTTAATCCGAGAAGATATGTGTATAAGTATCCTTCAGACTGAAGATCACAACCGGTGGCTTACAAGCAACTCATTGTACTTAGGTGTCGGACCACCTAGATTTCTAATCCAGCTACGAAAGGTTACTGGGTGCAGTCAAGTACTTATGGTAGTCAGTTGTGGATCAAGATGGAATTTGGCCTATCCCGTTAAAAGGAGAAATGCTTGTGTTTCAATTTAGCAAGACCTTGGCTAAGGCACTTCATGTGAAAGTCACATGATCACTAAAATTGAAATCACTTTATGGATTTGCTGTTTAGAGTTGACAGGCTCTTAAGCCATCCTTAGCATTTATGGTCAAGAGGATGAATTATATGATAACTGTTTCTTAGGGTTCTTGGAGTTTGCTCGGCAACTATTCAACCTATCCGGACGTCGGGTTCCATTGCTAGATGGGCACATCGATTAGTATAGAAAGTTGTTTCTATGCTACCGGCTTAGGTTCAAACCTAGAGAGTCACACGCATAGAAGTTTCCTAGGATGATCTATTTGCTGATCAACGATTGAGAATCGTATATGATTTAATTAATCAATTTGATTGATTGAATTTCTCAATTGGGTTAAGTGCAAGTGAATAAGATTCAATTTGGTTTAAGTCTATTAGAAGGACTAGTCAATTTCAAATATTGATTTGAAATTAGACTTGATTTGGATTTAAATAGATTCAGGACTAGCCAAATTTGATTTGGGCTAGGACCATGATCTATGTGGGTTCAGTCTAATAAATTCAGATCAGATTAAACCATCACGTGAACCCAAACTTCTCGCATAAGGATCTCACATGATGAGATGGCTGAAATCTCATCTCATGAGAGATTAAATTCTCATATAGAATTTAATGCTTGACATTAATCTTCTCCGTTGGAATTCTAAGTGTTAGAATTCATGTACCTCTTTGAATTAGCCAAACACTGCCACTCTTTGGTTTTCACTGAACGTCGGAATTAACCAAACGCTGCGCCTCTTTGGTTCGGCATCTCTTTGCTTTTTACCGAACGGCGGAATTCTAAATGTTAGAATTCAATGGGCTAACTAAAATGAAACTATAAATAGAGGACATCCCTCACCAGATTACATAGAACAACAACACACGATATGTCGTGGATTGAAATTCTAAAAAGTTAGAATAGAAAATTCTGGTGATTCTAGTGTTAGCAAAAGCTTGGTGGATCTTGTAGGAAGATTCAAGTGGGAGGATTTAAGATCAGCAAAGTCATTTTTCCGCGAGCTAGCACTCCCGGAAATCTAATCATTCGGGGCTTCGCGTGGACGATACTAGAGGCTGGACGATTGAACGGCTGCAAAGCATAAAAGGATTTACCCACTGCCCTTATGGTAAGTGATATGATCCCTAGATCTTAAAGCATGATTCAAGGCAAGAAGTACTACTTCTTATGTTGAGGATCAAGATATGATCTTGATGATTTTATTTATATGCATATTTTAGATCAAGCGATCCTATATATAAGGCAAAGATATGATCTTGATGCATATTAGATAGATTAATATGTAATCTTTTAGTTTCCGCATTGATAATAATTATCAAATTTTAAAATATGCATGCCTCAGAGTTTATTTCTCCCTACACTAACCCTTTATGGACCTGATTTAGCTAATCCATAAGGTTAAATATATTTCATGTCATATATTTCGAATCATGCATCAGTTGCATTATTTAACTACTCATAATTTCTATATTTAGATTATATCTAAAAAGATTATGAATAAAAATTTGACATTCAAATAAGACTCTCATAAATATTTGTATGTTTCATAACATAGACAACAAGCCATCATATCTCATATCTATGTTTTTATACTAAACATGCAAATATTATGCTTTTATACAACATCAATATGTATCAAATATAAAACATCTCTTGAGAGTGTGTGTAATCTATGTTTTGATGCCAAAGATCAATTTAAATTATCTTTTGACTAAGCATCAAAGATAAGAGAACCATAACGGCACGGCAATATGTCACAGAATACCTCATTGAATGGGTAATTTAGATTTTTAATCCATCTATGACCGAATAGCCTAGTGATCCGTTTTAGCTTTGATTATAAAATTAATAGGAGCATTAATTTATATACAATAAATTAGATCAAGACAAAACCATACTCTGATACCATTTGTAGGGAGAAACAATCTCCGAGGCATGCATATTTTAATAATTTGATAACAATTATCAATGCAGAAACTTAAAGATTACATATTAATCTATCTAACATGCATCAAGATCATATCTTTGCCTTATACTATAGGTTCGTTTGATCTAAATTATGCATATAAATAAAATAATCAAGATCATATCTTGATATTCAAGGTAAGAAGTCATACTTCTTATCTTGAAGTATGCCTTAAGATCTAGGGATCATATCATTTACCTTAAGGACAGTAGGTAAATCCTTTGTGCTCTACAGTCGTTCAATCGTCCAGCCTCTAGTATCGTCCACGCAAAGTTCCCGAATGATCGGATTCCCGGGAGTGCTAGCTCGCAGAAAAATAACTTTGCTGATCTTGAATCCTCCCACTTGAATCTTTCTCCAAGATCCACCAAACTTTTGCTAACACCAGAATCACACCAAGATTTTGTGTTCTAACTCTTTAGAATTTCAATCCACGACATATCGTGTGTTGTGTTGTGTTGTGTTGTGTTGTATTGTAATCTGATGAAGAATGTTCTTTGATTTATAGGCTCAATTCAGCCTTCAGCCTATTGAATTCTAACACTTAAATTCTGTCGTTCGGTGAAAACCAAAGAGACGCAACGTTTGGTTAATTTTGACGTTCGATGAAAACCTATGAATTCTAACACTCAGAAAACATTCGATGAAAACATGTGAATTCTAACACTTAGAATTCCAACGTCTTGTTAATTCCGACGTTCGGTGAAAACCAAAGAGATGTGAATTCTAACACTTAGAATTTCATCGTTGGTTAATTCAAAGAGGTACATTAATTCCACATGAATTCTAACACTTAGAATTCTAATGGAAATAGCTTGGAGAAGATTAAATTAATATATTAAATTCTACATAAGAATTTAATCAAGTTATCTCATCATGTGAGATCCTTATGCGAGGGGTTTGGGTTTGGGTTTTGGTTTAAGCTGATTTGAATTTATTGGACTGAACCTACATAGATCATGGTCCTAGCCCAAATCAAATTTGTCTAGTCTGAATCTATTTAAATCCAAATCAAGTTTAATTTCAAATCAATATTTGAAATTGATTAGTCCTAATAGACTTAAACCAAATTGAATCTTATTCAATTATACTTAACCCAATTGAGATAATTTAATCAATCAAATTGATTAATTAAATCATATACGATTCTCAATCGTTGATTAGCAAATAGATCATCCTAGGAAACTTCTATGCGTGTGACTCTTTAGGTTCGAACCTAAGCCGGTAGCATAGGAACAACTTTCTATACTAATCGATATGCCCATCTAGCAATGGAACCCGACGTCCAGATAGGTCGAAGAGTTGCCGAGCAAACTTCAAGAATCCTAAGAAATAGTTACCGTATAATTCATCCTTTTGACCATAAATGTTAAGGATGGCTTAAGAGCCTGTCAACTCTAAACATCAAATCCATAAAGTGATTTCAACTTTAGTGATCATGTGACCTTCACATGAAGTGCCTTGGCCAAGGTCTTGCTAAATTGAAACAGAAGCATTTCTCCTTTTAACAGGATAGGTCAAATTCCATATTGATCCACAACTGACTACCACAAGTACTTGACTACACCCAGTAACCTTTCGTAGCTGGATTAAAAATTCAGGTGGTCCGGCACCTAAGTACAATGAGTTGCTTGCAAGTCACCGATTGTGATCTTTAGGTCTGAAGGATACTTATACCTATATCTTCTCAGATTAACTCTTGACACCAGAGTATCCAGAAATGAGTCACGTTCGGTGAAATGTACTCCTACACTTTCACCCGTATGTCATACCAGTGTCTCTACACTCCTTGGTTAAGAGGACAACCAACAAATATGATGTACAACATCCTATAATTGATAGTACTATGGCCCTGTCATAGTATATCAATTGGTCGCGAACTTTTTGAGAACCTTCAAAGATAAATCCTTCTTTATCGTGAAGGAAGATCATGAGGGCTTCATTACTATTAGGAGTTTTAAGAAGATGTTCTTGTAATGAATAAACTGCCAAATAACTTTTATTAATATATTAATTTATATGCAATTTATATTAGCACAATCATCAAATGATTGGCTTTAGGATACAATTCCCAACATCAAGAGTCTGGCTACCTCAACTTCGTTCATTTATTGCTAAAGATTTGCTACAAATTTGTAAAGTATTCTCTGAATATTTGCTCACTATAAGAGCTACTTGTCATCATTTACTTTGAATCTTTTGTAAAAGGGTTAGTGTTAACCCTTTGGTTCTTACTGGCCTCCTTGTGCCGTTAAACAAGAGGACTAGCCTGGTAAGGCTAGGGGTTGGCTTCCTTGTGCCATTAAACAAGAGGACTAGTCAGGGAAGGCTAGGGGTTTTGGCTACTTTGTGCCTTGTAAAATAAGAGGCTAGCTGGGGAAGGCTAGAGGTTATAATCGTTGTGATACGATTAGTGGAATTCCTAAAGGTTTTGGGGAGTGGACGTAGGTGCTGAGTTTGGCACCAAACCACTATAAAATCTTTTGTGTTTGTGGTTGATTGATTCTCTGATTACTATCTTGTGCACTACACTACACCGCTGCAAATCAAGTTTAATTAGGGTTAAAGCACATACCTGCATAGTAATTAATTTTTAATAACCCAATTCACCACCCTCTTGGGTTGCTACATCTGGGCAACAAGTGGTATCAGAGCAGTGTGCTCTTGATTTATAGCTTTGATTAGCTTGAGCCAAAGATCAGTAGTAATCTAAATGGGATCTATGTTGATTGAAGGACAGTCAACTAATAGACCATTTGTTCAGTGGAACAAATTACACATATTGGAAAGCACGAATAAAAATCCTCATTCAAGCACTAGATTATGATCTATGGGGAATCATAATTAATGGACCACACACACCCATTATTATGATTAATAATATTAATATTGCAAAACCTGAATATGAATGGGATGAGCAAGATAAGAAACTAGCTCAATTAAATGCTAAAGCTATGAATGTTCTTTATTGCTCTCTTGATGCAAATGAGTTTAATCGCATATCTACTTGCATGTCGGCTAAAGAAATTTGGGATATACTTGAAGTTACCCATGAAGGAACAAATCAAGTCAAAAAATCCAAAATAAATATGCTTGTTCATAAGTATGAATTGTTTAAGATGATTCTACTAAGAATATTACTGATATGTTTACAAGATTTATTGATATTATTAATGGACTGAAAAGTCTTAAAAAATCTTATGCTAATAGTGATCTTGTTAGAAAAATCGTAAGATCTTTACTAGGTCATGGAAGCCAAAGTTACTGCTATACAAGAAGCAAAGGATCTCAACACTTTATCACTTGAAGAGTTAGTCGGTTCTTTGATGACTCATGAGCTTCAGCAACGACAACATATTGATGAAGATGAATTAAAGAAGAAAAGAACTATGGCATTAAAAAGTGCAATTCAAAATGATGAAAGTGAGGAAACCATAAGTGACAGTGAGAAAGATGATGAAATGGCACTCATCTCAAGAAAATTCAAAAAGTTTATGAAAAAGAAAGAAGTTTGGAAAAAGAAAACATTTTGTCAAGGAAGACCATAGCAAAGATAAAAAAAAAGTGAACCTCCTACATGCTATGAGTGCAAAAAGCCTGGACATATCAGACCAGAATGTCCACTATTAAAGAAGAGATCTCAAAGAGCAAAGAAGAAAGCAATGATGGCTACTTGGAGCGACAACGAAGTTGCAAGTTCAAAAGATGAAGAAAAAACTGAAATTGCAAATGTTTGTTTCATGGTTGATAATGATGAGGTGTGTCTTGCAAACCGAGCAATTAAAAGACAATGGTACTTGGATAGCGGGTGCTCAAGACACATGACCGGTGATGAATCGCAATTCATCACTTTGGAGGCAAAAGATGGAGGTGTTGTTACTTTCGTGATAATGGCCAAGGAAAAATAATTGACATTGGAAAAATAGGTATCACACCTCATGCTTATATTGATAATGTCTTACTTGTGAAAGGACTGAAACATAATTTACTTAGTATTAGTCAATTATGTGACAAAGGATTTAATGTTACATTTGAATCATCTTTATGCATTGTTAAAAATCCTGCAAATGAAAATATGAAATTTATTGGTTAAAGGCATGGAAATGTGTACATTGTTAATTTAAATGATTTGTGATGTGGCTGATCAGAGGGCCAGCAAGACATCGGGATCGCGAGCCCTGCGTCACGTGGTCTGACGACAATCCAATCCCTTGGCATTGGGCTTGCCGCGGCCATCTCGACCTCCGCATCGGTCACGGCCCATTCCCATCTCGGCATCATTCTCGGTGTCAGCTCCGACCCATCTCGACCTCTGCATCGGTCATGGCCCATTCCCGTCTCGGCGTCGGCCTCGGCATCGGCCTTGGCGTCGGTTCGGCGTCGGCTCCGGCCCATCTCGCCCTCCGCATCGATCACGGCCCATTTCCATCTCGGCGTCGGTCTCGGCGTCGGCTCTGGTCCATCTCGACCTCCGCGTCGGTCATGGCCCATTCCTATCTTGGCGTCGGCCTCGACGTCGGTCTCGGCGTCGGCTCGGCCCATCTCGACCTCCGCGTCGGTCATGGCCCATTCCCATCTCGGCGTCGGTCTTGGCATCGACTTCGGCCCATTTCGACCTCCGTGTCGATCATGGCCCATTCCCGTCTCGGCGTTGGCCTCGGTGTCGGCCTTGGCGTCGGTTTCGGCAACGGCCACCCACGTTCAAGCTACGTGGCCCCCTTCCCTCGAGAGTGGCGGATAACTTCGCTACGAACATGCTTGGCGACGTGGGCAACGAACGTGCCTCCCCTTGGCGCCACTAACGGCAGGCATGACCCCCCACGTTTAATCCCATTACCCATTTTTTGCGGTACGTTGGGGACTGGAAATCAATAACTGCCAAAAAGGGATCCTCAAAGGAGGTATAAAAGGGGCCTGCAGCCCCAAAGGTAAAGGGGAGCAATCCAATGATCACAAAAACAACATCTCCTGTTCCCCAAATCGCTAACTTGGGCGTCGTAGGGTCCCTGCCAGAACACCGGCCCGGGACTTTTCTTGCAGGTGGCAGAGAGAAGGAGAGGACCCTGCCATTCCCTGAGAGGCTAGCGAAGATTTCTTTTTACCTGACGCTCATTCATAAGTGATCTGGCGGCAACAAATTGGCGCACCAGGAAGGGGGGGCAGATCAGCGATGCTGGTTTTCAGATCCTCGTCCCCCTTTAATCAAAATGGTGGATCATAAAGGTAGTGATGAAAAAAAAAATCCAAAAAGCTTTCACCACTTATGCTGGGGGGCACCTTCAGCGAGCTAAGCAGAAGCATCAGAAGCAACATCTCAAGACCACATAACAACGAGCAAAGGCTTCTGCTCGCTCTTGGTTCGCTGCTCAGGCCAGCCATCCTTCATCCCGCCGAAAATCTTCCCAGCAAGAGGTCCACCATCCTCAAGCTCACCAACGACTTAAAGCTCAGAGAGCCATCACTCGCCGCCCAAGCAGCCTTCTCTCCTATGGACGGCGACACAAAGGGAGCCCAAGTAAGGGCAGCGGTACCTCCACTTCAACCAATTTGATTCCCCGAGGGGCAGACCACTAGCGGGAGCGCTCAAGTCTGTAGAAGGAAAATAGGGGTGCCGCAAGAGCTAAGTACGCTGCACTTAAGACAGTATTTCTTTCATTGATACTTAAAAATGTCATGCAGGGGAGACCGACTCTGCATTAGTATTCAAGACCAACCTCGCATTGGCGTCTCAAAAGACCAAAGACCGACTCCGTATCGGCAATAAAGACCGGCTCCGCGTCGGCAACAAAGACCGGCTCCGCGTTGGCACCAAAGACCGGCTCCGCGTCGGCACTAAAGACCGACTCCGCGTCGGCACCAAAGACCGACTCCGTGTCGGCACCAAAGACCAACTCTGTGTCGGCACTAAAGACGACTCCATGTCGGCACCAAAGACGACTCCATGTCGGCACTAAAGACCGACTCCGCGTCGGCACCAAAGACTGGTCCCGCACCGGCAACTTAAGACCGGCTCTGCGTCAGCACAAAAAGATCGGTCCCGCACCAGCAACTTAAGACCGCTCCGCGTCGGCACAAAAAGACCGGTTCCGCACCGATAACTTAAGACCGGATCCACGTCGGCACAAAAAGACCGGTTCCGCACCGGCACTCCAAGCCCAGCTCCGCGTCGGCACACTCAAGCCCGGCTCCGCGTCGGCACATTCAAGCCCGGCTCCGAGTTGGCACCTCCAAGCCCGGCTCCGCGTCGGCATCTTCAAGCCCGGCTCCGCGTCGGCACTCAAGCCTGGCTCCGCGTCGGCACATTCAATCCCGGCTCCGTGTCGGCACCTCCAAGCACGGCTCACGTTGGCACCTTCAAGCCCGGCTCCGCGTTGGCACACTCAAGCCCGGCTCCGCGTCGGCACATTCAAGCCTGGCTCCGCGTCGGCACCTCCAAGCTCGGCTCCGCGTTGGCACATTCAAGCCCGGCTCAGCGTCGCATCTTCAAGCCCGGCTCCGCGTTGGCACCTCCAAGCCCGGCTCCGCGTCGGCACCTTCAAGCCCGGCTCCGCGTCGGCACACTCAAGCCCGGCTCCACGTCGGCACTCCAAGCCCGGCTCCGCATCGGCACATTCGGCACATTCAAGCCTAGCTCCGCATCGGCACCTTCAAGCCTGGCTCCGCGTCGGCACCTCCAAGCTCGGCTTCGCATCAGCACAAAAAGACCGGTTCCGCACCGGCACTCCAAGATCGGCTTCGCGTCGGCACAAAAAGACCGATTCCGCACCGGCACTCCAAGCCCGGCTCCGCGTCGGCACACTCAAGCCTGGCTCCACGTCGGCACATTCAAGCCCGGCTCCGTCGGCACCTTCAAGCCCGGCTCCGCGTCGGCACCTTCAAGCCCAGCTCCACGTCGGCACACTCAAGCCCAGCTCCGCGTTGGTACATTCAAGCCCGGCTCCGTGTCGGCACCTCCAAGCCCGGCTCCGCATCGGCACATTCAAGCTCGGCTCCGCATCGGCATCTTCAAGCCCGGCTCCGCATCGGCACCTTCAAGCCCGGCTCCGCATCGGCACACTCAAGCCCGGCTCCGCATCGGCACCTCCAAGCTCGGCTCCGCATCGGCACATTCAAGCCTAGCTCCGCGTCGGCACCTTCAAGCCCGGCTCCGCATCGGCACCACCAAGCTCGGCTTCGCATCGGCACATTCAAGCATGGCTCCACGTCGGTACATTCAAGCCCGGCTTTGCGTCGGCACCTCCAAGCCCGGCTCTGCATCGGCACATTCAAGCCCGGCTCCGCATCGGCACCTTCAAGCCCGGCTCCGCGTCGGCACCTCCAAGCTCGGCTTCGTGTCGACACTCCAAGCCCGGCTCCGCGTCGGCACACTCAAGCCCGGCTCTGCGTCGGCACATTCAATCCCAGCTCCGCGTCGACACCTCCAAGCCTGGCTCCGCGTCGGCACATTCAAGCCCGGCTCCGCGTCGACACCCTCAAGCCTGGCTCCGCATCGGCACCTCCAAGCTCGGCTTCGCGTCGGCACAAAAAAACTGGTTTCGCACTGGCACTCCAAGCCCGGCTCCGCGTCACACTCAAGCCCGGCTCCGCGTCAGCACATTCTAGCCCGACTCTGTGTCGGCACCTCCAAGCCCGGCTCCGCATCGGCACCTTCAAGTCCGGCTCCGCGTGGCACTCAAGCCTGGCTCCGCGTCGGCACATTCAAGCCCGGCTCCGCATCGGCACCTCCAAGCCCGGCTCCGCGTTGGCACACTCAAGCCCGGCTCTGCGTCGGCACATTCAAGCCCGGCTCTGCATCGGCACCTCCAAGCCCGGCTCCGCGTCGGCACATTCAAGCCCGGCTCCGCATTGGCATCTTCAAGCCCGGCTCTGCATCGGCACCTCCAAGCCCGGCTCCACGTCGGCACCTTCAAGCCCGGCTCCGTCGGCACATTCAAGCCCGGCTCCGCATTGGCACATTCAAGCCTGGCTCCGCGTCGGCACCTCCAAGCCCGGCTCCACGTCGGCACATTCAAGCCCGGCTCCGCATCGGCACCTTCAAGCCCGGCTCGCATCGGCACCTCCAAGCTCGGCTTCATGTCGACACTCCAAGCCCGGCTCCGCGTCGGCACACTCAAGCCCGGCTCCGCGTCGGCACATTCAATCCCGGCTCTGCGTCGGCACCTCCAAGCCCTGTTCTGCGTCGACACATTCAAGCCCGGCTCCGCGTCGGCACCTTCAAGCCTGGCTCCGTGTCGGCACCTCCAAGCTCGGCTTCGCGTTGGCACAAAAAGACCGGTTCCGCACTGGCACTCCAAGCCCGGCTCCGCATCGGCACACTCAAGCCTGGCTCCGCGTCGGCACATTCAAGCCCGGCTCCGCATTGGCACCTCCAAGCCCGACTCCGCATCGGCACCTTCAAGCCCGGCTCCACGTCAGCACTCAAGCCCGGCTCCGTGTTGGCACATTCAAGCCCGGCTCCGCGTCGGCACCTTCAAGCCCAGCTCCATGTCGGCACACTCAAGCCCGGCTCCGCGTCAGCACATTCAAGCCCGGCTCCGCATCGGCACCTCCAAGCCCAGCTCCGCATCGGCACATCCAAGCCCGGCTCCGTGTCGGCATCTTCAAACCCGGCTCCGCATCAACACCTCCAAGCCCGGCTCCGCATCGGCACCTTCAACCCGGCTCCGTATCGGCACACTCAAGCCCGGCTCCGCGTCGGCACATTCAAGCCCGGCTCTGCGTCGGCACATTCAAGCCCGGCTCCGCATCGGTACCTTCAAGTCTGGCTCCGCGTCGGCACCTCCAAGCTTGGCTTCGCGTCGGCACATTCAAGCCCGGCTCCGCGTCGGCACCTCCAAGCCCGGCTCGCATCGGCACCTCCAAGCTCGGCTCCGCGTCGGCACCTCCAAGGTCGGCTTCGCGTCGACACTCCAAGCCCGGCTCCGCGTCGGCACACTCAAGCCCGAGTCTCCTCTTGACACTCAAGCCCGGCTCCGCGTCGGCAATCCAAGGCCAAGACTTCTTGCGGATTCCATTCCAGCTGCCCTTGGATTTCAGCACTGGTTTCCCCCCCGCCTTCAATCAACATGGTTCCCTGGGGGCAGGTCATCAACTCTGCAGAAGGAGACCAATTTCTTTAAATAAAAAGGCACTTGAGCTTGGTCCAAACACCCTCAGGTCACCCTCCGGGGTGAAAAGGCACCTGACGACTCTCAACTCTCTAGTCACCCTCCGGGATTAAAGGCTCCCGAGCATGGTCGAATCCAGCGACTCTCGGGTCATCCTCCGGGGTTCAAAAGGCTCTCGACGGCCTCAACTTTGCCTCAGTGGCTTCGTTACAGCCTCAACGGCTTCATTTTAGCATCAACGGCCTCAACTCCGTATCAGTGGCCAACGGCCAATCGGGTAATACCTTTGTTTAAATTACACACTTGCAACATATAACTGGTTACTTTCAGCCATCAAGAAGCCCGATTCTGCACCGGCACCTAAAGCCTGGTTCTGCACCGGCACAAGAAGCCCGGCTCCGCGTCGGCACCAGAAGCCCGGCTCTGCACCGGCACAAGAAGCCCGGCTTCACGTCAGCACCAGAAGCCCGGTTTTTGCACCGGCATAAGAAGCCCGGCTCCGCATTGGCACCAGAAGCCCGGTTTCGCACCGGCACAAGAAGCTCGGCTCCGCATCAGCACTAGAAGCTTGGTTCCGCACTAGCACAAAAAGCTCGGTTCCATGCCGGCGCAAAAAGCCCGGTTCCACGCGGCACAAGAAGCCCGGTTCCGCACCGGCACAAGAAGCCCGGCTCCGCATCGGCACTAGAAGCTCGGTTTCGCACCGGCACAAAAAGCACGGTTCCGCGCCGACGCAAAAAGCCCGGTTCCGCGCCGGCACAAGAAGCCTAGCTCCGCGTCGACACCTAAAGAAGCCCGGCTCCGCATCGGCACCTAAAGCTCAGTTCCGCACCGGCACCAGAAGCCCAACTCTACATCGGCACTCCAAGCCCGAAGCCCTATCGGCACCTAAGCCCGACTCCGCATCGGCACTAAGCCCGATTCAGCATCGGCACTCAAGCCTGGCTCAGCGTCGGCATCGGAAGCCCGACTTGCGTCGGCACTTAAAGACCGGCTCCGCGTTGGCAATTAAGATCGGCCTTGCGTCGTCAATAAAGACCGATCCCACGTCGGCACCAAAGCCCGACTCCAATGCTGGCACCAAAGCCCGACTCCAACGCCGGTATAAAAGCCCAACTCCAACGTCGGCACCAAAGCCCGACTACAACATTGGCATAAAAGCTCGACTCCAACGTTGGCACCAAAGCCCGATGTCACGTTGGCACCAAAACCCGACTTCGCATCGGGTCAAGAAGCCCCAAGACAACTCACAGCTGGGAGAAGCCAATTCCTTAGCTCACAGTTGACAGACACCCACACTTTCAAATTTCATGACAAAAAGAAGACTTAAAGTCAGCTCACGGTCAGGAGAAACCGACTTTCCAACTTATAGTTGACAGGCATCCGCTTCCGGGCTCCGCATCAGAAGAGGATTACTGGCTGCCAGCCAAGGGTAACCAGCTTACCTTCAAACTTTGCTTAAAAGTTTTTTGAACAGGCAAAAAACATGGCTCCAAAGAGCATGAAGACGTCTACACAAGGCAGCGCCAAAGGAAAAGGGTTTCCCCACCAGGAAGGAAACATAGTTGAAGTTGATAGGAAAGGGCAGATGCGAAGGTAAAAAGTCCTACACTCCTTTCGCTTAGCTAACGCGGGGCACACAAGCTCAGGAGTGTGGGGGGCATCTGATGTGGCTGATCAGAGGGTCAGCAAGACATCGGGATCGCGAGCCCTGCGTCACGTGGTCTGACGATAATCCAATCCTTTGGCGTTGGGCTTGCCGTGGTCATCTCGACCTCCGCATCGGTCACGGCCCATTCCCGTCTCGGCATTGGCTCCGGCTCATCTTGACCTCTGCATCGGTCATGGCTCATTCCCATCTCGGCATCGGCCTTGGCGTCGGTCTCGGCGTCGGCTCCGGCCCATCTTGACCTCCGCGTCGGTCACAGCCCATTCCCATCTCGACGTTGTCGGCGTCCGGCCCATCTCGACCTCCACGTCGGTCATGGCCCATTCCAGTCTCGGCATTGGCCTCGGCATCGGCCTTGGCGTCGGTCTCGGCGGCTCTGGCCCATCTCGACCTCCGCATCAGTCATGGCCCATTCCCATCTCGACGTCGGTCTCGGCATCGGCTCTAGCCCATTTCGACCTCCGCGTCGGTCATGGCCCATTCCCGTCTCGACGTCGGCCTCGGCATCGTCCTTGGCGTCGGTTTCGGCAACAGCCACCCATGTTCAAGCTACGTGGCCCCCTTTCCTCGAGAGTGGCGGATAACTTCGCTACAAACGTGCCTCCCCTTGGCGCCACTAACGGCAGGCATGACCCCCCACGTTTAATCCCATTACCCATTTTTTGCGGTTTGTTGGTGACTGGAAAATCAATAACTGCCAAAAGGGATCCCCAAAGGAGGTATAAAAGGGGTCTGCAGCCCCAAAGGTAAAGGGGAGCGATCCAATGATCACAAAAACAACATCGCCTGTTCCCCAAATCGCTCACTTGGGCGTCGGAGGGTCCCTGCCGGAACCACCAGCCCGGACTTTTCTTGCAGGTGGCAGAGAGAAGGAGAGGACCCTGCCATTCCCTGAGAGGCTAGCGAAGATTCCTTTTCACCTGACGCTCATTCAAAAGTGATCTGGCGGCAACAATTTGCATGATAAAAATATTGATTGCCTAGTTGCTACAAACAATAAAACTAATAATAGTTGGTTATGGCATCGTAGGCTAGCTCATGTAAGCATGGATTTATTATCTAAATTAATTAAGAAGGATTTAGTACACGATTTACCAAAACTTATTTTGAAAAAGATAAGATTTGTAATGCTTGTCAATTTGGAAAACAAACCCGAGTATCTTTTAAATCAAAGAATTTAGTTTCAACCACTAGACCTTTAGAACTCTTGCATATGGATTTATTTGGTCCTACAAGAACAACTAGTCTAGGAGGAAAAAGATATGGTTTTGTTGTTATTGATGATTTTTCTCATTTTACATGGGTTTTATTTTTAACTAGTAAAGATGAAGCATTTCCAGTATTTCAAAAATTATTTAAAAGAATTACAAATAAAAAGAATTCTTTTGTTTTATCAATTCGAAGTGATCATGGAAAAAAATTTGAAAATAAATCTTTTGAAGATTTTTGTAATGAAAATGGAATTGAACACAATTTTTCTGCATCAAGAACACCACAACAAAATGGAGTAGTAGAAAGAAAGAATAGAACCTTAGAAGAAATGGCCCGTACCATATTGTGTGAGAGCAATCTTCCAAAATACTTTTGGGCATAAGCTATCAACACTGCATGCTATGTTTTAAATCGTGCATTGATTATACCTATTTTGAAAAAGACTCCATATGAGCTTTGGAAAGAAAGAAAACTTAATATAAGTTATTTTATGTTTTTGGATGCCGATGTTTTATTTTAAATAATAAAAATTAAATCTTGATAAATTTGATGCTAAATCTGATGAAGAATTTTTTTGATTCTTTGCATAGTAGAGATTTTAGAGTATTTAACAAAAAGACTCTAGTAGTTGAAGAATCAATTCATGTTATCTTAATGAATCTAATGATCTTCCATTAAGGAAGAGAAAAGGTATGAATGATGCAGATGAAATTGAAGATCAACTCAAGGACATCACACTGAAGGACAAAAATGACTCAGATATACAAGAGGTAAATGAAGAAGGGAACGCTGACCTACTTGAGGCCTCACAAGATAATGATGAATTAGAAAGAGGATGGAGGTACGTTCTCAGTCACCCTAAAGATCAAATTATAGGTGATCCATCTCATGGAGTTAGAACTAGATCATCATTTAGAGATGCTTATAATAACTTAGCATTCGTATCTAAAATTAAACCTAAATATTATGATGATGCTAAAAATAATGTTGATTGGATTAATGCCATGCATGAGGAACTTCACCAGTTTGAAAGAAATAATGTATGGACTCTTACTGAAAGACCTCATGATCATCAAATCATTGGAACTTAATGGGTTTTTAAAACAAATTGGATGAACATGGTAATATAATTAAAAATAAAGCAAGATTAGTAGCTAAGGGTTATAATCAAGAAGAGGGAATTGATTTTGATGAGATTTATGCCCCTGTTGCTAGATTAGAAGCTATTAGATTACTTCTTGCTTATGCTTGTTTTATGAATTTTAAACTATATCAAATGGATGTTAAAAGTGCTTTCTTGAATGGATACATTGCTGAACAAGTTTTTGTGGAACAACCACCTGGATTTGAAAATTACTTGTTTCCAAACCACGTTTATAAATTGAACAAAGCTTTATATGGTTTAAAACAAGCACCCCGGGCTTGGTATGAAAGATTAAAGAAATTCTTGATTAGTAATGACTTTATTCAAGGAAATATAGATACAACTTTATTTATTAAAAGATAAAATAAAGAAATCTTAATTATTCAAATCTATGTTGATGATATCATATTTGGTGCCACTAATGATTCTTTGTGCAAGGACTTTGCTAAACTTATGCAGGGAGAGTTCGAGATGAGTATGATGGGAGAGCTGAACTACTTCCTCGGACTACAAATCAAACAAAGCAAAGATGAGATCTTCATAAGCCAATCGAAATATACCAAAGAAATAATTAAGAAGTTTGGCATGGAGACATCCAAAACGATCAGTACCCCTATGAGCTCATCGTGTAGACTTGAATAATGAAAAGTCTGTTGATTTGAAATTATATAGAGGCATGATAGGATCATTGTTATATTTAACTGCTAGTAGACCGGATATTTTATTCAGTGTTTGCATGTGTGCTAGATATCAAGCCAATCCTAAAGAATCACACTTGCTTGCTGTTAAAAGAATATTTAAATATTTAAATGGAACAGTAAATTTAGGTTTATGGTATGACAAACAATCTAGCATTGACTTAATAGGATACACTAATTCAGATTTTGCTGGATGTAAACTAGATAGGAAATCAACTAGTGAAACTTGTCAGTTTCTAGGTGTTAACTTAATTTCATGGTTTAGCAAAAAGCAAACTTCAGTAGCACTGTCTACGGTTGAAGCTGAATATGTTGCCGCTAGAAGTTGCTGTGCTCAAATCTTATGGATTTAGCAACAACTAGAAGATTATGGTATTAAACAAAAAGCTATACCTATAAAATGTGATAATACAAGTGCAATCAGCTTAACTAAAAATCCTATTTAACATTCCAGAACCAAACATATAGAAATTAGACATCATTTCATTAGAGATCATGTTAACAATGGAAATGTTGTTATTGAATTTTTAAATACTGAAAACCAAATTGCTGATATTTTCACTAAGCCTCTAGATGAAACAAAATTTTATAAAATTAGAAGAGAATTAGGCATGTTTGATCCTACTGCTTAATAAATCAATTGATAAAATACTTTCATACTTTTTACCTAAAAACTAAAGTTGCATGACATCTTTCAATCAGATCTCTTTATGAAATTGAATGCATTGAGTGTGCTAGAAGTTAGCTAGACTTTAAAGTTGATATAATTGAATATCCCTCAATCGGTTAACTCCTCTTTTGAGATTTAAAATGCTTTTCATTTAATCCACCAACCAGCCAATTCATTCCTCATTATTTCTTTCATGGTAGCTAACCAACCAGGCAACCAAACAGTCACCTGGCCAGTTAACCGCCTAGAGCCTCCTCTATATATAGCTTTTTCCATTCATCAAACCATCCATCTTCTTCATACCATCTCCTCATCCGGTTCTTCATCATCCATCTTCTCCTCTTCCAACCGATCCTCCACCAAATCGTCTTCTATCTCATTCCATCAAACTTCATTCCATCTTTCTTCCTAGCTTTTCTCTCTATCTATCTTTCAAGAAGATCGTGGATGGCTCCCAAGAAGAAAGCAATCTCAAGGGATGCTGATTCTGATCTTCGAAGAAAGTCTTCCTCATCTTCTTCTTATGTCAACACTCTAATAGCCGCCAAATCTTTCGCTCACGGCAGGTTAGTTGATTTTAACTTCCTAAATCAAGAAGGTTTTAAAATTGGAAAACTTTTTATAAATCAAGGTTGGGCAAAATTGTTACTACCAAAAGACCTATATATCCTAAACTAATTAGAGAATTTTACGAGAATATAACCTTTGGTAGTGGAACTATTTCTTCTGTGTCAAAAAGACTAGGATTGACCTTGATAGTAAAACGTTAGGTTCCGCCTTAAATATTCCTTGTGATGGTATCTTAGAAATTCTTCCTAGTGAACGGGGTTATAAACTTGGTGTGATCCTTAACATAGATGACATTGAAGCTAGCAACATAGATACTCTTGATACAAATATGTTGTCAGTAGAAAATAGACTGTTTCATAGTATCATTGCCAAGATTCTTGCCTCTAGAGCTGGTTCATTTAATGTAGTAACAGATAGAGATATATGTTTGATGTATGGCATTCTAATAGAAGACCCAGTAGATCTACCTTACGTTATGATGACTATAATGAAAGAATCTCCGAGTAGGTTGAAGGCTGCATTGCCTTACGGTATGTTTCTCACATATGTGTTTGAGTTTTTCAATATAAAGCTTAAAGGAGAAACTGCGGTAGCATTACATCATACTGACGTTTTTAATGCTCACTCGCTGCACCGTATGGACTATGCCAAAAGAGATGGTGTTTGGATTAAGGTTAGATCCAGAACTGACAATCTAGTAATATGCCGCCACCTAATATGCCTGCTCCTACTTGTTCACCTCAAAACTTCTTTAACTTTGATTTCCATCAACTAAATCCGTACATTGCTGCTATGACAGCTGATCAAAATCCATTTTTATCTGAACCTCCTGATGTCACTGCTGCTGGACCCTCCTTTCGAAATGACAATTCTGCTCCTGTTCCTCCTACCGTCCGTATCTGTCAAGAACAACTCCAAAAATTATCCATGAATTGTCTCTTGCAAATTCCAATCGAAGCTCTGGAGACAGTGCTTCTTCAGTTAATGATCAAACTCTTGTACCTCATATTTCATCTATTTTTAAGACTCTTTCTCAGTTCAAGATTATTCTAAGCCAACTTGTCCACGATGTTAACATTCTTAATGGTTTAGTTTTTCATCATAATGAGTCTGTCTTGGACTGGATCTTGAAGGAGATTAATTTCTTAAAAACTAAAAATGAAAACTTTGAGACCATGCTGAATGGGTAGAGTATCAGATGCGAGCTAATGCAAGCCAGACTAGGGATGCCACAAATGCAGTTGATCACTGGACCGTATCTCTCACTAGGCTGAGCCGGCTTGTGGAAACCTACAGTGCTCTTTCTACCACTTCAGCTCATGATGCTTCATATTCACATCCACACCTCTGGTCTCCTCCAACTCAACCTTCTCAAGACAAGCCAGGAACCTCCAGAAAGCAAGATGAATTCTCTATTCAAATTTCTTCTGATGATGATGAGAAGTGAATGCATTTCTTTTAGTGATGAATGATTATGACTCTACTTTTTGTGTTGTATAACTTCAAACTATGACATGTAATATCTGTATGACTTTACTTGACTTTGTAGTGCTCTGTATGACTGTTATAAATTTGTATGAATGCTCCAATTATCTTGATGCTTTATGCTTGAATTTATTGCAGGACTCTTCAATCTTCTTTTTGATCAATGATAAAAAGGGGGAGAAGAATGTTGCATACATTAAGGAAATGGAGAAAAGTAATAACTCCATATATTCAGGGAGAGTTTACTTATTCAGATTGTCAGGAGGAGAAAGTAATATTTTTTCTATTTACACACCTGATTATTCAATACTTCCCATATTTTCTCTTTGCATGCTTAAGGGTTTTGTCATCATCAAAAAGGGGAGATTGTTGACCCTACATTGATTTTGATGTTTACAAAACAATTAAGCAATGATTAATTCTATTTATCAAGCTTGTTGCAGGAAAGTTCAGATGCTCTACAAGTATCTTCATGCAAAATTTTATGTGAATATATATTCATTTTATTTTTCCACCAAATTGATATCAAATGAATATCTTTTAGCCCTGGCCGTTCTTTTTGGCTTGGGAGTTAGCTATTTAGCTAGCTTGGTCTTTCATTTAGCTAGCTGGTATAACATTTAGCTAACTACCAAACTATGTCTATGACTTGGCCGAACGATTGATTTTTTGAGCTAGCTGGTTAGCTAGCTTGTTGCTTCGTTAGCTAGCTGAAGTTTCATTTTAGCTAGCTAAGGTGCCTGTTACAGTTGCTAGCCGAGCCGTTCCATTTTTGAGCTAGTTGGCTAGCTAGCTTGCTTTTTCTTTGGCTAGCTAGATTTCCTTGTTAGCTAGCTTGGCCTCTTTGTGAGTTAGCTGGATTTCATTTTAGTTAACTATGGATTTGAATACTCTGTGCCAGCCGATTGCTTTGGGTATCAGTTAGCTAATTAGCTAACTTGACTTCCCTGATAGTTAGCTAGTTTGCCCTTTAGTTAACTATCATTCCCTGTTAAATTGTCTTGACCGAGCGCCCCTCTTTTTCAGCTGACTAGTGAGCTAGCTGATTCTTCTCTTAGCTATCTAGAATCCCTTGTTAGTTGACTGCTTTGTTTTGAAGCTAACTGGTTTCTTTCTTAGCTAACTGTTATCTTTTCACAGGGAATCCAAGCCGAGCGCCATTCAATTTTAGTTAGCTGAAGAGTTAGCTGACCTTTGGTTTAGTTAATTGGAAAGCTAGCTCCTCACTTGGCGTATGGCTGCCTTTTTTCATTAGTTAGCTGATGAGCTAACTATCCTGGATGATTGCTTTATTGCCTTTTGAGCTTAGTTAGCTAGGAAGCTAACTACCAATTGCTTAGTTAGCTGAATAGCTAACTCATCACTCTCTAATGTCTCTATTTCTCTTGGATAACCGTGAGCCATTCAAATTCAGTTAGCTGAAGAGCTAACTTCTGTTGGCTTAGTTAGCTAAGTAGCTAACTGATGGGACTTGACTTTTTCTCTTGAGCCGCATGGATTTCTTGCTAGTTAGCTGGGAAGCTAACTAATCGTTGCTTTAGCTAGCCAAGGAGCTAGCTCCTCCTCTCCTGAGCCCTTTTAACTCATGGCGTGTGATCTCTTGGAAGCTAGCTGATGAGCTAGCTGAGGACTCCTCCTCCTCTGATGGCCGATTATCTTTATCTCTCAGCTGCTTGGAATTTATTCCAGTTAGTTACGTTTCTGATCATTTTGGGCGTGCTCCTCTCTCTCTCTACTTTATTTTGATTGCTATTTTAGCTAGACTAACTTTTGATTTTGGAATTATGACAGAGTTCTTCCTACCTCAAATGGATTCATGCATTCAATGCTTAAGGAAAATAATCTCAACGGTTATCTTTTCTTCCCGTTTTTATTTCCATTTGTTTCAATTGTCTCTAACGGATCTTTTTGCTGTTGGATTGTTATATATAGCTGAGATTAGAAGCAAAACATGACAGATTTTGAAAAAGAAAAATATAAGAGAGATATCCAAGAAAAAAAGCTTTTATTGCATATTTTTCGGAGTGGTTGAAAGCTAGTTGCTGTGCATTGAAGATCATTCATTGCTGAAAAGTCATCCAGATCTTTTAAAGCCTTCAAGCAAATCAAGAGTCCAACTACCTCAACTTCGTTCATTTATTGCTGAAGATTTGCTACAAATTTGTAAAGTATTCTCTGAATATTTGCTCATTATAAGAGCTACTTGTCATCATTTATTTTGAATCTTTTGTAAAAGGGTTAGTGTTAACCCTTTAGTTCTTATTGGCCTCCTTGTGCTGTTAAACAAGAGGACTAGCCTGGTAATGCTAGGGATTGGCTTCCTTGTGCCGTTAAACAAGAGGACTAGCCAGGGAAGGCTAGGGGTTTTGGCTGCCTTGTGCCTTATAAAATAAGAGGGCTAGCTGGGGAAGGCTAGAGGTTGTAATCGTTGTGATACGATTAGTGGAATTCCCAAAGGTTTTGGGGAGTGGACGTAGGTGCTGAGTTTGGCACCGAACCACTATAAAATCTCTTGTGTTTGTGGTTGTTTGATTCTCTGATTACTATCTTGTGCACTACACTACACCGCTGCAAATCAAGTTTAATTAGGGTTAAAGCACATATCTGCATAGTAATTAATTTTTAATAACCCACTTCATCCCCCTCTTGGATTGCTACATCTGGGCAATAGATTCCATAGTAAAAAAAATTATAATATAAAAAATAATTTTTTATTTTTTTATTTTGAAAAATTTTGGAAATACTTTCCTTACGACAAAACTCAAAATCGTAGGGAAAAGCCTCCTAAGGAAAAAACTTTTGCCTACAATCGTAGGGAAAGGCTTTAGACCTTTCCTTGTAATATTTTTTTTTCATTCTAAACTTTTCTTTACTAAGGAAAGGCTATAGACCTTTCTTGAAAATACTATCCTTTCCTTACGATTTTCACGAAAATCATAGGGAAAACCCTTTCCCTGTAATATTTTTTTTTCATTCTAAACTTTTTCCTACAAATCATAGGGAAAGGCTATAGACATTTACCTACGATCTTCGTGAAAATCAAAAGGAAAACCGTAGGCCTTTCCTGGAAATGCTACCCTTTCTCTATGATTTTCGTGAAAAATTATAGGGAAAGGCCATAGACCTTTCCTGGAAATGCTACCCTTTCTCTATGATTTTCGTGAAAATCATAGGGAAAACCCTAGCTCTAGACCTTTCCATGTAATAATTTTTTTTCATTCTAAACTTTTTCCTACAATTTTGTGAAAATTATAGGGAAAACCCTAGCTCTAGACCTTTCCATGTAATAATTTTTTTATTCTAAACTTTTTCCTATAATTTTTGTGAAAATCATAGGAAAAGGCTGGAGACCTTTACCTACGATAAACTGAAAATCGTAGGCAAAGATTTTCTTTGCCTACGACATTCATAAAAATCATAGGCAAAGGTCCGAGGGAAAAGCTTCCTAAACCTTACCCTTTTGGGAAAAGTCTTTGTGCACTAGACTTTGATGCACAAAGCGTGCATAGGGCGGGTGCATTGGCCGCGCACCTATGCGAGTGCGCATGCGGGGTACACCGCAGCCCTCAATGCGTGCATGCCTGTGCGAGCGCACGTGCAGGGTGCACCATGGCCCAATGGGCCATGGCACGCATGCATGTGGGGTGCACCGCGGCCTATTGGGCTGGTGCGCGCTTTGTTCACCGAAGTTCGATGCACAAAGACTTTTTCTACCCCCTGATATGATCCTTTTCGATTCTTCATAGCTTCCCTCATTCCGCCTCCCTTCGTCCGTGTGCTTCCAATCCAAAGCTTAGTTGATCCTTTCCCAGTGAAGGACTTAGGCTAGGGCCTCGCCAAAGCGACAATACCCGAAAGCTGCCAATTGGTCTCTCAAGATCCTTCCTCTCTTCCCTCTCCTTCCTCCACTCTTTCTTTTGTCGTCATCGCTGAAAACCCTAACCCCAATCGACCTTTGAATACTAATCCTAACCCCAACTTCAATCCGAACCCCACCGTCATACCGCCTCAGTCGATTCTGGCCTTCACCCCTTCATTCTGGCCCTTGGGCGCCCCTCCCATCCCCCAGTACTCATCTCAAATCCCAGCTTCCAAGGCCTAATGGTGCAAAACCCTGGCATCCAGTCTCGTTGGGTCTCGGATTCGGTTTTGATCATGCTGTTATTAAAATCGATTTGGATGGGTCCTGTTGGGTCATATTCTATATGCAATTATTTTTTTTCTTACAGTGATATTGCCTACAATTATCTGAATGGTTGACAAAATGAAAATGATTAAGCATGCTTATTATTATCGTTGTTTAGTAAAGCTTCCTTGCTGTCCATGTAGTTAGAATGTTGAACATCCATTTAAAACTGTAGTTTGGGATGGTTGTCATTTCTTTTAAAAATAAAAATATAATTTTTATTTTTATTTTTAAAATTTGTAATAAAAAATATCATTGATCATTATCATTATTTTATTTTTTATAATTTTGATAACAAAAAATATTTGATAACTATTGTTATTTTTTATTTTTATTTCTTTTATACAATAAGAAATTCTTTTAAGAAGTTTTTTTTTTCATAAAGTTTTTTTTTTGATTTTGAAGATAAAATTATCTACAAATATTTTTCCTAAAAAGTATTTTCTTACGATTTTTATTAAAATAGGAAGGAAAGCTTTTCCTACAACTGACTAGAAATCGTAGAGAAAAGTTTTAATTTTTTAAGATAAAAGCATCCGCTAAAAATTTTAGCATGACAAGTCGGGAAAGGCTCAGCGAATTTTATGGTGGCAAAAGCATCGAGCGAAGCCTTTTCCTACGGTGTTAGTGAAATGCTATCTTTCCCTAAAAGGATAACTAAAAATCACCACTTCGCTCCTTCCCTCACTCTTCTCCCCCGACTCTTCGCTGCGATTTTCACTCTGCCCTAATTCCCGAGTGCCGCCTCCCATCGTCGCCGGGTCCCGTACTTGTAGCCGCTGAGGAAGATGATATGCCCCTCGACTCTTCGCTGCAATTCCCTCACTCTTCCCCATCGCTCTGCCCGTCACGCTTTGCCCTAATTTTTCTCTGGTCACAGCATCGGCCGCCGTGGGTGCTACAGGAGGTCCGGAATCTGTCTTTTTTGCTGAAATTGGGTAAGGATCCATTCATTGTTTAATTATATTTTAAAATCACTGGATTTCTGCAATTTTTTTTTTTTTTTTTTTGGGGGGGGGGGGGGGGGGGGGGAGGGGGGGGGGGGGGTGAAGGAGGGGACGCCTCCATATATCTGTTTCTACTATGCCTTTTCTTACTAATTTCCTGCTTGGAATGCTTGGTTCCGTTTCTCTTTGGTCTTTTATGCTGGCTTCTGACGATGTTCTAAGAGGTCAAACCGAACCTTTATGCTGAGAAGATGTTCGGTATGACTGCATGCTGGTTTTCTATCATATTCTTCATCATATTTTTTTTCAATTTTCCTTTTTAATAATGGGCTTTATCGGGTTCCTTTGCTAGCTTTCGATGGTTCCCCCTGAGCTGGGACTGAACTTGTACGCTTACAAGCTGTTTGCTTTAAGTTCACTTGCATAAATTTTGTTCATAAAACATAGATTATGTGAATGGTGTTCAAGTATGCCCAGGATTGAGCTTAAGCTCCTCTTCCTAAATGTACCGGTGTGCTCATCCTGGATGGTGCTGGAGTTGCAGTGTCTGGTTTCAATTTGGTGGAGATGATTTTCATTGGTCAAAAGTCTGAAACTTTCAAATCTGGCTGCGACTTTGAGCATCAGCTCATAATAATTTCCTAGAAGGCCCTTTTCATTCCCACTTTCTGCACACTAACTCTTTGGTTCATGCAAATGCTAAGGTTAACCAATATATATAAATTTTTTTTTCTCTGTATGCATTTTCGCTTGATCAGAGAGAGAATCAGTCTTAAGTGAATATTTGATAATCATAATCGTTTCAATTAACATTTTGCATGCAACAGTTCTTGTTTGGTGAGAGTAACACTCTATGATGTGCTGCAATACTGATTAGTGTCTGCTAATGCCATCATTTCTTGTTTCAGGCAGGTTGGTGGGTGGGCTGGGCAAAGGATTTGGATGATCCTTTTGGCAGAATAGCACGCATAATCCCAGGTGTTGGAAGATATATTGCCAGGAGTTTAGTCCAAGGTATTAGTTTTTGCTCTCTCTCTCTCTCACACACACACACACACACACACGCACACCCACACACTCACAGATCAGCCATTATAACCTGTTGATAACTGCTCATCTCAGGCAACAGCTCACTGGATCTACAGGAACCCCATTGTTTGATATCTTTCTATTAAACATGATGGTGTGACATATATAACACAGGTTAATATTATAATGTCAAGGCTGTTATTAAAATGCTAAGGGTAGTATTTTGGTTTGTATTTCCTGTATGTTCTCCTAGTGTGGCATATGCTACACATTTGTGAGAACTATGGGGAAATACTGCCAAATTTTGAACGTAATTGACGATGATTACTAGTAGAATAATATACTGCCAAAATTCCTTCCTTTCATGATCTACCATCAATTTTAGCATCGGCTTCAGCTAACACTATGTTGCCTTCATCACATTCATTGTCGCCTCCTTTACGTCCACCTTCCCTCCGTCTTTATAGTAGTATATTTTATGTTAGTTATGGATTTTGTAATTGATATGTTTTAAAATAGAAATATAATTTTAAAATCTTCTGCTACGTTTGTAATGTGTTACATAGCTTAACTTGATAGTCTCTAGAGCATGGTTATTTGATTCTTGTCTTATTGTCAATGGATATGCTGCAGGTTGATCCCTGACTTATCAAGTCAAGCTCCGTGATTTTGGAAGTGCCAAAGTTCTAGTTAGTAGCTCTGAATGTCAACATTTTTAAATGAAACCTGTCCTGCATGAGTGCATAATTTTAATTTTTTTGTCAACACACACACACACACACATCGCTTTTGCTTTGGCACAACTTAAGTACTTGTTGCTAGCCTTTTAGAAAATATGAAAATGTAATTGTATACACAAGCAATTTACCGATGCCTCACATGTTTTGCAAGACTTTCACTGCTTTCGACATGGACGCCCATGGTGACTTCTCTGTTCCACGTCGTGCCGCTAAGGACTGTTTCCCTTAGTATTTGTGGATAATTTGTACCTTGTATCTATCCTTGTCAGTGATAAACGCATAAATAATTATCACTAAATCTATTAAATAATAATTTAACGTACATATTATTATTTATTATTTTAATATTTTATATAATATTTTAGAAAAAATTTATCAATTTAAAGAGCTCGATTTTAGAAATTTAATGACGCAAACGACACTCAAATCGGATTTAAGATGAGCCCGGAATTAATTTTACATTGATTTATCTGTTTCATATCCATTGCCGTTTTTATCGTCTTCTCAGCACTATTCTTCTTCTAATCAAATCCAATCTTATCCTTCACCAATCCATAAATAAATTGGATTGGAAATCTTCAAATTTGAAATAGAAACTTCATATGGAAGGAATTAAATCTTATCTGCGATTCTTGGGATTTCTCTGTGCCCGCATCCGTGTGTCTGCGCCCATGTTTATGTTATGGAAACAGATATTCTTCGCGTCTTCTCCGCGTCGGGGCTCCTACAAATAGCAAAGAGAGCATCTCAGGAGGGGGCGTGCAGTGGAGAAGAATCCGATCGTGCCGTGGCGAATTTCAGGAGATCTGTTCTTGTGTTCGTCCGTCGGAATTCTGCTATGTTCGTTCGTCGTTTGAGAGAGTTTTGCTCTTCCTCAATCGTGAGTTCTGACGTGGAGACTTCGGCTGAGAAGGAAGGAGCTTTCTCCTTCCTTCTCGGGAGCTTGTTCGTGCCGTTTTGTCCGTGCCGTGGAGGAAGAGGTCGTCGTGGTTTGTGGAGATCGGCTATTCACGTTCGGCTTTCCCAGAGCTCTGGATCGTTGGTTTATTTTATTACTTTTTTTTTGTTGCTTCTTCATGTTAGAAATTAAAACTCTTCTATTTTAGATTTTAATATGCACTCTTGGATGTTATTGAAATAAAATTTCTATTCATGTTAAATTGTTATTAAATTCTATTTAAGTGAAAATAATTTAGACTGATTTATTCTTAAAAGGAACGGGCCGTGATCTACGGGTACGAGCCGTGCTCTAATAAGATAAATCATATCTTATTTTTGTACTACTAATTATCTACTTCGTTATCTATTTAGTTAAATTTATAAATTTATTTCAAGATAATCGCTAAAGTCCTGTGGAATCGATCCCTTACTCTCGCTATTCTAATAGTGAAATTAAGGTGTTTTAATCGTTGCGCTACGATACGCATCAGATTTTTGGCGCCGTTGCTGGGGACTTAAGTGTGTTATTTAAAAAAAAATTAAAATAAAAATAAAAAAATAAAGTAAAAAAAAATTAGATTATTTTCTCTTAAATAATTATTGTCTCTTTATTTTATTATTTTTTTACTTAATGTTAGAATTTTTTTTAACATAAAAAAATTATTTCCTTACAAATCAACTTTTAACCTAATCAAAATTTTCTTTTAATTAACTTACCTTAAAAAAACTGAAAGAAAACCCTAAGACACCTTCCATAAAACATAATTAATTTAAGGAAATAAAAAAATTTATAAAATTTATAAAAAAATATATAAATAAAATAATTATTTTATTTCTATGCTTAGATTGACTTAGGTGGATTTATTTTTGCAAAACTCAAAATTCTTTCATTGACATCTCATAATTTATTAGGAAATTAAAACCTAATCACAAAAATCTTTAAAAAAATAAATAAATAATTAGATTAATTTTGTTTGATAATTTCAAGAGTTGGACATCTGTTTGTTGCATAGCATTATCATAATTAACTTTAAGGGCACAAACCCCTAATCAAGATAAGGTGGGGATTCATCACCTTCCTTGGCCCACAAACCACATCTTCATTCTACATTAACCCAAACCTTTAACTCTAAAATTAATTAGACATCAGTCCCTAAGGACTTCGAGCTCAATAGGACAAGGCGGTCTTGGAAGTTAGGAGCTGTCTAGATCTAGGGTAAACCTAGAATAGAGAGTCTAATCTTGTTAACTTGATTGCTAAGAATTATTAAACCCTAATTAAATTATTCATTCCTTTAGTTCTAGGAATTTTTAGGATATTTTTTTTAATTTTCTTCTAAAATTGAATTACTTTTGCTTTAGAGTCATTGTAGGGTGTATGCTTGGTCGCCGATCGTTGCAACCCAACCTTATACCCTTAGATCCTGAGATAGAAAGAACTATTAGAGCAAACAGACTCAGAATTATGGATCCTAATAACGAAAATAATCAACCACGACAGTTAAAAGAGTATTTCACTCCTTCAAGGTATACCTACTCTCCCTGCATTCAAGTGCCTCCAGTAGAGGCTGTCCAATATGAAATTAAGTCAAGTGTAATCCAAATGTTACCATCTTTCTATGGACTTACAAATGAGGATCCCTACAAACACTTAGATGAATTCTTAGAAATTTGCTCAACTGTCAAGATTCAAAATTTCTCCGATGATGCACTTAGGCTTAAGTTATTCCCTTTTTCCCTAAAAGATAAAGCCAAGTATTGGTTAAATTCATTAGACACTGTTATAATTTCAACTTGGGATCATCTTCAGAGAGAATTTCTTAAGAAATATTTTCCTATAGGAAAAAACGAATCAAATTAGAAAAGCCATAACAAGTTTTTCCCAGACAGATGGAGAAATGTTCCATGAGACATGGGAGAGATTCAAAGAACTGATTAGAAAATGTCCACATCATGCTATACCCAAATGGCAACTGGTTCAGTGCTTTTATGATGGATTATCAGAAAAGCATAGGCAAATGGTTGATGCTTCATGTGGTGGGACATTTATGTTAAAAAATGAACATGAAGCTTGGCAACTCTTTGAGACATTGAGTGAGAATTCATTACATCACATGTCAGTTGCTCGTCGAGACCCTCCCATAGGACCTAAAAGAGGTGGAATATATGAAATAGGTCATTCTATATCTATACTAAGGTAGATGAATTATCCCATAAACTTGACCGATTCTACAAGTTGGGAACATCTCTTCCCCATCTACTCAATTACATGAGGTCTGCATAATTTGTTCGAGTCCAACCCATTCTATAGGTGAATGTCCAGCTGCATACCAATTTCCTGAACTTGTTCAAGAGCAAGCCCACCAAGCCCAAACCCGATTAGCTCCTAGAACAGGAAATGATCCATTTGCAAATACTTACAATCCTGGCTGGCGAAATCACCCAAATTTTCTTGGAAACCTCAACCTGTAACCAATTCATCGATCAGACCTAATTATCAAGAAACCAATTTTAAAGCATGCCATATTCACAATATCCAAACATCCCACAACCTCCACCGAATAATCAGCCTACTTTTGAAGACAAAGTGTTACAAGCATTGAAAGGGCTAGAAATGAATACCCAAATCCTTCACTCCCACACACAATCTATTGCAAAACTAGAAACTCAGATAGGTCAATTAGCCACAGCATTCAGTAGAAGGGAGGGGTAAGTTACCTAGTCAGCCTATCGATAACCCGAAAGGACAATTCATGGCTGAAGGTTCCAATAGTCCTGACAAATTCCCAGAACATGCTAAATCAGTCATGACTCTCAGAAGTGGAAAAACATTGAACCCACCTGAACCAACCCAGAAATTAGAAGTGGCTAAACCAGAAAAAGAAGAAATGAAGAAGAAAAGGAATTCAATGATCAAGCAATCATACCTAAAGCCCCATTCCCTAGTGCTTTAGAATCTCCTTTGCCTTCAGATAAGAAGAATATAAAAATGAATGAGATGCTTGAGTTATTTAAGCAAGTCCAAATAAACTTACCTCTTCTCGATGCTATCAAGCAAGTTCCAGCTTATGCCAAATTTTTGAAGGATCTATGCACACAAAAACGGAAAGCCAAGATACAAATACCAAAAAAGATCCATTTGACTGAGCAAGTCAGCTCAGTTGTTCAGCAAATAACCCCACCCAAACTAAAAGATCCTGGTACCCCGATTATATCATGTGTCATAGGAAACTTCACAATCAAGAAAGCATTATTAGATTTGGGTGCGAGTGTAAACCTTCTCCCAAGTTCAGTGTATGAGTTATTGGATTTGGAGAGTTGAAACCCACGACAGTAACACTACAATTGGCAGATAGATCAGTCAAAGAACCTCGTGGAATATTGGAAGATGTATTAGTAAAGGTGGATGAATTCTATTTTCCTGTCGACTTCCTTGTGTTGGATATGGAATCTAGCGGTAATCCTAACCAAATTCCCATCATCCTTGGAAGACCTTTTCTAGCTACTGCTAATGCATGCATAAATTGTAGAACAGGTGTGATGGATGTATCTTTTGGAAACAAGAAGATGAGATTAAATATTTTTAATGCTTCCCAAGGACCACCTGTGTATGATTTAAATGAAGTAAACATGATAGAGGAAGTAGTAGATAAGAAATTCCAAAGTTTGATTGATTCGGATCCTTTACAAACATGTCTTACACATTTTGGAATAGATGACTTTGATATTGATGAGTATACCAAAGAGATAAACATGTTATTAGAACCACCTAAGTTCGACACCATCCCTCCTTGGACTATAAAATATGAACCACTTCCAACTAAACCAAGTCCTTTAATACCATCCTTGGAAGAACCACCCCAACTAGAATTGAAACCTCTTCCAGATGACTTAAAATATTCATTCCTTGGACCCAATGATACCCTTCCAGTAATCATTGCATCTACCCTAACCTCTGAGCAAGAAGATAAATTGGTAGATGTACTTAAAGAACATAAAGAGGCAATTGGATGGACAATAGCTGATCTTAAGGGAATTGACCCTTCCGTTTGCATGCACCATATTCATAGTGAAATTGAAGCCAAACCACATAGAGACATGCAACGAAGGCTAAATCCAAACATGAGGGATGTTGTTAAGAAAGAAGTAGTAAAATGGCTTGATGCTGGTATCATTTATCCAATTTCAGATAGCCAATGGGTCAGTCCAATCCAAGTAGTACCTAAAAAATCGGGTATTACCGTGATTAAAAATGAAAAGGGCGAATCAATTCCTACTCGCACATCAACTAGTTGGAGAGTGTGTATAGATTATCGAAAGTTGAATGCCGTGACTAGGAAAGACCACTTTCCTTTGCCTTTTATCGATCAAATTCTAGAACGGCTAGCGGGACAAAGTTTCTTTTGTTTCTTAGATGGATATTCAGGATACAATCAAGTCCCAGTATTTCCTGCAGATCAAGAAAAGACCACCTTCACTTGTCCCTTTGGAACATTTGCCTTTAGACGCATGCCATTTGGTCTTTGTAATGCACCAGCCACTTTTCAACGATGTATGTTGGCCATATTTTCTGATATGATTGGTCAATTTTTGGAAGTATTTATGGATGATTTTTCAGTTTTTGGTGCATCATTTGATAGCTGCCTCGAGAACTTGACTAAGGTACTGAAACGATGTATGGAAATGAATTTAGTCCTAAGTTGGGAGAAGAGCCATTTTATGGTTCGTGAGGGAATTGTGCTTGGACACATTGTTTCAGAGCGAGGTATTGAGGTTGATAAAGCCAAGGTTGAATTGATCTCAAATCTACCACCCCCAACCTCAGTTAAACAAGTACGATCTTTCCTTGGTCATGCTGGTTTTTATAGACGCTTCATCAAAGATTTCAGTAAAATTTCTCGACCATTGTGTAATTTGTTGACCAAGGATAGTTCTTTTAATTTTGATAAAGATTGTCTAACAGCCTATAACATCCTTCGAACTGCTTTGACCACTGCACCAATTATCAAGCCCCCAGATTGGACCATACCTTTGAAATCATGTGTGATGCTTCTGATTATGCTGTAGGGGCAGTTCTAGGACAGAAACTCAATCGAGAACCCCATGTAATTTATTATGCTAGCAAAACTCTTTCAGATGCACAAATGAACTATACTACCACTGAAAAAGAATTACTAGCAGTTGTGTTTGCCCTAGAAAAGTTTAGATCATATCTGTTAGGGTCTAAGGTTTTAGTTTATTCAGATCATGCAGCATTGAGGCATCTTATATCAAAAAAGGATACAAAACCCAGACTGATTAGATGGATCCTTCTACTACAAGAATTTGATCTAGAAATCTTAGATAAGAAGGGTTCTGAAAATATGGTAGCAGATCATATCTCTAGGATCTCAGTGGAATACAATAAAGAAATAATCAGAGATAAGTTCCCTGATGAGCAATTATTTTCAATTTCCCATAGCAGTCTTCCCTGGTTTGCCCACATTGTGAATTATTTGGCAACAGGAAAAGTACCTTCCCACTGGACAAAACAAGAAAAAGATAGATTTTTCTCACAAATCAAATATTACTTTTGGGAAGACCCTGAATTATTTAAGTACTGTTCAGATCAGGTGATTAGGCGATGTGTTCCCGAGAGTGAATTCAAAAGTATACTTAACTTCTGTCATTCTCTTGCCTGTGGAGGACATTTTAGTGGAAAGAAAACTGCAGCAAAGGTACTACAAAGTGGGTTTTATTGGCCAACTCTTTTTAAAGATGCACATGAATTTGCCGTAATTGTCTCCAATGTCAACAAACAGGAAATATATCTCGAAAAGACATGATGCCCCTAAACCCTATCTTGGTTGTAGAAATTTTTGATGTATGGGGTATTGATTTTATGGGCCCATTTCCTTCCTCTTTTGGATTTGAATACATTCTAGTGCAGTTGATTATGTGTCAAAATGGATTGAAGCCATGGCAACTCGAACCAATGACCATAAAGTTGTAATCAAGTTTATTCAGCATAATATCCTTAGTCGTTTTGGATGCCCAAGGGCTATAATTAGTGATGGGGGTACACATTTCACGAATAGACACTTTGAAGGATTAATGAACAAATATGGAATTACTCATAAGGTAGCTACACCTTATCATCCCCAAACTAGTGGCCAAGTTGAAATATCAAATAGAGAAATTAAAATATCCTTGAGAAAACGGTGAGACCTGATAGGAAAGATTGGTCAGAACGTTTGGATGATGCATTATGGGCTTATCGTACTGCATTTAAAACTCCCATAGGAATGTCTCCTTACAGGCTCGTATTTGGAAAAGCCTGTCATTTACCTGTAGAATTAGAACACCGTGCATTTTGGGCCATCAAGCAATTTAATTATGATATGAAAAATGCAGGTATAGAAAACTTCAATTGAATGAGTTAGAAGAGCTACGAAATGAGGCATATGAGAGCTCAAAAATTTATAAAGAACGAACCAAAGCATATCATGACAAATTTATTAGTAGAAAATTTTTGAACCAAATCAAAAAGTATGGCTTTACAATTCAAGATTACACCTTTTCCCTGGAAAACTTCGTTCACGATGGAATGGACCTTTTATAGTAACTCAAGTATTTCCCCATGGAGCTGTAGAGCTTAAAGACCCCAAGCAAGGAAATACATTCAAAGTAAATGGCCAACGTTTGAAACCATATATAGAAAAATTAATGATGGAGAAATTGTTGAATCAATTGATCTTGTGAACCCAACATTATCATAATAAGTAGCACAGTCTGGCTGAAGACTTTAAACTTAGCGCTCTTGGGAGGCAACCCAGTTTATTAGTTATTTTTAACTTTCTTTCTTTTAGTGTTCTTTTAGTATGACCAGAGAAGAGCAACAGAAGCAGATTGAAAGAAGATGGCAACAATGAAACTTCCAACCTTCAAATACTCTACCAGGTAGTATCTTTCCTTGAAATTAATTTTTTTTTCATTAGGGACAATGGAAATTAAGTTGGGGGGAGGAAAAAAGAATAAGTAAATCCTCGAGTAAAACTATAATCAGATGTGTGTACCAAATTCTGTCTCGATTTGAAGTTAATCAAGCAGTCTATTAATGAATTAATGGTTAGATTATTTTTGAGATACTGAGGAATAAATTATTAAGTAAACCTAATAAAAGGTAGGGTTTAGCCCAAAAATTTTTAGAATAATTTCAGACCCTTCTGACCACTGATCTTAATAGTACAATCTACTTAATAAGGGTATGGGTGAAAATGTCATTCAAAAAAAAGCTCTCTTAAAGTTAATAAATTAGGTTCTTAACATTTTCACTGAGTAACCGGGCCTCGTCACCTAAGAAAGTGATGTTGTTCGCGTAAAAAGGTGAGAATGTAAAAGATGTTATTTGTTATTTTTCTATAATTGAATTATTCTTGCAGGTAAAAATGGTTAATAATAATATTTTTAAAAAAATTATCTTACTATTTTTTCCTACAATTTTAAGGAATTTTGTAGGAAAAGATGTGGATAAAAATTAATTTTTTTGATTTTTTCCTAAGATTTTAAGGATTTTCGTAGGAAAATAGATCATTTAAAATTATTATTAGCCAATATTTTCCTATAATTTTAAGAAAAATTTTAGTGAAAGATGTGGATAAAAAATTTTTTTTTTTTTTTCCTACGATTTTGAGTTTTGCGTAGGGAAAAAATTATTATTTTCTTGATTTTTATATGATTTTTTATTTTCTTCCCCAATCTCCGGCGATCCTCGCCGCCTCTGAGTTTGTCTCTCTTTGGTCCTTCGTCTTGTCGTCCCCTGTTTTCCTATGGCTTCTGATGGGGCTGCGAATGGCCGAGTTTCCAGGAGAAGGGCTGCGGATCTCGGGTTCAAATGGGTCTCTCCGTCACCTTTGCTGGCTAAGGTGGCGAGGCTGGAGGCCCGTTTTCGGACATTGTCCGTGTCCCGGTGGCGGAGCTGGAAGCTGAGATGGCTAGGTGGCAGCAGAGGGCTGTTCTCGCACGATCCTTCCATAGATGGTTTCGTTGAAGCTTCCGGTTTGAAGATTCGGCTGCCTACGAGTTGGTCCTGAACTGTCTGTGGTGGTAACGGCCAGGTCATTGGGAATGAAGCGTGGAGACCGGAGTTCTTTCCGACGGACGATTCCATCTCCTCGGCTCTGCTGTGGGTGAGGATGCCTAACCTTCTGATGGAATTTTGGAAGGAGGACATTCTCAGGGTAATCCTGGAGCCAGCGGGTATTTTATCTGTGCTGATGCTACTACTCTGCGCGAAGAATAGGGGAGGGTTTGCGAGGGTGTGCGTCCACGTAGACCTCGTTGTCCTCTTTGATCGGGGACTCGAGTACGAGGGATTCATGGCCCTTTCTGGCAGTAGTTTGCTTACGAAAATATGGAGGGGATCTGTCTAAAATGTGGCACGTTGCATCTGGAAGGCCCATGCTCACTTTCGGCCATGCCCGATGTGGAGGATTCTTCTAGCAGCTCAGTCTACGAGCCATGGATAGCTGTTGTTCGTCAGTGGAGGGCTGCGTTGGCCCCTAGTTGGCTGAGAGGAGAATGCCCCAGCCGAAGCCATCTCCGGTTGCCTCAGCCCCTAGCTCTGCTCCACAATCGGTGAAAGCTGATTTGTGCTCGGGCTCCTTGTCTGAGGGTTGGAAGTCACCGGTGAAGGTGGCTCATCGGCGGCTTCCCGTGTCCCTGAAGGTGGCCGACTGTCCAGCAGGTGCGTGGACCTTCTAGAGGTGGAATTGGTGAAGGGGGCTTCCGCCACGGTGCCTGTGCTAGGATAGGCCGAGCGTGCCGGTTTTGAAGTTTCAGTAAGGGGGATGCAGAATACTGATATAAGGTTGGGGCCTCTGATTCTAATCTAACCCAATCTTTGGTGTCTAACAATCCTTTTGCCTCTCTTGGATCGGTTTCCGATATAGGGGGCCATCTAGAGAGTAGGGATGCATTTTCGAGTCCCCTCAAGCAGGCCAGACCGGCGGATAGTCAGGCTCCAAGGTCAATCTACAAATCGTAGAAGAGGAAGGGGAAAGGCAAGGTTCCTATTCTAAAAGCAGAGTGCACAATATTTCTTCTTCAGTCAGGTTGGCCTAGCCCTCCTGCTGCCAGGTCAATGGCCCGAAGGTGGTAATGGCCCACCCTGCTAGGGTTGTCAGCCCTTTTTTGAGGCATCCGCGAGATATCATGGGCAGGGCTTAGCTTTCTTGTCCTCGGCTCATTCTCCCCGGTCTGCTGAGCTTGGTGTTGATTCGGAAGGTCTCGGCCTGTTCATCATAGATAACTAAGGGTGGTACCCTGTCTGAAGGGTGCCTTTCTGATAGTGTTATGGCGAAGGACCAGGGGGGTCCCAACGTCCTCCGGCTTGTAAATGAAGATCTTACTTTGAAATGTTAGAGGAGCTGAAAAGCCCTTATTTCGATCCTCTTTAGTAGATTGTTGCAGTTATATAATTTTGATATATATGTCCTTTTAGAAACCAGGTTGTCGAAAGATAGTCTGGCCCGGTTTCGGAGGACAGATTGCCCGTTCTTGGTCCTCTTATGCGGTGGAGGCTGAGGGTCTGTCCGAGGGTATTTTGGCCATTTGGCATGACTCTGCTGTTAGGATTGATGCTTTTCATCAGTGTAACCAGCAGATCGGCCTTGTTGTCTCTGAGGGACTTCTAACCCTGGCTCCTATCGGCTGTCTATGCCAGTACGGATTACCGGGAGAGACGGGTTCTTTGGTCGAGCTATTTCCTTCTTGCTCAAGGCCTTCCATCCATCATTGCTGGTGATTTAAATGTATCACTGAGGCTAGTGAAAAACACGGGGACAGACGGGTCACTGACATTATTGAATTTAGGACCTTTATCGGTTCTTCTGGGTTGATGGATTTGGGGTATTCGGGGCCCCAATTTACTTGGTGTAATAACCGTCAGGGGTCTGCTCATGTTTGGGAGAGACCGATAGAGCTATGGCCATGGCTCAGTGGCTTCAAAAGTACCCTGCTGTTACTGTTACTCACCTTCCTAGGATTGCTTCCGATCATTGTCCCATTCTGATATCCACGGAGGTTGATCAGCATCAGCAGAAACAGTTTAGATTTGAGCAGTTCTGGATATTCCATTCTGTGCTCGGACTATTATTTCTCAGATCTGGCCTTCCTGTCAGGGGTAATGCTTATCGGTTTATCTCGCCGTCTTATGCTGGCAGATGCAGATATCCAGATGGAATAAGCTGGAGGTTGGGGATTGGTCAGGCAAGTGGAGCAGGTTGAAGCCGATATTAGTGCCCTTCAAGCGAAGGAGGACCAGGACGGATTTTGCTGGACTCTGATCTCTCTTCGCTGCGTGAGAAACTTGCTCGTCATCACTCTCCTTCGGCAGCAGGAGTTGTATTGGAGGCAGAGGTCCAGGTTTCAGTGGATTTGTGATGGGGATCGTAATACCAGATTCTTCCATCAGGCTACTTGAAGCGGCGAGCAGCTAATAGGATTCGGAGGTTAGCTGATGCTGAGGGGCACTATCAGGAGGATATTCACTCTATTCGGGATCAGCTTCTTCATTTCTTTCAGTCAAGATGGTCTGAGTCACTGGCGATGGGGCTTCGGTTTTCAGGTTCCTGATTCCAAAAGGTTTCTTCTCAAAAAATGATATGCTTGTCAGGCCGATCATTGTGGAGATTTTCAGGCTCTTTGGGAGCTTGGTCCGGATAAGGCCCCTGGGCCTGATGGGTTTTTGCCTTTTTTTCCATCACTATTGGGATATTGTTGGGCAGGAGGTGGTTCAGGCTATCCAGATTGTCTTCCAATCTAAACACATTCATTCGAAATGGAATCGGACTCTTATTCTTGTGCCTAAGCGCTCGGATCTCCCTCAGCATTTTCGGCCCGTAATCTATGTACTACTTTGTATAAGGTATGTGCTCGTCTTTTAGCTCTGCCTTCGTGTGGTGATTTCCCGTCTCATTTAGTTGAACAGGGGGCATTTATTAGAGGGCGTCTATCTGGATAATGTCCTCATCTCAGGAGTTTATGCATGATCTCCAGAGAGCCCCTGCCAAACGGTGCTTATGGCTGTTAAGCTTGATATGGAGAGAGCTTATGATAGACTGGGCCTTTTTGCACTCTCTTCAGGAGTTCGGGTTTTGACGGCTGTTTATTGAGTGGATTATGGCTTGCATTCAAAGGCCTTCTTTTCTCTGATCATCAATGGGAGCCGACTGAGTTTTTTCACTCTTCTGTGGGTTGCGTCAGGGATGCCCTTTATCCCCCTGTTGTTCATTTTGGCTGCGGATGATCTTTCTCGAGCTTTCTATCAGGCTCAGCAGAATCGTCGGATTGTTCCTTTTATGGGGGATCGGGCCTTTCGGTCTCCATTTTCTGTTTGCGATGACTGTATTCTTCTGGGTCAGGCCTCTATTGATAATGCGGCTTCCTTTGATTCTATTATTCAGCGTTATTGTCAGGCTTCGGGTCAGAAGGTCAACTTTCTTAAGTCTTCTATCTGCTTCAGCCCGAAGACTCCAGATCCACCAAGGAAGCCATTATTAATTGTTGGGTATCACTACTCAGACTGATCGGTTTATGTATTTGGGGATCCCCATGACTGGTAGACGCCCCGTTGTTCTGACTTTCTGATTTTGAGAGGCGGGTTCGCAGCGCATTGAGGGCTGGCAGGTCACCGGCTTATCTATGATGGCTAGGGTTACCATTATTCGTTCGGTTCTTTCCTCTCTTCCCTGTATCTTCTTTCGAATGGCCATCCCGATTACTTGTCTTAGGAGGATTGAGAGATGCTTCAGAGATTTTCTATGGGCCTCTATGCAAGAGGGCACGGTATTCATCTTTTATCTTAGGATACGATCTGTATGCCAATCCAAGAAGGTGGTCTCGGGATCAGTCTCTGATTGTTAGAAGAGAAGCTATATTGGCCAGACATGCATCGCGATTCCTCCTAGAGCTGCAATGCCTATGGAGCTCTCTGATGTGAGCAAGGTATGGTGATTGGATGTCCGGGGTGCATATTCTGCCATCCCAGGGGTGTTCCTCCTTTTGGAAGGAGGTGTGTCGGTATGGTCAGTCTATCCTGAATAATATCTCTTGGATGATTGGAGATGGTTATTCGATTGATGTTATTCAGGATACTTGGATTTTTGAGTTTCCTCTCTCTCGGTGGCCCTCTTTTATTAATATTGATGCCCTCATCAGTTTGAGGGTTAAGGATTTGATTTATTTAGATCCCCCTCCTGGCATATCCCCACGGTGACCCGTTTCTTCGGTGAGGAGCTTTCCCGTCGGATTCTCTCGATTCCTCTCATCCCTGGCCGCTCGACTGACTTTCAGGCTTTGGCAGAGATCTTGTCTTTCTAGGGCCCCACTAGGGACCTTATGAAGATTTTCAGGCCTCAGCCCCAGCGCACGGAGGATGCTGCTTGGATCTGGACGCTTCCCATCCTTCCCAGGGTTCAGCTCTTTATTTGGAAGCTTCTATGGACTGCCTACCAACTTGCGCCCTGCTCTCTCGAAGGGGTCTGCCTATCCAGCCGATCTGTCCTCTGTGTGGTTTGGAGGAGTCTATGACCATGCTATCTTCATCTACCCCAGAGCTAGACGGATATGGCACTTGATGGGTTATTCTAGCAGATTGGATGTTTTGGGCTCCCCGTGTTCCTCCTTTCATGATCTCCGTAGGGCCTCTCAGCACAAGTGTGGTCTTTGGGCTGCCACGGCATATCAGATATGGATGTTGAGGAACCAGCTCATCTTGACGGATGACATTATTTCTTCACGTACACGATTAGTGTGGAAGATTAGATCTTTGACGGCGGACTATGCCCGTGTTATCATGCGGTTGGTTCTGACTCCTCTGGCCTCTGGGGATCCCATGTTGCTTTGGCAGCGAACCGGCATACGGTTTTTATTTTCTGAGAGCCCCCTTCAGGGTTTATCAAAATCAACTTTGATGGGAGTGTCCGTGGTTTTGCCTTCATCATCCGCAGGCTCAGGGTGATATGTTGGCGGCGGGAGGTTTTGGTACCCTCGATTTCTCTATCCATATGACCAAGCTTTATACTGCTTGGACGGGCATTTCTTATGCCTTTCGGATTCTTCATGCTCATAGGCTCATGATCGAGGGTGATTCTATGACGGTTATTCGATGGCTGCGGAAGAGAATTGCTCTGAAGCCCCCACTAATCCGATTCTTAGGGACATGATCTATCATGCGGAAGGTTGATAATGCCCAGATCCATCGTATCTACCGTGAAGCCAATTTGGCGGCTGACTGGGCGGCGGCTTCAATGGCTCAGCACGCTAGATCTTGGATTTGGAGGCTGGGTGACCCCTGTCCTTTTGTTTTGCAGCAAATTTTGTATTCTGATCTATCTGGATTGATTCATACTAGATTTGTGTGATCGCCCGCTTGTACCAAAAAAAACTATAGAAAAAATGTTTGCTCTTTGCATATGATTTTTGAAAGTCGTAGGCAAAGGCTTTCTCGATGCACTTTTGCCTACTTTCTTTTCTAACTTTTGCTAAATCATAGGAAAAGGCTTTTCTTATGATTTTTTAATCTTTCTCTATGAAAAAAATTGTAGGTAAAAATTAATTTTTTATAGTGGGCTTTTTTGATACACTTTTGTCTATGATTTTTTTTAACTTTTGTTGACCGTAAAAATTATAAGAAATTTTTTTTTTTTTTTTTAAAATAAAATTTACATGATTTTTTTTTTTGTAATGGCTTGACGACGATGGATCCAACAATTCCTTCGTGAAATCCAATTGCTGTATACCGTGACGGTCACCGACGGCGACACGCCAACGAAGAGCTGCTGGACCATCATGCTACCAATATACCAGTATAGTGTCATTGGATGAGCACAATATTCTAATAAGTCAATGATTGAACTGCTTAAAAGGTTGCCTGGATGAGCACAATATTCTAATAAGTCAATGATTGAACTGATTAAAAGGTTGCCTTGATGCACACGGTGCCTTGAGTCAACAAGATGACAGCTTATCGCTGGCCAACTACCCATTTATCTGGCCAACTACCCATTTATCGAAAACTCTTACTGCTAACTCGTGTCTGTATCTCATTATTCTTCCAATGATGGCTCCAAAAACTATGACCCTCTTCTTCTTCCTCTTGAGCCTCTCCCTAAGCTCAGCTCTGCTCCACCCTCTCGACCCTCTCACACCCTCTGAGATCTCCATCACTCGCCTCATAATCAAAAACTCCTACCTCGGTTCATCAAAATCACTGACCTTTCAATACGTCGGCTTGGACGAGCCTGACAAGCCTGAGGTGCACTCCTGGCTATCAGGCCATGCTACCCTGCCACGCTGCGCCTTCGTCATCGCTCGATCCGATCGGAAGACACATGAAATCCACGTGGATATCACCAATCATTCCATCACGTCTAACAAGGTTTACAATGGCTTCGGATATCCTATTCTCAACTTCGAGGAGCAAGGCGTGGCCGCGGCTTTGCCATTGAATTACACACCGTTCATTGAGTCGGTGAAGAAGAGAGGGGAGGAGTTGAAGGACGTAGTGTGCACCACCTTCAGTGTAGGATGGTTTGGGGAGGTGAAGCAAGGAAAAAGACTGATAAAGATACAGTGCTTTCTGGCGGGAGATACCGTGAACTTCTATGCGAGGCCATTGGAAGGGATAACGGTGGCGGTTGATTTGGATGCCATGGAGATCGTGGAATATGAAGACAGGTTCGTGGTTCCAGTGCCAAAGTCGATCGGCACGGACTACAGAGCATCGAAGCAGAAGCCTCCATTCGGACCGAGGACACAACCTGGGGCGGTGATCCAGCCAAAGGGCAAGGGGTTCAAGATCGATGGCCACATGATCAGGTTTCGATACTAGTTCTCGTCTCTTGATGGTTGATATTTTTTTTTATTTAACTTCAATACTCGTTAAAAAATTTTCCCTCATGGGGCCCTTTAATAGGTAGAGCAACGAAAGAAGCCTCTATTCTAGTCCTATAAATATTATTTCATTGTGTCATAATATTTTATTTTTTTATAGATAACAAAAAAAAATCCTCCTTTCTTATCATACATATAATTTATTATATATATATATATATATATATATATATAAAGCTTCTGTCTTATTCTAGAAAAAATATAATTTATCATAATACTTTTGCTTTTTTTAGATAGAAAAAAGCTTTTTTTTCTTTTACCATAAACATAGCTTAATTAAGTTGATTGCACAAAAAAAAACTCCTTATTTTATAATAATATAAATGCCATAATACTTTTACTCTTTTGCATATTAGAAAGCATTCTTCTTTAGCACACTCGTAAGTTAATTAGTTGACTATAGAAAAAAAATTTCTATACTTATTATTCTATAAACAGTATTGCCTTCTTCCTTACCACACACAACTTAATTAAGGCCTGCAACAAACAGAGAGCTCTAGAACTTTTACAGCTAAATCAAATATGATTTATTTTGTCTTGTGTGTGCTGGCATATTTAGGATATTAGAATTATCAATTATATTTTTAGGTTTGTAAAATCTAAAGGTTTCACCAATGCTAACACTCACTAAAAACACACCTACTAGATGACCAAATACAGAGCTGCTTGATTGTTAGAATGTTCTAAGCTTTGTTATATTGTAACCCATAAGGTGATGGTTCTATTTTATTTTATTTTATTTTATAACTATTTGAAGATAACATCCAACTATTTGCAGTTAACGCTCAAATAATCATCCACTAATTAAGAAAGTAATAACACTCAATGCCTATTTTGATAGCAATAAGCGAAAGAGAATTTTAAGTTTTTTTTACTCGTGTTGAGGGGTAAAAATCGTTATTACATTAATATCCGTGCAAGGCGGTTAAGGCTAACCTCCTCCCTTCGTCTCCTCCGGGCTTCCTTAGCTCGGCCCTTCCGGCTTCCGTAGCTCGGCCCTTCCGGGCTTCCTTAGTTCGGCCCTTCCGGGCTTCCATAGCCCGGCCCTTCCGGGCTTCCGTAGCTCGGCTTCTTCGAGCGATCCACAACCTAACATCTACCTTCGCGGAACCTGACGCGGGAGAGCCCGGGCCTACCAGAACGGCATCCTAGAAAAGAAATCATGTCGGGACGTGGCCTAAAGCCTATCATAACCGTCCCAGGCTTACTCAATCAGATCTCGAGACATCAAGGAGCTCTCCCAGCCGTCGATACCTGAACAAACGGATATGGATTCTAACGGCCCCAACGGCCTGATTTTGCCCGCTCCATATCGTAACAACCTCCGAACCTTCAGAAGACGCTCAAGACCCAGGTGATAGTCTAAATACCATACTCGCATATTCCTCAGGTACGCACTCTCTCCTTGGGCACAGGCACGCGCCTCTTGCACGCGCACCTCACTGCTCCCCCGGTAGCTCGTCGGCGCTCCTGCCCTCTGGAGCTTCGATTGGCCGCCCCCGAGAGGTCTCCCGGAGAGATCCACCTCTCCATTGTCTGGTTTATCGCCGATTTCTTCTCCACTGACTTGAGCCGGAGGGTCTTCCGCGGAGGACCACCCCCAGCGTCCTTCTCGCGTGAGGACTGTCTTGCAGGTCCGCCCAGAGGAAGCCCGTCTCGAGCCCCTTCGCGCCGATTCGGAGGACGAATTTCAGCAGCAACAGATTGGCGCTAGAGGAAGGGCCTCAAGTCCCATTAAAACTTGAAGAAAGGAGATAAGGATCTCGATCTGGAGAGAACCTCTCCAATGGCTGGAGAAGAGCAACTTCTGAAGCCCAGGATCAGGTCGCCTTCTAGAGACCTGATCCGATGAGCTACATGGCGCCGCAGTCGCCACCATGAGACCCCGTCGCCGCCAGCTATCCCAGTGACCCAGGACCAGTTCGCCACACTGGTCCAGCAGGTCCAAGCCCTGACCGTCTGGTTCAGGAGTGCCTTACAGCTGCCCCTGCTCCACACCTCCTGAGGAGGCCGCAGCTTTCTTCTTCGCCCACCTCTTCTTCTGGTCCGCATGGAGCCGCGGACCCCCGCACCGACCCAAAGAGGCCAGACCAATCCCGCAAGGGGGCTGCGAAGGATCTTCCAGATCTTGGCGGGCCCAGTCCCTCTCCCCGGCGAATCCCGCCATGATTCGACGCCATTTCCACGCTCTCACGCCCGGCCCCTCCTCTACCGTGAAGAGGAGATCCACCGATAGCTCCGGGAGATGCGTCAAGAGCTGAACGCCGCCAAGCAAGCTCATCCGCCTCAGTCTAAGGCAGAGCAGGGTATCCCCTTCTCAAGGGGATCATGGAGGAAGTGATTCCCTCCCATGTTAAGCTAGCCGTCGAACCCTATCACGGCTCCACGACCCAACTCCATCCTCAGTATTTCCGGTCAATAATGATGTTCCACGGAGCATCTGATGCGGTGCCTCGCCGAGCCTTCCCTCTACTCTTAGAGGGTCCTCGAACCTGGTTCAACGCCTTGAAACCGGGTTGTTGATTCGTTTGACGAGCTGAGTCCTTTTTATCGGCCAGTTCATCAGCAGCCACCATCATCGATGAAGATCCGACTCCCTCTCTAAAGTTAAGCAGAGAGAGGGGGAGTCCTTGAGAAATTACCTTGGTCGCTTCAATAAGGCCATGCTGGAGGTGGACCACCTTAATCATGAGGTGGCTATGTCCACCCTGCGAGTGGAGTTTTGAAGGAGAGCGATTTCTACCTGGCGATGGAGGTCAGTTACCCCTGAACCTCTCTGATATGATGGCCCTGGCAGAGAAATATGCCAGAGTCGAAGAATCACGGAGGGCTGCCCACACCGAGCTGGCAAAGAAGAAAGAATCCAAGGGCCCAGACAGGCATCGACCTACCCGCCAGCCAAGCCCACCTCGTTGCCAAAGAGCTCCCCACCGCCACCAAGAAATCGCTCCCGAAGCCCGCCTAGGCGTTTGACCGATACACCCAGCTCACTGTCCCTAGGGCAGATCCTTATGGAGATAGAGCGCCAGCTTCCCCCGACCTCTCCGAGGGAACCCAACCCGAAGAGACCCATAAGTACTGCCGCTATCACCGGAGCATGGCCACGACAAGGAATGCTGGCAATTGAAGAACGAAATTAGAGAGGTTGATTCGGCGGGGACGACTAGATCAGTTTAGGAGGGCACCCGAGCCGCAACAACAAGGAGGTGACCGCCAGCCCGAGCTCCAACAACCCCCTCCTCCACCGAATCCGCCCGTGGTCGGTCGTATTAATATGATTGNAAGGAAATTTAAAAAATTCATGAAGAAGAAGAAGTTTGAAAAGAAAAAGCCCTTTGCAAGAAAAGATGAGGACAAGGGCAAAGAAAAAGAAGTTATTTGTTTTGAATGTAAGAAGGGTCATTTTAAATCTGAATGCCCACAACTAAAGAAAGGCATCCAGAAATTTAAAAAAAAAGGCAATGATGGCCAGATGGAGTGATTCGGAAAGCTCAAGTTTCAAAGAGGAAGAAAGAGTGAAATGGCCAATCTATGCTTCATGGCGGACAATGATGAGGTAAGTCCAAGTTTTTGATGATTTTACTTTTGATGAATTACATAGTGCTTTTTATGAATTAATGGATGATTTTGCAAACTTAAGTTCAAAGAACAAAGATCTGAAAAATCAAATGCAAAAACTATCCTTAGAAAATGAAAAGCATGTTGTAGAAAAAGAAGTTTTGATGAAAGAAAATGAAAGCTTGAAAAATGAAGTTGATAGACTTAAACTATAGTTGATAAATTTACTTTGAGCTCTATCAAACTTAATATAATTTTGGACAATCAAAAAGCTATCTTTGATAAAGCTGGATTAGGATATAATCCACTTAAAAAGCAAAAATCTTTGAAAAATATTTTTATACATGCTGAAAAATTATCAAATGTTACTTGTTTTAAATGGAAACAAAGGATATAAATATTATATGTGTAAATCTCCACATAATAAAAGAAAGATGATTTGGGTTCCCAAAGGAACAATATTTAATGCATCTAACCATGAAGGACCCAAGAAGGCTTGGGTACCTAAAATTAAGACATGAATGTTTTGCAGGAGTGTCTTGTAGCCATCAGACTGAAAAGAAAATGGTACCTGGATAGTGGTTGCTCAAGACACATGACAGGTGATAAAGATTAATTCATCACCCTTGAATCAAAAAGAGGTGGAGTAGTTACTTTTGGTGATAATGGTCAAGGCCATATCATGGGTATTGGTAAGATTCAAATTACTCCATCTACTCATATTGATAATGTTTTATATGTCAATGGACTTAAACATAATTTGAAGCTTCTGTTTGCACTGTTACTAATCCCATTGATAATAGCATTATTCTTGTTGGTAAACGTTATGGCAATGTGTACTTAATTGATTTGAGTAATTTATCTCCAAGTAATCATTGCTAGTTGCTAATAATGCAAGATGAATGAGATTGGTTGGCTATGGCACCGTAGATTAGGTCATGCAAGCATACACCTAATTTCTAAACTATTGAAAATGGATCTAGTTAAAGGTATTCCTAGCTTAAATTTTAAAAATAATCGAATATGTGATGCATGTCAGTTTGGAAAACAAACAAGAACTTCTTTCAAATCTAAGAATATTGTTTCAACTATAGGCCACTAGAGCTACTACACATGGACCTTTTTGGACCTACTAGAACCACAAGTTAGGAGGAAAGAAATATGGTCTAGTGATAGTAGATGATTACTCTAGATTCACTTGGGTAATGTTTTTGGCTCACAAAGATGAGACTTTCTCAATATTCCTAAATTCGTTAAGATAGTCACAAATGAGAAAAACACTACCATAGTGTCTATTAGAAGTGATCATGGAACTGAATTTAAAATCACTTATTTAAAAAATTCTGTTTTGAAAAAGGCATACATCATAACTTTTCAGCACCTAGACACCTCAACAAAATGAGTTGTAGAAAGAAAGAATAGGACTTTAGAAGACATGGCCCGTACCATGCTATGTGAAAGCCAACTTTCAAAATATTTTTGGGCGGAAGCTATAAACACAGCATGTTACATCCTAAATAGAGCCCTGATTAGGCCTATCCTTAAGAAGACTCCCTATGAACTATGTTATAATAGGAAACCAAATTTAGGTTATTTTCATGCATTTGGTTGTAAATGCTTTATTCATAACAATGGAAAGGATAATCTTGGAAAGTTTGATGCAAAGTCTGATGAAGGTATTTTCCTAGGATATTTACATCTAGTAAGGCATATAGAGTATTTAATAAGAAGCTTAGTTGTAGAAGAATCCATTCATATAGTGTTTGATGAGTCTTTAGCATCAAGTTCGGGTAAAATTGATGATGAGGAAGATACATCTTTGATTGAAAGAGGTTTTAAAAAATTAAATGTATCTTCAGATCAAGAACCTGAAGCTAAGGATGATGACTCACCTAAGATGATGGTATTGATACTGCTCATAATGATAAAGATCTACCTAGAGATTGGAGATATGCTTATGGTCATCCTAAAGACCTAATCATGGGTGATCCATCTCAAGGTGTAAGGACTAGATCATCAATGAGAAATATCAATAATCATCTTGCATTTGTATCTCATATAGAACCTAAAACTATAGAGGAAGCTGAGAAAGATAGTTATTGGATGTTAGTAATGCAGGAAGAGTTAAACCAATTCACTAGGAACCAAGTTTGGACTCTAGTAGACAGACCTAAAAACCACCCTATAATAGGATCTAAATGGGTTTTTAGAAAAAAATTGGATGAAAATGGCTTGGTAATTAGAAATAAGGCTAGATTAGTTGCAAAAGGATAATCAGGAAGAAGGTGTAGATTTTGATGAAACCTTTGCACCTGTTACTAGATTAGAAGCCATTAGGCTACTACTTGCATTTGCATGTCATATGAATTTCAACTTATTTCAAATGGATGTTAAAAGTGCATTTTTAAATGGTTTATAAATGAGAAGTTTATGTTGAACAACCTCTGGTTTTGAAGATCATGAATTTTCAAACCACGTCTTCAAACTACACAAAGCACTTTATGGTTTAAAGCAAGCACCTAGAGCTTGGTATGATATAAGTAAATTTTTAATTGAAAATGATTTTTCGAGAGGAAACGTTGATAAAACTTTGTTTTTAAAAAGAAAGAAAAGGATTTATTAATTGTTCAAATTTACGTTGATGACATTATATTTGGTGCTACTAACAATCTTCTTTGTCAAGAATTTGCTAAGTTAATGCAGGGAGAATTCGAGATGAGCATGATGGGAGAACTCAACTTCTTCCTTGGACTTCAAATCAAACAAGAGAAAGCGGGGATTTTCATCAACCAAACAAAATACACAAAGGAAATACTCAAGAAGTTTGGTATGGAATCTGCTAAACCTCTTGGTACGCCAATGAGTCCTCATGCAAGCTGGACAAGGATGAATAAGGTAAGAAAGTAGATCAGAAGCATTACCGAGGTATGATCGGATCACTTCTTTACCTAACTGCAAGTAGGCCAGATATTATGTTTTGTTTGTCTATGTGCAAGATATCAATCTAATCCTAAGAATCACATTTATTTGCTGTTAAAAGAATATTTAGATACTTAAATGGAACTAAAAATGTAGGATTATGGTATTCTAGAGACTCAACCTTAAAATTGATTGCTTATTCTGATTCTGATTATGCTGGTTGTAAATTAGATAGAAAGAGTACAAGTGGAGCATGCAACTTTTAGGAAGTAACTTAATCTCTTGGTTTAGCAAGAAGCAAAATTCGGTTGCATTATCCACTGCTGAGGTAGAGTATGTTGCAGCTGGAAGTTGCTGTGCTCAAATCCTTTGGATTAAGCGACAACTTGAAGATTATGGTATTACACTTGATAAAATTCCTATTAGATGTGATAATACTAGTGCCATCAATCTAACTAAGAATCCAATTCAACATTCAAGAACTAAACACATAGAAATTAGACATCACTTTATTAGAGAACATGTAGCTAATAATGATATTTATCTTGATTGTGTTAATACTAATGATCAATTAGCTGATATTTTTACCAAACCTTTGAGTGAGGAAGATTTTGTTATCTTAGAGGAGAATTAGGAGTTTGTGACCCTTTAGAATGACTTACTGAAACTCTTAAGGACAACAACTATCTAGACTTCATCAATTTCTTGAAAATCCTCTATGTCCAATAAGGAAATTTGTCTAGAAATTTGATTCATTGTTTCCCCAATTGATAAGGAACATTTATCTAGAATTTATTGATCAATTTGATTAGTTTCAGATCCTTGAAATTTAAATTTTTGTCACTGAAACTATTGGAGTCGACACCTGTAGTTTGTGGAGTCGACACCTTCATATTTTGATGTTCTGTCTGGCAATTAGAGCCGACTCTGGCTTCTGCAGAGCCGACTCTAATTCGGCACTGACAGATTTTCTGGTTTGGAGCGACACCTTGCTTTGGGAGTCGACTCTAAGAGGAACTAGGTCAAAATAAAAAGGCGAGTCGACACCCAAACGAACCCTATCGTCTCCTAAACCTTTCCAAAGCCGTTCCAAATCGATTCCAACCCCTCCAAACCCTTCAAATCTCTCAATAACTCATTCCAATCAATTCCTATGGCTCCTAAGAAGCATGCTATCATTGGTGGATCGACCGTTCCCACGAAGCGTCGCTCGATTGGAGGCAACCCTCACCGTCTTCATCATCTGCCACCCAAGATGCTTCTCCACCTTCACCATCTTCTCCTCGTAGATCAATTAGCGGGTAAGGCCATTACAACTGGAAGAAAAGTAGATTTCAATTTATTTGCTTCGGAGGGCTTCACTATTGGCCGATTATTGAAGGAAATGGGATGGGAGAAAGTTTGTTCCTTAGATGTTCCTACGTACCCTGCCCTTGTGAGAGAATTCTACAATGATTTATGTAGAGGAGAGGGAGGTTTAGTGAGTTTTGTAAGGGGAACCAAAGTGATAATCACAGCCGAGATTCTTGAAAATTTATTGGAGATGCCTACTATTGGACTAGTTGAGTATCAACATGATGATAGAGGAGGTGCCCTATTTAGGATGTTAGGGAGAGAAGTATCTGAGTTTGAAGAAATCATGGCTAATCAACTAAATTTGGAACTCAGGTTACTTCATAATATTTATGGAAGAATCTTGTTTCCTAAAATTGGAAGGTTTAAATATGTCTCAGGAGCGAGATATCTTGTTGATGGACTGTATCATTACTGGAAGGCCTGTTAATTTAGCTGGAATGATGATTGGCTATATGGCAGAAGCAGCAACCAAGAAGAGATCAACACTGCCATACGGTATGATTCTAACCTTAGTTTTTAGAAGCCAAGGTGTGCTAATAATGGATAATGAGCCACTAAGGAAGTTAAGGCATACTGATTACTACAGTGTCTCTACAATTCACCGCATGGGCTTCAGAAAAAAGAATAATATTTGGATAAAAAGAGGACAAGAGACCAGAGCAGAGGAAGTTAGAGTTGAGGAGGCCAGAGCAGAGGATATTCCTGGACCATCTACTGCTGGACCTTCAGAGGCTGGACCGAGCACTCATCCTTCACCTCCACATCAGTCAGCCTTGGTATCTGGAAGATTTTCAGAGGAGCATCTTGATCAGCTCAGAGCCCTACTGACTGAGCATGATTCGGATATGAGAAGTGAAATGAAATTAATATCTGCTAAGCTTGACATGATAGTTTCTACTTTGGATAAATCAGTGAATGCCATGTCATCTGAGCTTCAAAAGATTTTTGAAAGACTAGAAGGGATAGCAGATGGATCAAGAGTCTATTTAGATGCTACTGGTCAGTTGAAGAAAGATATTGATGTTGCTGTCCAACAAGTTGAAGCTTGTCTTGAAAAATTTAAGAAAGACCAAAAGATGAAATTATGGAAATGATTGGTCATTTGAAGAAAATTGTTTACAAGCATGTTTGATTTTGATACCCTATCTTATCCTAGTTTGTATCTTAGGATTTCTAGCTTTCTTTACTTTGATAGCATGTATCTAGGAATTTTGGTTTTCTGTGGATATACTTGAATATGTTACTTTTCTAAGAATGTACTTGATTTGACACATGTAATGGATCTTGCATTGAAATACAATTATCCTTTTATTGCAAATTTGTCTATGAGAACCAATTACCATCTCTATGATTGAATGAACCAACAACCCCGCTCTGATAACCTTCTTTATTATTTTTAAATTCACCTTATTGCTGATAACAAAAAAGGGGGAGAGAAAATTGTATATGCATAAAGGAAATAAGAATGGAAGAATATAAGGATATAAGAATGGAAGGAGTATAAGATTTCAATCTTTTGGCATATCTAAAAAGGGAGAGAGAAATTTTGAGATTTATAAATTCTAATCAATTTGTATCAATCGATTTCAGTTTATTTACATAGGGGGAGTTATTCAATGCAGGGGGAGCTTAATAATTTCCTACGTAAAGTTAAATTATCTTGATTGATGTTTATAATAGAACTCATGTATCTTTTTTGATTCATTTCAAAAATTAGCATCAAATTCTCTGTTAGAAGTTTTAAAGCTTTAACAATGTCTATAACTCTTAATTCAAATGAATTTTTAATGCATATACTCAAAGTTTTTGTCATCATCAAAAAGGGGGAGATTGTTGACCCAATTGTTGATTTTGATGATTAACAAAACTATTTGAGTATAACATTTAAAGTTACTAATGATTTTGATTAAGTTTTTTAGTTTATGATATGATTTATTAATCAAAATCATAAGACAAATCAAGTTCTAGTTCAAATCTAATGTCAAGGTAAGATTGCAGACATTAGAGTCGACACATGGAATCACAGAGTCGACTCCAGAAAATGACATAGACTTAGAGTCGACTCCTGGACTGTTAGAGCCGACTCCAACAGAAAAGACAGAACGATGGTTTTTCTGGCCATGACTTAGAGTCGACTCCCGGACTGTTAGAGTCGACTCCAGAAGATTTTTGTGTCGACCCAGAAAAGTCAGAGATGACTCCAGTTTAAGCGATTTGGGGATTTTCGATTTAGAGCCGACTCCAGAAAAGTTAGAGCCGACTCCAGAATGTCAGACGCGACTCCAGAACTGTCAGAACGACTCTAAACTTTACTTTTATCTTTTTAATCCCAACGGCTATTGCTATTTTTGGTTCTAATCCTTCTTACACTTGTTTCTAATGGATAGTTTTAAACTATTTATGGATTATACTGATCTATAAGAAGAGGGTTTGCTGCATCCAAAAATGAGAGAGACAAAAAGAAAAGAATAGAGACAAATCTTTGAAATCCATCAGAAAAGAAAAGAGGGAAAATTCGAGAGAAAATTATACTAATTCCCCAAAAGAAAAAATAGAGATTTCAAGCTTTCATAGCTCCATTTTGAAGAAATCTCAAGAAAAGAAGCAAGCCCTAGTTTTCTGATCTTCGAAGCTTCAAGAGCATTCTAAAGGAAGATCCACCCAAGAGAAGAGAAGAAGCAAGCCATCAAGATCTGCAAATCAGGCTTTGATTCCTATCTCTTTATTTCGTATTCTATCATTGTATATTTACTCATTGGAGGAGCCTTTGTTTTGTAAAAACGATTATTGTTTGCTGGGTCAATTGGAGGATTGATTCCTTTGAGGCTATTAGCCTTGTGCAAGCAGTTTGCTTGTGGTGTAAGGTTTTGTGCTGGTAAGCCTTGAAAACCAGCTGGGTTCATTGTGCACCCGGAAAAACAACAAGTTCGAGTTGTGAGCTTGCAAAACAACTCTGCTGTAATCAGATTGATTATAGTGTGGACCCAAAAGATACTTGGGAGTGGACGTAGGTGTAGATACACCGAACCACTATAAAATCAACTGTGTTTGCCGTGATTGTCTCATTATCTCTAATTCTCTATTTGTGCATATTCTATTTTAATCTGTGCGAATCTAAGTTTTTATTTCCGCTGGAGTTTATTTTCAAAAGAGTTTAAATTTTTGAAAAACCCAATTCACCCCCCCTTCCTCTTGGGTTGCTATCTGAACCAACAATGTAGGTGCTGGGTTGGCACCAAACTACTATAAATCTCTTGTATTTGGTTGTGCTATTTTTGTAATTGATTGCTTATTATCTACACCACACTACACTCAATTTATTCGTAAAAATTTTAAGTCCACATACTTGCTACTAAATTTTTTAAGAACCCAATTCACTCCTCTTAGGTTGCTATATCTGGGCAACAAGTGATATCAGAGCAGGTACTCTTATTGTTAAGCCTTAAAATGCTTTGAGCAAAAGATCATAGCAGCCATGTTGAGTGAGGGGCAATCCACAAATAGGCCACATTTATTTAATGGCATAAATTATAGTTATTGAAAAGCTAGTATGAAAATCTTCATCTAGGCACTTGACTATGATCTATAGAGTACCATAGTCAATGGTCTGCACACACCCACAATTTGATCTAATGGCATAGAGATTCCCAAATAGGAAATGGAGTGGGATGAACATGATAAAAAATTGGTTCAACTTAATGCTAAAGCTATGAATATTTTGTATTGTTCATTGGATGCTAATGAGTTCAACCATCTTTCTACTTGCTCTTCCGCAAAGGAAATATGGGATAAGTTAGAGGATACCCACAAGGATACCAATCAAGTAAAAGAGTTCAAAATTAATATGCGTGTTCATAGATATGAATTGTTTAAAATGAAATCAAATGAGTCTGTTTTTGATATGTTTACAAGATTTATTGATATTATTAATGGGCTTAAAAGCCTTGGTAAATCGTATACTAATGCTGATCTTGTGAGAAAAGTATTAAGATATTTGCTTTGGTCTTGGGAAGCCAAAGTGACTGCTATTAAAGAGGCAAAGGATCTCAATACTTTACCCTTGGAGGAACTGCTGTTGTCCCTTATGACGCACAAATTACAAGTCAAACAACATGCGGATGAAGATGCATCAAAAGAAGGATGTTGGCCCAGATGACAACCCAAGAGGGGGGGGGGTGAATTGGGTTCTTAAAAAATTTAAACCTTTTGAAATATTTGTTTGCTTAGTGTGAGTGAAAGTTAATGCAGATGCAAATACAAAATACAATCAATAAGATAGAGATAGAGATAGAGATAAAGGAGACACGGCAAACACAAAGATTTTATAGTGGTTCGGTGTATCCAACACCTACGTCCACTCCCAAGATTCACTTGGGTCCACACTATAATCTTCCTTGATTACAGCTGAGTTGTTTTACAAGCTCACAACTCAAACTTGTTGTTTTCCCGGGATCACAACGAACCCAGCCGGTTTTTCGGGCTCACCAGCACAAAAACCCTAACACAAGCTATACCAAGCTTGTACCGAGGTAAGACTACCTCCACTAGTTCAATCCCCCAGATGAACTAGATACAAATAATAGAAATGTTTTTCAAGTACACAGCTCCTCAATGAGCAAATAATCAAATAAAGAACAAGGTTTAGAAAAGCCTGATTTGTAGTTGGTTGGCTTTTGAGCTTTTCTTCTTTTCTTCTTTTCTTCTTCTCTTGCTGGATTGAATCAAGCCTCAGCTCCGATTCTTCACAGTTGAAGCAGTTGAGAAGAGTTGAAAAGCTAGAAACTGATCCTCTTTCTCCAATTGGGAAATCCACCAAAACTTTGATTTGAATGCCTTGGATTCCTCTTGAGCTTTTTGGAGTGGAGTGGATTTGAGCTAGAAGATTTTTCTCTTGAGATTCAGGCTCTCTCTTTTTCGGATTTTTGAATTGGGATTTCTCTATTTCCGATTTCCTCTTTGTTTTTCTGTTTTTCTCTCTTTTTTTTTTTGAATGATAGTCTTCCCTTTTTATAGATTTCTTTCAAGCCATTTTTGGAAGAAAACTATCCGTTGGAGTGTACCTTGTAACAAAATATATCCGTTAGAAATAAGGTAAAATAGAAATATTACCGTTAGAGCTGATCTGGCAATTTGATTTTTCGTTCCAGGTGGGTTGGAGTCGACTCTAACTTTTCTGGAGTCGGCTCTAACTCGAAACACTTTATCCGTTAATTCTGGAGTCGTCTCTGACTTTTCTGGGGTCGACAAGAAACTTTTCTGGAGTCGACTCTAACATACCCGGAGTCGACTCTAAGTCGGGGCCAGAAAAATCAACGTTCTGTTTCTTCTGTGAGAGTCGGCTCTAATAGTCTCGGAGTCGACTCTAACTTCCGTGCCAGATTCTGGAGTCGGCTCTATGATTCTCGGAGTCAACTCTAATGTCTGCAATCTTACCTAGACATTAGATTCGATCCAGAATACGATTTAACTCCTGATTTTGATCATTCAATTGACTTATAATCTGAAAAACTTAATCAAAATCATTAGAGCCTTCAATTGTTATACTCAAATAGTTTTGTTAATCATCAAAATCATCAATTGGGTCAACAATCTCCCCCTTTTTGATGATAACAAAAACTTTGAGTATATGCATAAAAAAAAAAAATTCATTCGAACTAACGATTATAGTCATTTTAAAGCTTAAAATATTTTTAATGAAGGATTTGATGCCAATATTCAAAGTGATCTTTTAAAATTGTGCATGAGTTCTATATAAGCCATCGATTATGAACATTTAAACTAAATGTACAGAAAATTGCAATTAAGCTTATTGTTAAGCTCCCCCTGCATTGAATAGCTCCCCCTATATATAAAATCAAATTTTAATTGAACTGATTAAAATTTCAAGTCTCTTTCTTTTTACATAAACAATCATTTCTCCCCCTTTCTTTTTCTTTCTTTTTGCATATTCAACCATCTCTCATTAAAATCTCAAGTCTTCTTTTCTTTGCATATTCAACCATCTCTCCCCCTTTTTTGTTATCAGCAATAAGGAGAGTATTAGATAAAGAAAGTTATTAGAGAAAAATTGTAGGTTCAATAAGACATAGGGATTCAAGCAGTCAATCATAGACAGATTTGAAAATGTGTAATTGCATTACATAAGTAAGATACATTACATAAGTTGATTCATGTACATTCCAAAGTGAAATACATTAGATATTCAAAATTCCTAAATACAAACTATCAAAAATCAAGGTCAGATATGTTTGAATACAATTTTCTTCAAGTGACCTATGATTTCCATTACATCATCTTTTTGAGATTTCTTAAAATTTTCAAGACAAGCTTCAATCTGTGAGACTGCAAGGTCAATGTCCTTCTTCAGTTGACCAGTTGCATGAACATAAGATCCCGAGCCATCAGCAATGCCTTCCATCCTTTCAAAGATTTTGTGAAGTTCAGCACCAAAGGATTCAACAGAATTGCTTATGGAAAAGGAATCATGTCCAGTCTCGAGTTAAGTTCTTCTTTTAGTTGATTGAAGTCTTCTTTTAATTGATTAATCTCATGAGATCTCTGACTATCATATTCAGCAAGCAAGGCTCTTAACTGACCAATCTGCTCATCAGAGAATCTCCCAGAAGCAGTAATAGACTGATGTGGAGGAGAGGGAACTGTGCTCGGTCCAGCCTTCTGAAGGTCCAGCTGTAGATGGTCCCGCAATAAATGGATCAGGGACTGATGGTCCCGCAGTGGATGGTCCAGGGATATCTTCTACTCTGGCCTCTTCAGTCTATCTCTCTCAGCTCTTTCTTCCGTCCTCCTTTCATCCAGATACCATTTAACTTCTTGAAGCCCATCCGATGAATAGTAGAAATACTATAATAGTCAGTGTGCCTTAATTTCCTTAGGGGTTCATTATCCATAATTAGCACACCTTGGCTTCTAAAGATCAATGTCAAAACCATACCATATGGCAGTGTAGATCTTTTCTTTGTAGCAGCCTCTGCCATATAACCAATCATCATGCCAGCTAGGTTGACTGGCCTTCCAGTTATATACAATCCATCAAAAGAATGTCTCGCTCCGAGACGTACTCAAATCTACCAATTTTGGGGAATAAAATTCTTCCACATATGTTGTGTAGTAACCTGAGCTCCAGATTTAATTGATTAGCAAGAATTTCCTCAAACTCGGTTACATTCCTCCCTAACATTCTTGACAATGCACCACTTCTATCTTCATGCTGATATTCCATAATACCAATTGTGGGCATTTCCAACAGATTTCCAAGGATTTCAGCAGTTATTGTGACTCTAGTTCCTCTTACAATACTGATTAAACCGCCTTCTCCTCTACTCAAATCATTGTAAAATTCTCTGACTAGGGCAGGATAAGTGGGGATATCTAATGAACAAATCTTTTCCCACCCCATTTCTTTTAAACATCTTCCTATTGAAAGCCCTCCGACTCAAAGAAATCAAAGTTGACCTTCCTTCCAGTTGTGATAGTCTTACCGGCTAGTTGATCTACTTTGGTTGAAGAGGGTGAAGGAGGGGAATCTTCTTGAGTGGCCGAAGAGGAGGATGGCGAGGGTTGCCTCCGAATCGTGCGTCGCCTCGTGGGAACGGACGCTCTCCGACGAAACCGCGCCTCTTGGGTGCCATTGAGAAGATTGGAATGTGTAATTAAAGGCTTTGAGAAGATTGGGGAAGTTGGAAAGGCTTTGGAACTTCTTGGAGGGTTTTGGGAGACAGATGGAATGATTTGGGGTCGACTCCGCCTTTTTATTTTTGACCTAGTTCGACCTAGAGTCGACTCCCGAAAACTGGGTGTCGGCTCCGAACCAGAAAGTCTGTCAGCGCTCGAATTAGAGTCGGCTCTACAGAAGCCGGAGTCGGCTCTAATTGCTTAGACAGAACATCAAAACCAAGGTGTCGACTCCACAAACTGTTAGAGTCGACTCTAACAGTTTCAGAGATAAAAAATCAAGTTTCAAGGATCTGAAACTATTCCAATTAATCATCAAATTCTAGATAAATGTTCCTTAGCAATTGGGGAAACAATGAATCAAGATCTAGATAGATTTCCTTATTGAATATCGAGATTTTTCAAAAAATTGATGAAGTCTAGATAGATGTCCTTAAGAGTTTCAGAAAATATTCCAAAGGATCACAAACTCCTAATTCTCCTCTAAGATAACAAAATCTCTCTTCACTTAAGGGTTTTGTAAATATATCTGCCAATTGTTCTTCAGTATTCACATAATCAAGACAAATTTCATTATTGGTAACATGTTCTCTTATAAAGTGATATCTAATTTCAATATGTTTGTTCTAGAATGTTGAATTGGATTTTTAGTTAGATTGATTGCACTTGTATTATCACATCTTATAGGTGTCTTATCAAGTGTGATACCATAGTCTTCAAGTTGTCTCTTAATCCATAGGATTTGAGCACAGCAACTTCCAGCTGCAACATATTCTGCTTCAGCAGTAGATAATGCAACCGAATTTTGCTTTTTGCTAAACCATGAGATTAAGTTACTTCCTAAAATTGGCATGCACCACTTGTGCTTTTTCTATCTAACTTACATCCAGCATAATCAGAATCAGAATAAGCAATCAGATTTAATGTTGAGTCTCTAGAATACCATAAACCTACATTTTTTGTTCCACTAAGGTATCTAAGAATTCTTTTAACAGCAATTAAATGTGATTCTTTAGGTTCAGACTGAAATCTAGCACATAAGCAAACAGCAAACATTATGTCTGGTCTACTTGCAGTTAAGTAAAGTAGGGATCCGATTATACCTCGATAATATTTTTGATCAACCTTCTTACCTTCTTCATCTTTGTCCAGCTTGCATGAAGGACTCATTGGTGTTCCGAGGGGTTTGATTGATTCCATACCAAACTTCTTTAGAATTTCTCTTGTGTACTTTGTTTGGTTGATAAAGATTCCCTCTTTGCTTTGCTTGATTTGGAGTCCAAGGAAGAAATTGAGTTCTCCCATCATGCTCATTTCAAATTCTCCCTGCATTAACTTAGCAAACTCTTGACATAGAAGATTGTTAGCACCAAATACAATGTCATCAACATAAATTTGAACTACAAGTAAATCTTTATCTTTTCTTTTCAAAAACAATGTTTTATCAACATTTCTCTTTTAAAATCATTTTCAATCAAAAATTTACTTAGTCTATCATACCAAGCTCTAGGTGCTTGTTTCAAACCATATAAAGCTTTATGCAATTTAAAAACGTGATTTGAAAATTCATGATCTTCAAATCCCGGTGGTTGTTCAACAAATACTTTTTCATTTATTAATCCATTTAAAAATACACTTTTGACATCCATTTGAAATAAATTAAAGTTCATGTGACATGCAAATGCAAGTAATAGCCTAATGGCTTCTAATCTAGCTACAGGTGCAAAGGTTTCATCAAAATCAATACCTTCTTCTTGATTATATCCTTTTGCAACTAATCTAGCTTTGTTTCTAATTACTATGCCATTTTCATCTAGTTTATTTCTAAAAACCCATTTTGATCCTATAACAGAATGATCTTTAGGTCTTTCCACTAATGTCCATACATTATTTCTAGTGAATTGGTTTAATTCTTCTTGCATAGCTAACATCCAATTATTATCTTTTTCAGCTTCTTCAATGGTTTTAGGTTCAATTTGGGAAACAAACGCAAGGTGATTACTAATATTTCTCATAGATGATCTAGTTCTTATTCCTTGAGATGGATCACCTATAATCAATTCCTTGGGATGACTATAAGCGTATCTCAATCTCTTGATAGATCTACATCATTATGATTAGTATTAATAACATCAGCATTAGGCGAATCATTATCTTTAGCTCTTGTTCATGATCTGAAGATACCTCAATATTAAGTTTTTCAAGATTTTTTCGAGAATGTTTGTATCTTCCTCATCATCAATCTTTTTGGAACTTGATGCTAAAGATTCATCAAAAACTACATGAATAGATTCTTCAACTATTAAACTTCCTTTATTGAATACTCTATATGCTTTACTAGTTGTTGAATAACCTAAGAATATTCCTTCATCAGATTTTGCATCAAATTTACCTAAGTTATTTTTACCATTATTATGAATGAAACATTTACAACCAAATGCATGAAAATATTTAATGTTGGGTTTTCTATCATGCCATAATTCATAAGGTATTTTTTTTAAAATAGGTCTTATTAATGCTCTATTTAGGATGTAACATGCTGTGTTAATAGCTTCCACCCAAAAGTATTTCGGGAGTTTACTTTCACATAGCATGGTACGGGCCATGTCTTCTAGAGTTCTATTTTTCTTTCAACTACTCCATTTTGTTGAGGGGTTCTTGGTGCAGAAAAATTATGATTAATACCATTTTCATTGCAAAAACTTTCAAATAAATGATTTTCAAATTCAGTTCCATGATCACTTCTTAGAGATACTATGGTAGTATTTTTCTCATTAGTTACTTTCTTGAAGAATTTCAGGAATATCAAGAAAGTCTCATCTTTGTGAGCTAAAAACATTACCCAAGTGAATCTAGAGTAATCATCTACTATCACAAGATCATATTTCTTTCCTCCTAGACTTGTGGTTCTAGTTGGTCCAAAAAGGTCCATGTGAAGTAGCTCTAATGGCCTAGAAGTTGAAACAACATTTTTAGATTTAAAAGAACTTCTTGTTTATTTTCCAAATTGACATGCATCACATATTTTGTTGTTTTCAAAATATATTTTAGATAGCCCTTTAACTAAGTCCATTCTAATTAGTTTTGAAATCAGGTGTGTGCTTGCGTGACCTAATCTTCGATGCCACAACCAACCAATCTCATTCATATTAGCATTATTAGCAACTAAGCAATGATTATTAGTAGACAAATTGTCTAAGTCAATCAAGTATACATTACCATTTCTATTTCCAATAAAAACAATGCTATTATCAATGGTATTAGCTACTGTGCATATAGAAGATTCAAATGATACTTTAAAACCTTTATCACATAATTGGCTTATACTAATTAAGTTATGCTTTAAACCATCAATATAAAGTATATTTTCAATATATGTGGAGGGAGTTATTTGAATGTTACCAAACCCTAAGATTTGGCCTTTGCCATTGTCGCCAAATGTAACAACTCCTCCTTTCTTTTCTTCAAGGGTGATGAATTCTTCTTTGTCACCCGTCATATGTCTTGAGCAGCCACTATCAAGATACCACTTTTTCTTTGATCTCTTGGCCACAAGATATTTCTGCAATGAAATCAAACTTTATGTTTAGGTACCCAAGCTTTCTTGGGTCCTTCATGGTTAGTAGCAATAAATATTGTTCCTTTCGGAACCCATATTTTCTTTCCTTTAATATTCAAGTTTTTATTAGGTTTTAGAATTTTACATTCATAAGATTTATGTCCTTTTTGATTACATTTAAAGCATATAAAATTACTTTGGCCAGCACGCACAAAAATATTTTTAGTGATTTTTGTTTTCTTAAGGTGTTATACCCTAATCCGGCTTTGTCAAAACTGCTTTTTGACTATTTAATAACATGTCCAATTTAGTTGAGCTTAAGGTAAACTTATCAACTATGTTCTTATGTTTTTCAACCTCTTTCCTTAGGTTATCATTTTCATTGGAAATTAATTCTTTTTCTTTTACCAAAATTTTATTTTCAGATTTAAGTTTCTTAACTTCATTATTAAGATCTTCCTTTTCTTTAATGAAAGTTAAATTTTCATTTTTCAAAGACTTGTATTTCTTTTTCAAAACCTTGAAATCGCCGACAAGTTCATTAAAAGCATCAAATAATTCATCAAATGCAAATTCATCGCAAGGGTTATCGGAACTTACCTCATCGTTGTTGTCCGCCATAAAACATACATTTGCGACTTCCTTTTGTTCTTCTTCTTCGGAAGAAGATTCTTCGCTATCACTCCAAGTCGCCACATAAGCCTTCTTTTTCTTTTTGTAGGCTTTCTTTAATTTAGGACATTCATTCCTAAAGTGCCCCGGTTTATTACACTCATAGCAAGTCAAGGGGTCTTTCTCTTTTTCTTTGTCCTTGTCCTTGTCCTTTTCTCCTTCCCACTTTGCTCCAAATTTCTTCTTGTGGAAGGGTTTCTTTCTCCTCATGAATCTTTTAAACTTTTTGGCTAAGAGAGCAGTCTCTTCATCATCATCATCATCACTGCTGCTCTCTTCTTCTTTTGCAGCTTTGAGGGCAATTACTTTCTTCTTCTTTGTGTCCTCCTCTATGTGCTGCTTCATTGTCAACTCATGGGTCATAAGTGATCCTAGAAGCTCCTCTAAGGGTAGAGTGTTGAGGTCCTTTGCTTCTTGGATTGCTGTCATTTTGCTTCCCATGATCTTGGTAATGACCTAAGAATTTTTTGAACAAGTTCTGAGTTAGTATATGTCTTACCAAGACTTTTTAAACCATTTACAATATCTATAAATCTAGTGTACATGCATGCAATGGTTTCAGATTGTTCCATGCTAAACAACTCATATTTATGAATAAGAATATTAATTTTAGATTCTTTTACTTGGTTGGTACCCTCATGGGTAACCTCTAATCTATCCCAAATCTCCTTTACGGAATTACATGTGGATATTCTATTAAATTCATTTGCATCTAAGGAGCAATATAAAACATTCATGGCTTTAGCGTTAAGCTATGCCATCTTCCTATCATTATCATTCCAGTCCCTTTCGGGCTTAGGAACAATAGTGCCATCAATAACATGTGTGGGTATACTAGGTCCATTAATTATAACACCCCATAGTTCATAGTCAGAAGCTTGAATAAATATCCTCATTCTAGCTTTCCAATATGAATAATTTGAACCATTAAACAGTGGAGGTCTATTCATAGAATGACCTTCAGCAAATGATCCAACTTGAGCTGCCATTTGGATCTTTAGCTCTTGATCGTGTGATCAAAATCTAATGAGCACTTGCTCTGATACCAATTGTTGGCCTAGATGACAACCCAAGAGGGGGGGGGGGGGTGAATTGGGTTCTTAAAAAATTTAAACCTTTTGAAATATTTGTTTGCTTAGTGTGAGTGAAAGTTAATGCAGATGCAAATACAAAATACAATCAATAAGATAGAGATAGAGATAGAGATAAAGGAGACACGGCAAACACAAAGATTTTATAGTGGTTCGGTGTATCCAACACCTACGTCCACTCCCAAGATTCACTTGGGTCCATACTATAATCTTCCTTGATTACAGCTGAGTTATTTTATAAGCTCACAACTCAAACTTGTTGTTTTCCCGGGATCACAACGAACCCAGCCGGTTTTTCGGGCTCACCAGCACAAAAACCCTAACACAAGCTATACCAAGCTTGTACCGAGGTAAGACTACCTCCACTAGTTCAATCCCCCAGACTGAACTAGATACAAATAATAGAAATAGTATTTTTAAGTACACAGCTCCTCAATGAGCAAATAATCAAATAAGAGAACAAGGTTTAGAAAAGCCTGATTTGTAGTTGGTTGGCTTTTGAGCTTTTCTTCTTTTCTTCTTCTCCTTGCTGGATTGAATCAAGCCTCAGCTCCGATTCTTCACAGTTGAAGCAGTTGAGAAGAGTTGAAAAGCTAAAAACTGATCCTCTTTCTCCAATCTGGAAAATCCACCAAAACTTTGATTTGAATGCCTTAGATTCCTCTTGAGCTTTTTGGAGTGGAGTGGATTTGAGCTAGAAGATTTTTCTCTTGAGAATCAGGCTCTCTCTTTTTCGGATTTTTGAATTGGGATTTCTCTATTTCCGATTTTTCTCTTTGTTTTTCCGTTTTGTCTCTCTTCTTTTTTTTGAATGATAGTCTTTCCTTTTTATAGATTTCTTTCAAGCCATTTTTGGAAGAAAACTATGCGTTGGAGTGTACCTTGTAACAAAATATATCCGTTAGAAATAAGGTAAAATAGAAATATTACCGTTAGAGCTGGTCTGGCAATTTGATTTTTCATTCTAGGTGGGTTGGAGTCGACTCTAACTTTTCTGAAGTCGGCTCTAACTCAAAACACTTTTATCCGTTAATTCTGGAGTCGTCTCTGACTTTTCTGGGGTCGACAAGAAACTTTTCTGGAGTCGACTCTAACATACCCGGAGTCGACTCTAAGTTGGGGCCAAAAAAATTAATGTTCTATTTCTTCTGTGAGAGTCGGCTCTAACAGTCTCGGAGTCGACTCTAACTTCCGTGCCAGATTCTGGAGTCGGCTCTGTGATTCTCGGAGTCGACTCTAATGTCTGCAATCTTACCTAGACATTAGATTTGATCCAGAACACGATTTAACTCCTGATTTTGATCATTCAATTGACTTATAATCTGAAAAACTTAATCAAAATCATTAGAGCCTTCAATTGTTATACTCAAATAGTTTTGTTATTCATCAAAATCATCAATTGGGTCAACAAAGGAGAACCATGGCCCTTTAAAGTTTAGATCAAAAAGAGGAATCAGTGGAATCCGTAGATGATAGTGATGATGAAGACATGGCCCTGATTACAAGAAAATTCAAGAAGTTTATGAAAAAAAAGAAATTTGAAGAAAGAAAAAGGTCATTTGTAAAAGGAGAAGGAAGTAAGGAAAAAGAAAAGGAAATAATATATTATGAATGCAAGAAATCAGGATACTTTAAATTAGAATGTCCATAATTAAAAAAAATTTCCAAGAAGTTTAAAAAGAAAGAAATGATGGCTACTTGGAGTGACAGCGATAACTCAAGCTCCGAGGAAGAGGAAAAGAGCGAAGTCGCCAACCTGTGCTTCATGGCAGATAACGGCGAGGCAAGCCCTGGTTTCCTTAATGACTTCACCTTTGCTGAATTGCATGGTTCTTTCTATGAACTAATTGATCATTTTGCTAAATTGAGTTCTAAGAACAAAGATTTGAAAAATCAAATTCAAAAACTTCCTTTAGAAAACAATAAATATACTGAAGAAAATAAAGTTTTGATAAAAGAAAATAATAATTTGAAATCTGAAGTAGATAGGTTGAAATTTATTGTAGATAGATTTACTTTGAGCTCTACAAAACTTAATATGATTTTAGATAGTCAAAGAGTTATTTTCGATAAAGCCAAATTAGGATATAATCCCTTTAGAAATCAAAAGTTTTTGAAAAACATCTTTGTGCATGCTGGTCAATCTTCAAATGTTACATGCTTTAAATATGGTTTAAAGGCATATAAATCTTATGCATGTGATAGTGTTAAGAAAAATTGGGTTCCAAAAGGAACCATGTTAACTAACCCCAAAAGACCCAAGAAAGCTTGGGTACCTAAAAGTAAAACTAGATATTATGAATGTAGGTGTGTCTTGCAACCCATGAAGCTAAAAGAAAATTGTACCGTAATAGCGGATGTTCAAGATACATGATGGATGATGAATCACAGTTCATCACTTTGAAGGCTAAGGATGGAGGTGTGGTTACTTTTGGAGCTAATGGCCAAGGCAAAATTATTGGAATTGATAAAATACGTATCACATCTCATGCTTATATTGATAATACTTTACTTGTTGATGGTTTAAAGCATAATCTATTAAGTATCAGTCAATTATGTGATAAAGGTTTTAAAGTAATTTTTGAATCATCTGTTTGCATTATTTCAAATCCTACTGATAATTGTATGAAATTCATTGGTTATAGGTATGAAATATTTATATTATTGATTTGAATAATTTGAATGACCATAATTTTGATTGTCTAATTGTCATGAATGCTAAAATAGATGAATCTAGTTTGTTATGGCATCGTAGACTTGCGCATGTTAGCATGGATCTACTTTCAAAATTACTTAAAAAGGATTTAGTAAAATGTTTGCCAAAATTAAATTTTAAAAAGATAAGATTTGTGATGCATGTTAGTTTGGAAAGCAAACTAGAGTTTTATGTAAATCCAAAATATAGTTTCAACTTCTAGGCCTTTAAAATTATTGCACATGGATTTATTTGGATCGACTAGAACCACAAGTTTTATTATTTTGTAATTATCGATGATTTCTTTCGATTTACTTGAGTTTTATTTTTAGTAAGCAAAGATGAAGCATTTTCTATATTTCAAAAATTATTAAAAAGATTACCAATGAAAAAGAAGTTTTGGTTTTATCTATTCGAAGTGATCATGGAAAGAAATTTGAAAATCATCTTTTGAAAGTTTTTGTAATGAGCATGATATAAATCATAATTTTTCTACACCTAGGATACCTCAACAAAATGGGATGATAGAAAGAAAAAATAGAACTTTGAAAGAAATGGCTAGTATCATATTGTGTGAAAGCAACCTTCCAAAGTACTTTTGGGCAGAAGCAATCAACACTGCATGTTATATTTTAAATAGAGCTTTGATAAGAACAATTTTGAAAAAGACCCCACATGAGCTTTGAAAAAATAGAAAACCTAACAATATTGCATATTTTCATGTTTTTGGATGTCATTGTTTTATTTTGAACAATGGAAAATCTAACCTTAACAAATTTGATGCAAAATTTGATGAAGGCATTTTTTTGGTTATTCATCCTCTAGTAGAGCATATAGAGTTTTCAATAAAAATACCTTAGTAGTAGAAGAATCCATTCATATTGCATTTGATGAAACTTACTCACCTGTTGCTAGAATAGAAACTATTAGATTACTTTTTGCTTTTGCATGTTTTATGAATTTCAAGTTATATCAAATGGATGTTAAGAGTGCTTTTCTTAATGGATATATTATTGAGCAAGTATTTGTTAAACTACCACTAGGATTTAAAATCACTTGTTTCCAAACCATGTTTTCAAATTGAATAAAGCTTGTATGGTTTGAAACAAGCTCTTCGAGCGTGGTATGATAGGTTAAGCAATTCTTGATTAGCAATAAATGTATTAGAAAAAATATTTATACAATATTGTTTATTAAAAGAGAAAATGATTATATGCTTATTGTTCAAATTTATGTAGATGACATCATTTTTGGTGCTATCAAGACTTTGCTAAGCTTATGCAGAAAGAGTTTGAGATGAACATGATGAAAGAATTAAACTATTTTCTCAGACTACAAATCAAACAAAGCAATGAAGGGATCTTCATTTGGCAAAGCAAGTATATCAAAGAAATATTAAAGAAATTTGGCATGGAGACTTCTAAGTGTATCGATACTCTTATGAGCTCTTCTTGTAGATTAGATTCTAATAGTATTAATAAAAGTGTTGATATAAAATTATATAGAGACATGATAGGATCTTTGCTATATCTAACTGCTAGTAGGTCAGATATATTATTTAGTGTTTGCATGTGTGCTAGATACCAGTTAACCCTAAGGAATCACATTTATTAGTTGTTAAAAGAATTTTTAAGTATTTGAATGGCACTAGAAACTTAGGATTATATATGGTATGATAAACAATCTAGCATTGACTTAATAGGTTACATAGATTCAGACTTTGCAGGATGTAAACTAGATAGAAAATATACTAGCGAAACTTGCCAATTTTTAGGTGTTAACTTAATCTTATGGTTTAGTAAGAAACAAACATCAGTAGCATTGTCCATAGCTGAGGCTGAGTATATTGCAGCTAAAAGTTATTGTGCTCAAATCCTATAGATTAAGCAACAACTAGAAGACTATGGCATTAAACATAAAGATATTCCTATAAAATATGATAATACTAGTGCTATCAATTTAACTAAGAATCCTATTTAATACTCTAAAACAAGACACATAGAGATTAGACACCATTTTATAAGAGATCATATTAATAATGGTGATATTATGCTTGAACATGTATGTACTGATCATCAACTCGTGGATATTTTCACAAAACCTCTTGATTAGTCAAAGTTTTATGAAATTAGAAGGGAGCTTAGCATACTTAACCCTTCAATCTAATAAATTATTATGATTGTTTGATTTTTATACTCTTTTATAATTATGACCTTTGTATGAAACTTGATCCATATGAAACCTTATTGATCTATCTTCATGATCCTTATTTTATTTGAATTTTCTAGATCATCTATGAATTATTCTGCATTGATGTTTGAATGCCCATTCCTTTTTCTGCACTTTGAACCTTGAATTGTTGGAAAACTTCCTTGGAATCCTCCATTAGTTGATCAGTTGGCCAACCAACTTTGGCCATTGGATGTCCAGTTTGACGTCCAACTTTGTAGTTGGACGACCAATAGCTAAAGATTGGACGTCCAACTTTTGTGTTGGATGACCAACTTTTGTGGTCGGAGGTCCAATGTTTGGTGTTGGATGGCTAGATGGAGTGATTTATATTCTATTCCCTCCACTTCAATTCTTCTCCAAATCGTCAAGCCTCTTCCGTCCATCCAAACTCCATTTTCAATCTGTTCTTCCTAGCTATTTTAGATCTGAATCATGGCACCTAAGGTGAGATTCACTCACGGTGCATCTTCTTCCTGAGGTCATGGAGAAGGTTCCCCATCTAGATCTTTCAGTTTTGAGTCCACGATAAGTAGATCTGTTGCTTTTGGTAGATTAGTTGACTTCAAATTCCTAGCAAATAAAAATTTTCAGATTGGTAGCATGTTGGTAAACCAAGGTTGGGATTATTTACTTAAAACATAAGCTCCAATCTATCCTGATCTTGTTAGAACGTTCTACTATAATATTAGCTTTAGTGGTGGTAATGTGTCTTCCATTGTGAAAGGTATTAGAATTGAACTTAGTGAAGGTACTTTAGGATCTATATTGCACGCTCCTGCTAGAGGTTTAGTTGAGGAGTTAGCTGAAAGAAAAACCTATAGAATGAAAATTGTACTTGGTACTGAGGATGCTTCCAAGGTTGACAAGATTTTCACAAAAGATTTAAATATAGAAATGAGGTTACTTCATCATATAATATCTCGATGTTTAGCTCCTAGAAGTGGCAGTTTTGACTATGTAAATGAAAGAGATCTATGTATTATGTATCATGTTGTTAGTCAAATTCCATTGAACCTACCCAGATTAATGTTCTGTGTTATGAAAGAAGCAATGGCAGATCTAAAGCAGCCCTACTCTATGGCCTTCTTCTCACCCATATCTTTACACACTTTGGAGTTAGAGTTAGAGGTGAGACTATCTGCAAACTGAGCCATACGGATTATTACAATGAGTACACCCTGAGCCGTATGGGCATTTCTATGGTAGATGGCCTTTGGACAAGACACAGGGAGATGGTGCAAGATCATTATGCACCTGTCCAGGGGGAGGGACCTTTTGCACCTCATGATTTTCCTGCTGCACCTCAGTCCTTTGCTTCTTCTTCTCATGGTTATGCTACTTCACCTCCTAATTACCCCTATCTGTTTGAATTAAATGACCTTATACACATTGATCCTAATCCATATGTTAATAATAATCCTCCTGCTGATAACGATCCATTGATTGATCCTAATCCATCCCATGTACCGCCACCCTTCCAAACTTCTAACCAACCTCATCGTTCCATTACTGTCAAGATGGACCATGATGATATGGACACCCTGGTTAGAAGAATTTCAGATGTTGTATCTATCAGAAGTTCGAAGGGCAGTTCTTCCCAATCTAGTGATTCATCTTTGGTTCCCCATATCTCATCCACCTCCCTTACGGATATTGGAATGAGCTTGGATGATTTACAGCATAATGTTAATATTTTTAAGGGAAAGGCTTTTCATTATGAAGAGATGGTGAATGTTGGAAAAATATTTGTGAAATTTCTTGGTTACGAAACGATATGAGTTCTTTATTGGAAAGTGCTGCTGATGTGGCAAGTTCTGAATTGGCTTCCAACTGGATCAAGACTGAGACAGCTCAGGCTGTTCTCACCTATCTTGCCAGTATTGTTCAGCAATGCCACAGTGTGTCTCAAGAAATTCATGCTTTTATGCAACAGCTCTCTCCATCGGAAGTTCCACAATGTCGACATGCTCCACATCTATCTTCATCTCGTCCTGCGATACGAGGACACACCCATGGATCTTCTTCCTCTCGACCTGAAGTTATTGACTAAATATGTATTTAGACTTTCTATGGATTGTATCCTATTTATGACTGACTTTTATGATGAACTGTTTGTTATGAACCTATGATTGTAATTTTATGTGCTATGAACCTATGTTTGTAACTTTGAATGCTATGGAGCTTGTAGGGATTGTATGAATGGAATGTCTGTAAAACCTATATGTATTTGATTATGACATGGCTTATATTCTATTTCATATGTTTCAATGTATGAAATTATTGTATTTATCTTTATGTTTTATTTACATCATTCCTTGAAGAAAAGACATACAGTGAAATATGAATATCCTTTCATCTTTTTTGATTGATGACAAAAAGGGGGAGAAATGGAATAGCATACATTTTGATTTCATGACTTGAAATGTATATTTTCTTGTGGGAGAAATGGAACTATATACATTATGATTTCATGATTTAAAATGCACACTTTTGGAGAAATGGAACAAAAATTCAGTTATATTGTTTCATGCACTTTGTTCAATGTTATAAAACCTAAGCGGGAGTCATACAATGTATTTTTTAAAAATCATATTTAGAGTTTCGGCACAATATGCTAAACTTTGGCATGCCTTGTTTACACTTCAAAATGCCAAGGAATGTTATGATTGATATTTTCTATTTCTTGTTGTATACTTAATGGTTTTATCATCATAGGGAAAGATTGTTGACCTAATATTGATTTTGATGAGTACAAGATAATTAAATATGGTACTAATGATATTATTGTTAAGATTAAGTGATTTCAGGTAATCCATCATTAAAGAAGGCATTTTCTTCAGATTGAGATAAATTTTAAATCAAATGAAAGATAACACAAGTAAAATGATAATTTTGTAAATATGTACCATAACGTTGATTTTTTTTCTAAAAAGCTTGTGATTAATTTTGAACATATCATCAGTCTTGGACTTTATGTTTACTCGATGAATTTTATGTGACTATCCTTGAATGACATTCTTACCAAAATGAATTTTACAAAGGATTTGAACTTCATGATTGATTCAACGAACTTCAAGTGGATTTTCCTTGGTTGTTTTTCTTATCAAAATCAAGTTTTTAAAGGACTTAGAGCTGATATTCATTCTATTTAGCTATGTTACAAAGTGTTTTGTACAAATAGAGCATTCAGATCATTCCCCATGCCTTGCAAAATGAGTTTCTATCTTCTTTTGTGCCAAGAACCCATTGACTTTATTTTTTCATGAAAGTTTGAAGCGTCCCTAGCTTGGATTCACTGTGTTAGATGCCCAATTAGGCATCCAACTTTATGTTAGATGCCCAATTAGGCATCCAACATGATGAGATCATGAGTTAGATGCCCAATTGGGCATCCAACTTGCTGACATCATTTGTTAGATGCCCAATTGGGTGTCCAACGCACTCAGGGACTTTTCTTTTGGCTTATTGGACGCCCAACTGGATGTCCAATTTGGAAATGCTCTTGGGTTTTTCTTTGTAACATGTTTGAAAAAGGCATTAGATGATCAATCGGTCGACCAATGGCTATAAAAATTTTTATAACGGCTATTTTTCAACGTTTCAATGTAATTTCATTTTTATCTCTTTATCTTACAACGGTTGGATTTTTGTTGTATGTATAAATAGCCCATTTGCACAGTGATTTAAGAAGGAGAAAAATAGAAAGAAAAATATCAAAAAAATAGTGAAAAAAGGGCAAGAAAAATACATTGAAAGAGACTTTTATTTTGGAAAGAAATAGTTGGAGAGCCACATTGAACACTTGTGAAGGCACTTGAAGAGCATTCATTGTCCTATTTTGGCATGGTGTTAAAGCTCCAACAACCACTCTTAAAGAGTATTCAAAGCTTCTATGAATGGTTCATTCATTGCTCCAACATGCTTAAAAGAAGAAGCCCTCTTCTGAAGTATTCTTCAAAATTTGTAAAGTATTCTATTTTGAATATCTGCTCATTTAAGAAGCTCATTGTACAAATACTTAATATTCTTGTGCCATGTTCTTGTGTTTCACAGTTGTGAAATGTGTGAGGGTAGAGGTGTATGTTCTCGTAAGGCTTACTTATGCTCGTAAATAAGTTTTTCTAGCTAGGTAGGCTAGTGGTGTTAGTGACATTCTCAAGGGGTTTCGGGAGAGTGGATGTAGGTGCTGGGTTGGTACCGAACCACTATAAATCTCTAGTATTAGGTTGTGTTATTTTTGTGATTGATTGCATATTATGTACACCACATTACACTCGATTTATTCATAAAAATTTTAAGTGCATATATTTGCTAGTAAATTTTTTAAGAACCCAATTCATCCCCCCTCTTGAGTTGCTATATCTGGGCAACAATTTTTAATGAAGCAAGAAATCAACAATGGTTGTACAATGGCAATAGTAAGAAGTAATGATCAATAATAAAATATGGAATCACTATTTGAGCAAATTCATGTTTATAGGAGTTAATCAAATATTCATATAGTGAACCCCTACTATTTTGGTATTAACATTGTATTATTAGAGCACATTATTGTTTACCAAATTTTTTTCAAAAAAAATCTCAAACTAAGGTATGTCACCTTGGTACCATATTGATACAGTGTTAAGATTATCAAGTTCACCCATTTAGTGATGGAGTGAATTCCATAGAAATTTATAGAGTTCTTCCTTCATCAACTTTTCACCTTACTCTTTAAGTCCTCTAATTTAATTTGGGTTGGGTGTAGTGTCTTCTTCAATTTAGTCCTCCTTTTTTTTTTCTTTCTTCTTCTTTTTTTTTTTTTTTAAGTCGGTGCAATGTCCTAACCCCTTGCTTTCTAGTTAACCCTTGTAGCGAGCTTTAGGCCAATGACTCCCAAGCCAATTAGCTTTAAGGCATTAGGTGTAAAACACCCCTCGGGCTTACTAACTCGAGTCAAAAAGGCTTTAGATTAAGGCTGACTCTATTTAGGTTTCTTCACATTCTCACCTTTTTACGCGAATAATATCACTTGCTTAGGTGATAGGGCTCGGTTACTCAGTGAGAGATGCTAAGAACCTACTTTATTAATTTTAAACTTTTAGAAGAATTTGATACATTCTTTGACATTTTCACCTATACCCTCATCAAGTAAATTTCTTATCAAGATCAATGGTCAAAAGAGTCTGAAATCACTCTAATTTTTTTTTTGACCTACACCCTATCTTTTATTGGGTTTCCATAATAATTTTTCCCTTAGTATCTCTAAAATTATCTAAGCCGTTAATCATTGATCAATTAGAATACTCGATTAACTTCAAATCAAAAAAAAAATGATACATCACACTAATTAATTTTAGTCATACTCAAGGACTTGGATTAATTTAATTATTCTTCTCCCTACTAAACTAGTTTTCTATTATTTTAAAAAATATTTGCAAGGAAGGATACCATCTG
>UESW01004398.1:2072480-2208054 GCA_900491605.1 Calamus simplicifolius | reverse complement strand
AGATCTTTTCAATTAATGTTTGTATCTTCCTCATCATCAATTTTTGGAACTTGATGCTAAAGATTCATCAAAAACTACATGAATAGATTCTTCAACAACTAAAGTTTTCTTGTTAAATACTCTATATGCTTTACTAGTTGTTGAATAACCTAAGAATATTCCTTCATCAGATTTAGCATCAAATTTACCTAAATTATTTTTACCATTATTATGAATAAAACATTTACAACCAAATGCATGAAAATATTTAATGTTGGGTTTTCTATCATGCCATAATTCATAAGGTGTTTTCTTTAAAATAGGTCTTATTAAGCTCTATTTAGGATGTAACATGCTGTGTTAATAGCTTCCGCCCAAAAGTATTTCGGGAGTTTACTTTCACATAGCATGGTACGGGCCATGTCTTCTAGAGTCCTATTTTTCCTTTCAACTACTCCATTTTGTTGTGGGGTCCTAGGTGCAGAAAAATTATGATTAATACCATTTTCATTGCAAAAACTTTCAAATAAGTGATTTTCAAATTCAGTTCCATGATCACTTCTTAGAGACACTATGGTAGTGTTTTTCTCATTTGTTACTTTCTTGAAGAATTTCATGAATATCGAGAAAGTCTCATCTTTGTGAGCTAAAAACATTACCCAAGTGAATCTAGAGTAATCATCTACTATCACAAGACCATATTTCTTTCCTCCTAGACTTGTGGTTCTAGTTGGTCCAAAAAGGTCCATGTGAAGTAGCTCTAATGGCCTAGAAGTTGAAACAATATTTTTAGATTTAAAAGAACTTCTCGTTTGTTTCCAAACTGACATGCATCACATATTTTGTTATTTTCAAAATCTAATTTAGGTAAACCTTTTACTAAATCCATTCTAATTAGTTTTGAAATCAGGTGTGTGCTTGCGTGACCTAATCTTCGATGCCACAACCAACCAATCTCATTCATATTAGCATTATTAGCAACTAAGCAATGATTATTAGTAGACAATTTGTCTAAGTCAATCATGTATACATTGCCATTTCTATTTCCAATAAAAACAATGCTATTATCAATGGGATTAGCTACAGTGCATAAAGAAGATTCAAATGATACTTTAAAACCTTTGTCACATAATTGACTTATACTAATTAAGTTATGTTTTAAACCATCAACATAAAGTACATTTTCAATATATGTGGAGGGAGTTATTTGAATGTTACCAAACCCCAAGATTTGGCCTTTGCCATTGTCGCCAAATGTAACAACTCCTCCTTTCTTTTCTTCAAGGGTGATGAATTCTTCTTTGTCACCCGTCATATGTCTTGAGCAGCCACTATCAAGATACCACTTTCTCTTTGATCTCTTGGCCACAAGACATTCCTGCAATGAATCAAACTTTATGTTTAGGTACCCAAGCTTTCTTGGGTCCTTCATGGTTAGTAGCAACAAATATTGTTCCTTTCGGAACCCATATTTTCTTTCCTTTAATATTAAGTTTTTATTAGGTTTTAGAATTTTACATTCATAAGATTTATGTCCTTTTGATTACATTTAAAGCATGTAAAATTACTTTGGCCAGCACGCACAAAAATATTTTTAAGTGATTTTTGTTTTCTTAAAGTGTTATATCCTAATCCGGCTTTGTCAAAAACTGCTTTTTGACTATTTAATAACATGTCTAATTTAGTTGAGCTTAATGTAAACTTATCAACTATGTTCTTATGTTTTTCAACCTCTTTCCTTAGTTTATCATTTTCATTGAGATTGATTCTTTTCTTTTATTAAAATTTCATTTTCAGATTTAAGTTTCTTAACTTCATTATTAAGATTTTCCTTTTCTTGAATGAAAGTTAAGTTTTCATTTTTCAAAATCTTGTATTTCTTTTTCAAAACTTTGAAATCCCAACAAGTTCATTAAAAGCATCAAAAAGTTCATCAAAAGCAAATTCATCGCAAGGGTTGTCGGAACTTACCTCATCGTTGTCGTCCGCCATAAACATACGTTTGCGACTTCCTTTTGTTCTTCTTCTTCGGAAGAAGATTCCTCGCTGTCACTCCAAGTCGCCACATAAGCCTTCTTTTTCTTTTTGTAGGCTTTCTTCAATTTAGGACATTCATTCCTAAAGTGCCCCGGTTTATTACACTCATAGCAAGTCAAGGGGTCTTTCTCTTTTTCTTTGTCCTTGTCCTTATTCTTATCCTTTTCTCCTTCCCACTTAGCTCCAAATTTTTTCTTGTGGAAGGGTTTCTTTCTCCTCATAAATCTTTTAAATTTCTTTGCTAAGAGAGCAGTCTCTTCATCATCATCATCATCATCACTGCTGCTCTCTTCTTCTTTTGCAGCTTTGAGGGCAATCACTTTCTTTTTCTTTGTGTCCTCCTCTACATGCTGCCTCATAGTCAGCTCATGGGTCATAAGGATCCTAGAAGCTCCTCTAAGGGTAAAGTGTTGAGGTCCTTAGCTTCTTGGATTGCAGTCATTTTGCTTCCCATGATCTTGGTAATGACCTAAGAATTTTTCGAACAAGTTCAGAGTTAGTATATGTCTTACCAAGACTTTTCAAACCATTTACAATATCTGTAATCTAGTGTACATGCATGCAATGGTTTCAGATTGTTCCATGCTAAATAATTCATATTTATGAACAAGAATATTAATTTTAGATTCTTTTACTTGATTGGTACCCTCATGGGTAACCTCTAATCTATCCCAAATCTCCTTTGCGGAATTACATGTGGAGATTCTATTAAATTCATTAGCATCTAAGGAGCAATATAAACATTCATGGCTTTAGCGTTAAGCTGTGCCATTTTCCTATCATTATCATTCCAGTCCCTTTCGGGCTTAGGAACAATAGTGCCATCATAACATGTGTGGGTGTACTAGGTCCATTATTATAACACCCCATAGCTCATAATCAGAAGCTTGAATGAATATCCTCATTCTAGCTTTCCAATAAGAATAATTTGAGCCATTAAACAGTGGAGGTCTATTCGTAGAATGACCTTCAGCAAATGATCCAACTTGTGTTGCCATTTGGAACTTTAGCTCTTGATCGTGTGATCAAAATCTAATGAGCACTAGCTCTGATACCAATTGTTGGCCCAGATGACAACCCAAGAGGGGGGGGTGAATTGGGTTCTTTAAAAATTAGCCTTTTAAAAATGTTTGCTTAAGATGAATGAAGGCAATGCAATGCAAATACAAAGTGCAGTGAATAAAACAGAGATAGAGAAGAGTCAATGAAAGCACGGCAAACACAAAGATTTATAGTGGTTCGGTGTATCCAACACCTACGTCCACTCCCAAGATTCACTTGGGTCCACACTATAATCACCCTAGATTACAGCAGAGTTGTTTTACAAGCTCACAACTCAAACTTGTTGTTTTCCCGGGCGCACAACGAACCCAGCTGGTTTTCAAGGGCTCACCAGCACAAAAACCCTAACCCAAGCTTACCAAGCTTGTACCGAGGTAAGACTACCTCCACTAGTTCAATCCCCCAGATTGAACTAGACACAAAGAATAGAAATATGTTTTTCAGTTACAAAGCTCCTCAATGAGCAGATAACAAATGTAAGAATAAAGTTTAGAAAAGCCTGATTTGCAGTTGGTTGGCTTTGAGCTTTTCTTCTTCTCTTTTCCTCAACTCTTTGAAGTGTAGAATCTGGCCTCAGCTTGGATTCTTCACGGAATGTACTTTGGAGTTGATTTGACCTTTTCCTCTTTTGAGTGTTGAAAATCACTTGAATTGCTCTTGAATAGCTCTTGGATTTTCTTCTAAAGCTTCCTTGGATTGTTGAGCTTGAACACAGAAGGAGCTTCCTTTGATTTCACACTCTTTCTTTCACTCTATTTTGAATCACGGATTTTTTCAAATGAAGCTCTGTTTTTTCGATTTTTCCTTTCTTTCTCTTGAAATGAATATCTCTCTTTTTGTATATTTTGATTTGAAAACGGCTTCTCTATTTATAGATTCTGCAAAAATATAGCCGTTAGAGACAAAGAAAAATAGCCGTTAATCGAAAATCTTACCGTTGACGCTGAGTTGGCATTCGGAAAAATTTCGCCCAGATTTGCTGGAGTCGACTCATGCTTTTCCCGAGTCGGCTCGAGGTCGTGATACTAAAAATAGAAATGTTTAGAAAGTCAAAGGGTCGACTCACCAAAAGTAAAGTGTCGACTCCTGAAAGTCGGGGGTCGACTCATGAAAAGTTGGGGTCGACTCGCGAAGTGCTCAGAAAAACACACCTCTGGTGTCTGAGCGGAGTCGACTCGCACAGTCATGGAGTCGGCTCGACAGAATCGGGGGTCGACTCGAGAAATCGCATGGGTCGACTCGAGACAGACAGTTATTTCTGTACTCTGAGGGGAGTCGACTCTGAAACTCAAGAGTCGGCTCCGGAACGTATCAAAAATCAGAAAGTTTTCTGATTGACTTTAAATTCGTTCCAGATTCATTTTAAATCATTATTTTGACTTGAATATAATAAAATTGACATTAAGAATCAATTCAAGAAGTGTTCCAAAAACTCATTGATTACAATATGAAGTATTAAATTTCTAATTGAAAGCTTAAACATTGAACTTGAAGTTACTTTCAATTTGATTAAAGTCTTTAACATTCTCATTCATTGTTTTAAATAAATTCAATGCTCATGTAAATAAACTCATTACATCTTTTAATGTACTCATGGCTTTTGGTAATCATCAAAATCAATGAGATTGAGGCATATAATTTTTCAACAATCTCCCCAACACCTTGGGACCCACACGACCCACGAGATGAGAAATTGCGAGCTCAATATCACACGGTCCGGCGCACTCCGCCCGTCTCAGTCTCAGCAACGGCATCGGCATCGACCTTCGTATGGCCTTGGGCCCATCTCCTCCGCGGCCCACCTCGATCTTGATGTTGGCCGCGGCCCGCTTCGACACGGTGTCGGTCTCGGCAACGATGTCAGCATCGACCTCCACACGGCCTTGGGCCCATCTCCTCCATGGCCCACCTCGATCTTGGTGTCGGCCGCGGCCCACTTCGACACGGCGTCAGTCTCAGCAACGGTGTCGGCATCAACCTCCGCGTGGCCTTGGGCCCATCTCCTCTGTGGCCCACCTCGATCTTGGTGTCAGCCGCGGCCCGCTTCGACACGGCGTCGGTCTCAGCAATGGCGTCGGCATCAACCTCTGCGCGGCCTTGGGCCCATCTACTTCGCGGCCCACCTCGATCTTAGTGTCGACCTCAGCCCGCTTTGACACGGCGTCGGTCTCGGCAACGGTGTCGGCATCGACCTCCGCGCGGCCTTGGGCCCATCTCCTCCATGGCCTACCTCGATCTTGGTGTCGGCCGCGGCTCGCTTCGACACGGCATCGATCTCGATCTCGGCATCGGCCTCGGCGGCAGAGACCGACAAGCATCCGCTTGCTGCAAGGAATTCCACGTGGCTTTACCAAGATCATGGGCGGTCACCAAACATTATGAACCGGCAATTACTAAGGTCACAGACGGTTTCCAAAAAATTAAGAGGCGTACTTATGACATACGTTTAGCAGCTAGTACGCCCACCTACGAAGAACGGAAGATATTACTCGACTATTACTAGTGAAGGGTAAGAGGGACCCCCGGACAGGTATATAAAGACCCCAATCCCCCAACGAGGGAAAGGAGGGAAAAAACTCAATCTCTACTCTCTCATTAAAAAATTCCTGTTCTCCAGATCGCTAACTTGAGCGTCGGAGGGTCCCCGCCGGAACCACCGGTCCGGGACTTTTCTTGCAGGTTTTCGGCTGAAGGAGGCGGTCCCTATCATTCCTCTGAAGGCCAACGAAGCATTTCTGTCGCTTGACGCTCCTCAAAAGTGATTTGGCGGCAACAAGCTCTACTGTCGGTATCACCGAGATTATAGTCACGACACCGAAGACTGCCGCCACCTGAAGAGGGCCATTGAAGAGCTTGTCCAGCAGGGTCACTTGGGCAAGTTTGTCCGAAGGGGAAACCCTCCTATTCCAAGCCCAGCGCTGCCTTCTACACTCCAGGCCGGTGCAGACAATGCCCTACGGAGAGGACCATAGCCATGATTTCCTAGGGGGCAGGCGGCAGTTCAAAGAGACAGCGGGAGGGAGTAGACCCCGTAATTCCTTTCTTTGGAAAGGACTTAGATGGAGTAGTCAACAAAAATGAAAGTTCCTGGTGATAGCAGTTGATCATTTTACCAAATGGATTGAGGCTGAGGCCCTCGCCAAAATCACGGAAAGCAAAGTAAGATCCTTCTTCTAGAAGTCGGTGGTGTACTGATTTGGACTGACGCACACCCTTGTCACTGATAATGGCCGACAGTTTGACAACACGGCCTTTCGGGAATTCTATAGCGGCCCGGGCATTCATCAGCGGTTCACCTCTGTGGGGCATCCCCAGACCAATGGTGCAGCCGAGGTGACCAATCGCACTATCCTCCAAGGACTTAGAGCCCGCCTAGATGGCTGCAAGGGGCGCTGGGTAGAAGAGCTCCCCAGCGTATTATGGGCATACCACACGACACCACGAGCCCCCACAGGGAAAACTCCTTTCAGCCTGGTCTTTGGGACCGAGGCAGTCATTCCAGTGGAGATAGGTGTCCCCAGTCCCCGGACAGAGCTATACCACGAAGAGAACAACCCAAATCAACTGCGGGCCGATCTAGATTTAGTGGAAGAGTTGTGGGACCAAGCACAACTTCGCATGGCGGCCTTCCGCCAACAAGCGGCCAGATACTACAATGCTCGAGTACGGCCCAAGACATTCCGCCCGAGAGACCTCGTTCTGAGACGAGCTGAAGTGTCAAAGCCGACGGAAGGAGGCAAGCTGGCACCGAGATGAGAAGGACCGTACCACGTCAAAGAATTTCTTCACCACGGGGCATACAGAGTTGAAGAACTAGACGGAAAATCACTCCCACACACTTGGAACGTCGACAACTTACGCGGTATTACCAGTAATATGCTACTTTCGTTAATTTGAACCCGCTTGACAAATAGCTGTTCAAAGTCTTTTCATTGCTTCCTCGAATGGTTGCTCTGTTCAACAAAGACCGGCCTCCACGTCGGCACCGAAGACCGACCTCCGCATCGGCACAGAAGACCGGCCTCTGTGTCGGCACCAAGACCGGCCTCCACGTCGGCACCGAAGACCAGCCTCCACGTTGGCACGAAGACCGGCCTCCGTGTCGGCACCAAGACCGGCCTCCGCATCGGCACCAAAAAGCTCTGGCCAGCCAAGCATGAAGATCAATTTCCACGTCGGCATCAAAGACCGACCTCCGCATCGGCACAGAAGACCGACCTCGCATCGGCACCAAAAAGCCCTGGCCAGCCAGGCACAAAGACCAGCCTCCATGTCGACACAGAAGACTGGCCTTCGCGTCGGCACCGAAGACCAGCCTTCGCGTCGGCACCGAAGACCGACCTCCACGTCGGCACAGAAGACCGACCTCCGCATCGGCACCAAAAAGCCCTGGCTAGCCAGGCACAGAGATCGGTCCCCACGTCGGCGCAGAAGACCGGCCTCCCCGTCGGCACCAAGACCGGCCTCCACGTCGACAACAAAGACCGACTCTGCGTCGGCACCAAAGACCGACTCCGCGTTGGCACCAAAGACCGACTCCACGTCGGCAACAAAGATCGACTCCGCGTCGGCACCGAAGACCGACTCCGTGTCGGCAACAAAGACCCGCGAAGGCAAACAGCTGTAAAAAAGCTAAGTATACTACACTGAGAAAAAAGTTTCTTTTCATTAGTATCTGAATGCGTTACAGGAAAACCACCAAAGACCGACTCCACGTCGGCACCAAAGACTGACTCCGCGTCGGCACAAAAGACCGGCCTCCGCATCGGCACCCAAGACCGGCTCCGTGTCGGCACCCTCAAGCTCAAGACCTGCGGATTTCAATCAACAGAGTTTCCTGGGGGGGCAGATCAACCCTGCAGAAGGAGACCAATTTCTTTAAAGAAAAAGGCACCTGAGCCTAGCCCAAGCACCCTCTGGTCACCCTCCAGGGTTCAAAAGGTTCTCGACGGCCTCAACTTTGCCTCATCGGCTTCATCTTTGCCTCAACGGCTAACTGACGAGCGTCCCCCCAAAATATTAGCATACGCTGCTTTCAGTGGCGGGCGCGAGGTAATCAATTTGCCTCCAAAAAATTTCTTGAAGTTCTACACTCCTTTCGCTTAGCTGATGCAGGGCACGCAAGCTCAAGGAGTGTGGGGGGCATTTGATGGAGCCAGTTGACCCCATGGAGAATAAAAAATTTTTTGGACGGCCCCAATGGCCGACGGCTCCAAGACTGACGGCCCCAAAGGCCGACACCTCCAAGGCGTCCAAGACCGACGGCCCCAAAGGCCGATGGCTCCAAGACCGACGGCCCCAAAGGCCGACACCTCCAAGGCGTCCAAGACTGACAGCCCCAAAGGCCGACGGCTCCAAGACCGACGACCCCAAAGGACGACACCTCCAAGACCGACACCTCCAAGGCGTCCAAGATTGACGGCCCCAAAGGCCGACGGCTCCAAGACCGACGGCCCCAAAGGCCGACACCTCCATGGCCGACAGCTCCAAGGCCGAGAGCTCCATGGCCGAGAGCTCAGTGGCCGACACCTCCATGGCCGACACCTCCAAGCTGCCAAGCTCCCTCGCCGTTAACAGTGCCATCCAAGGGCATGAGCAGGGCCACACAAGCACTCCATACTCGACATTCTACGAGGGACAGTTGGCTTCAACTCAACATTATCCTTCTCCCCCCAAGGCTATACCTTGGGACCCATACGACCCACGAGATGAGAAATCGCGAGCTCAATGTCACACGATCCGGCGCACTCCACCCGTCTCAGTCTCGGCGTCGGTCTCAGCAACGGCGCCAGTGTCGGCTTCGGCAACGGCCCTCTTCGACACGACGTCGGTCTCGGCAACGGCGTCAGCATCGACCTCCGCACGGCCTTGGGCCCATCTCCTTCGTGGCCCACCTCGATCTTGGTGTCGGCCGCGGCCCGCTTCGACATGGTGTCGGTCTCGGCAACGGCATCGACATCAACCTCCGCGCAGCCTTGGACCCATCTCCTCCGCGGCCCACCTCGATTTTGGTGTCGACCATGGCCTGCTTCGACACGGTGTCGGTCTCGGCAATGGCGTCAGCGTCGGCTTCGGCAACGGCCCACTTCACATGGCGTTGGTCTCGGCAACGGCGTCGGCATCGACCTCCGCGCGGCCTTGGGCCCATCTCCTCCGCGGCCCACCTCGATCTTGGTGTCGGCCGCGGCCCGCTTCGACACGGCGTTGGTCTCGGTCTCGGCGTCGGTCTCGGCATCGGCCTCGGCGGCAGAGACCGACAAGCATCCGCTTACTGCAAGGAATTCCATGTGGCTTTACCAAGATCATGAGCGATCACCAAACATTATGAACCGGCAATTACTAAGGTCACGGACGATTTCCAAAAAATTAAGAGGCGTACTTATGACATACGTTTAGCAGCTAGTACGCCCACCTACGAAGAACGGAAGATATTACTCGGCTATTACCAGTGAAGGGTAAGAGGGACCCTCGGACATGTATATAAAGACTCCAATCCCCCAACGAGGGAAAGAAGGGAAAAAACTCAATCTCTACTCTCTCATTAAAAAATTCTTGTTCTCCAGATCGCTGACTTGAGCGTCAGAGGGTCTCCATCGGAACTATCGGTCCGGGACTTTTCTTGCAGATTTCCGACTGAAGGAGGCGGACCCTATCATTCCTCTGAAGGCCAACGAAGCATTTTTATCGCTTGACGCTCCTCAAAAATGATTTGGCGGCAACAAAGCCATTTTTACATAGACCTGAAAAAATAGAGCAAAGAAGAGTGCTTCCAATCCAAGGATTTTTCTAAAATCTATTTGTCGGGTTATCTCTCAAGATAAAAGAGGTGTTTAAAAGCTATCGAGATTTTGATTTTAATTAATTTTTATACAAACTCATTTTGAAACCTTGAAAGTTAATATAAAATAAGGAAGATGAGAGAATACGGCATTGATTAAAGTTAATCTTTCATCAATAGGTAGATGTTTTTTCTTTTCAGTACTGAATTCTTTCAAGAAAAGGAAGCTAAAATTGTTAGGATAGCTTGTGGTTGGTCATAAGAAAAGAAAAGAGAAGAAAAAAGAAAAAGCAAAAAAATATATGAAAGGAAGAAAATCTCTTTTGCAACTCTAGAAGGACGTAAGCCTTTTCTCATCTGCGATTGATGAATTAATCTAGCTACAAAGCTTTTGTTAAGCTGATCTCTTCCTCAAAGTCCAAGAGATCAAGGAAAACAATCATTGTCTTTATAAAAATTATCTTTGTACCATCAAAAAAAAAAAAAAAAAAAAGCTCGGATAGGACCCTGTCCCTTAATGAAACTTTGTCTGAAAGCTCGGTTGTACCAGAACCCAGCTTTTCGATTGTGGTTGATGACTCGCTGTCTTGTGCTTTCTTGTTCTTTCCAATCAAACCAAACAAGAAGCGTATAAATAATTCCTCTGAAGATGAGAGAGGAAACGATACGGCAAGAAAACAAAAGGAAGGATTTTTATCAGATATCCCTGCTAAAAACTGCGAGTTTACCGCACTTCTAGCCACGCTTCTGGTCCACGGTAAATACGAAGGATCCATTTCAATGTCAAAAAAAAATTATTTCAGAAATAAAAATATGAATTTCGTAAGAATAATTTATTTTTTTTATTATTCTAGATTTTTGTTTGGATAAAAATCTAGTATTTTATATTATTTCAATGTAATTAATGTAGTGTTATTCAAAATGATGTTCGGATGATATGAGAATAAGCATGTAAGGAATAGATGAAATTTTTTTTTGAAATTCTAAAGATATCACTTTCGATAAAAATGATTTATCAATTTTTATTTTTTAAAATGACTTGAATAAATTATTATTTATTAATAAATAAGATAATAAATTAATTATTATTAAAAAAATATAAGAACATACTTAATAAATTATTTTATATTAATAAAAAAAATAACATACTTAATTTATTATTTTTATTAATAAATTTATTTAATTTTAAATTATATATAAATAAATTTATTTAATTTATTTAAATGGTATTATAAATAAATTTATTTAATTTAATTTCATCGGTGCTTTTGGAATAGTTGCAGTGGAAATAGAAGTTATTCCATGGGATACTATGTAATAAGAAATTAAAATAAAAGGATTAACTGGAATAGAAATTTTAGTGAAGCCCATGCTCTTTTTTTTTTTTTAATCTTATTTAAAGAAATAAACCGAAAGGAACATCAACGGAAGTTGCTACTAAATCGAGCAAGGATTAGATTTTTATCGCAGTACTCCTCCCCTTTCCATCTCCCAGTGCGGCCGATGGAACCCCTCTCCCTCTCGCCACCTTGGTCGTCGTGCTTTCCAGAGGCTCGGTTTACGGCAATGGTGGCCGGATGTTGGAGAACTTTGGAGAAGAGCAAAAGAGGGGAGCCACCGAAAGAGTGGGATCGCCAAACGAAGACTCCTTTTCTGGAGCCCTTTCTTTAAGAAAGAGACTTGGTGGCAAGCGCACCACCCACATAATGTATTTCACGTAACGAGCCGTTTGGTAGCTGATAATTTATTTAAATAATTAATAATTTAAATAAAATTTATTAAATAATTATATTTATATATATTTAAAATAATAATTTATTTTATAAAAATAAAAAATAATTTAGATTACTTTAGAAAGAAATAATTATTCATATTATACTATCACTCTTTACTGACAATTTTTTTTTATCAACTTCATGAGAACATCTTCTTTCGCAGAGTCGAATTGCGAATCTTCATTGTCCAACGGCCTAATGGCATATCGGACAGCAGTTCAATAGCACACCATAAAACTTTTTTCGATCGATAATATTTTTATCGATTGTTTTAAATATTATTTATAAATATAAATTTTTTAAATATTATTATTTATAAATATATTTTTAAAATTAAATATATAATAATAATATATATATTTAATAAATTTAATATAGAAATATTTTAAAAATTTAATGTTATATGATTGATAATTTGTTTATCAATATTGCTGTTATATTAATATATACCAAATATAATAATTAATATTACTAATAATTTATTAAATAATAATTTATTTTATAAATAATATATTATTATTCAGAATTACGCACTGAATGCAGCGTAAGTTACATCATCGAAATACTTAATATCTATACTTTTCTCGTCCGTAATTAATCCCATGAATGTTATCGTAGAGGGCGACGCGGCTGCAGTGGTTGCTTGGATTAACGGCTCGCGGGCAAGCGCTCATGAAATCTCTCCACTCCTTCAGACGAATCAGACTGCAAGCTCATTGGCAGGTCACTTCATGCTCAGTTTGATGGCGAAACGGCAACAGACAATGCCCGTGGAAAGGCGCCAGCCCGACAGCTTTATCATGGGTGAGACTGACATTCGGAATGAACGGACCGTAGAGTTTTTTTTTTAAATACTGAAGCGCAATGCAAGGTCACTTTCGATGTGGGAGGTTGATATGATATGTATGTCGAGTGGACGTTGTCGAGTTCTGCATTTTATCAGGCTTAATAGGATTATTTTATTATTATTTTTTTTTTTATGATGGCTCAATAGGATCATTGAACTTTTATCTATTATTTACTGAAGGTTGTATTTTTTTTTTTTTTTGATCATACCACTATTCGCAATGCGATTTTTTTTTACCTTAATTGTTTAGAGCTATTATCAGTCTTCTGGCTAGAAAGTTAATTTACTTAAGTCTTCAATTTGTTTCAGCCCGAAGACTTTCAGCCCTACTAGGAATGCTATCTCCCTTACATTGGGTATTTCTAGCAAGGTTGATCGACTGTCATATCTGGGGATCCCTATCTCGAGGAGACGATCTCACAGTAGTGATTACATTGATATTAAGCATCGAGTTCGTCATCGTATTGATGGTTGGCAGGTTACTGGCTTATCCATGATGGTGAGGATTACTCTTATCCGCTCAGTTCTCACATCCCTTCCTCTGCATCTTATATCTAATGCTGTTATTCCGATCTCTTGCTTGAGGAGGATTGAAAGATGGTTGAGAGATTTTCTCTGGGCATCTATGCAGGATGGCCATGGTATTCACCTTCTGGCATGGGATACTATTTGTATGCCGATTCATGAGGGTGGTTTTGGAATCTAGTCACTTATTGTTAGAAGGGAGGCTCTGTTTGCTCGGCACGCCTCGTGGTTTCTTCTTGATCCGCACTGTTTCTGGAGCTCCTTTATGCATGCCAGGTATGATGACTGGAATTCGTCTATGGACCTTCAGCCTTTCCGTGGGTATTCCTTCTTCTGGAAGGAGGTTTGTCGGTATGCTCTGACTATTCTGAATAACATCTCCTGGATGATTGGAGATGGTTCATCGATCGATATTGTTCAAGATACATGGATTACTGATCTCTCCTTTACTCGATGGCCTACTTACATTAGTGCCGATATTCCATCTAGTATGAGGGTTAAGGATCTCATTTCTCAGGAGCTCTCCTCATGGCATGCCCCTACAGTGACATGTTTTTTTGGCGAGGAGTTATCTCGGCGCATTCTGGCCATACCACTCATCCCGGGCCATTCTGCTGACTCCAGGTTATGACGGAGATCATGTAATTCTAGGGATCCCATTAGGGACCTTACGAAGGTTTATAGGCCACCACCTCTATGTACGAGGGATGCTGCTTGAATATGGAAGCTCTCCATCCACCCTAGGATTCAGCTATTCATATGGAAGCTTGTGTGGGACTGTCTTTCTACCTGTTCTTTGCTGTTTAGTAGGGGGATGGCTATCCAGGCTATATGCCCATTGTGTGGTCAGGAAGAGGAGACTTCTGATCATGCCATATCTAGATGCCCCAGAGTGAGATGGATATGGCTGAGGATGGATTATCTTTGTACGCATGATGATAGAGGCTCGTTGCGGCTTCCTTTCCTTCACAGTCTTCGACGGGCTACATAGCAACAGGGCCCTCTTTGGGCTGTTACAGCCTATCAGATTTGGTTGTCTCGTAGCCAGCTTATCTTCTCTGCTGATTCTATATCTTCCTACAAGATTGTGCGGAAGGTTAGATCCTTTTGGCAGAGTTTGCACATCATCGCCATGCAGTTGATGCCGACACTCCTGGTCACTGGGGTTCCCCTGCTGCTTCGGCAGCGAACCGGAATACGGTTTTCATCTTATGGGAACCCCCACCCCAAGGGCTTGTCAAAATTAACTTTGATGATAGTGTGCGTGGAAGACTAGCTGGGTCAGCTTTCGTTATTCGTGGATTTGATGGTGCGTTGCTAGCGGCGGATAGTTTTGGCACTCTTGACTCCATGGTCCCTATGGCTGAGCTTTGTGCTGCTTGGACTGGCATTGCCTATGCAGTTCAGATTCTTCATGCCCATAGCCTTCTTATTGAGGAGGACTCGCTCACTGTTGTCCGGTGGATTCGCAAGGATAGCTGCAACCAAGTTCCTAGCAATCCACTGCTCCGTGACATTTGGTCTCTTCTTTAGGGAATCCATAGAGCTCAGATCCGATATATCTATCGTGAAGCCAATTCGACGGCTGATTGGGTAGCAGCATCTGTGGCCTGTAATGTAGGGTTTTGGATATGGAAGTAGGGAGACCCGTGTCCCCTAGTGTTGAAGCAAATTTTGTATTCTGATTTTTCTGGATTGACTCGCATTAGGACAGTATGATCACCCGTCTGTACAAAAAAAAAAAAAAAAAAAACATAGATCTAATTACCTTCAAATGAGTATTCGTGTGGATTCTATTTTGTGATTACTTAATGCACTTAATATTTATTGGTTCTTGGCATCCATTGTTTTGGACACGGGAGGAATCTCTTGACGGTGGGGCCACACGGAGTTCTACGTGTTGCTGTTTTGATTGCACAATTACTCTTGAGGTTCTCTTGCTACATTGATCTGGGGAATGCACATCAATATATATATATATATATATATAGAAGGCTTACCAGAATGGGGTGGAACAAACCTCATGGAGCATTGCTGGTGAAAAGATGATCATAAACGAAAAACCTTCTCTCCTCAAAGTTCAAAGCCTCATCTCTATTGAATCTCAATTTGGATGTGATGGCAAAGAAGAAAGAACTCTTCAATCTCCTTTTTATTTCCGAACATGTACATTCTTCATTTAGTTTTATAGGTAGTTTTTGATGGTTCTTTAACGGTCCAAGCTTGTTACTGGATCAATTAATTTATTAGTGGATCAAAATCATATGATCATAAAAAATCAAGTGAAATTCAATTGGTAATAGGGTGAGTTATAAGGACATAATACTTTTCTTTTTTAAACATGAAATTATTTTAAAATATTACAATCTTTTCTTTTTATAATACGATGTTTTCATCGCACATCATAAGCTAGCCAAAATCTATATTGAATCAGATTGGTAATGCTGCAAGGAAAGCTCCATGCAAGAAGGAACTATAACTATCTCATAGGTAACCCTTTTTCTCTATCCATCAACTTCTGCATATTCGGATTAGTTTTGATATCATTTATAACTTTAAGTTTATCTATTAATTATTCCAATCAACTTATTAATGAGTCAAAATAATATGATTCTAAAAATTTAAATAAAAATTAATTGATAGTAGATGAACTTAAATTATAAATACGTAATTGTTGCTGCTGAAATCTGTCCTCCGACTCGGGCGCGATCGGACTCCCTCCTGGGCGGACCTGCAAAACAGTCTTCACGCGAGAGGCGTTGGAGATGGCCCTCCGCGGAAGACCCTCCGATGCTCAAATCAGCGGGGATCAGCGATCAACAAATATGAGGAGAAGGCTCTCACTGAAGAGTCTCTCCAGGGGTGGCCTCTCGATAGCTCCGAGCAGAGCATTAATGGTGGGAAGGGGTGAGCAAAGGTAGAAGGAGAGTAGGCCAGTAAGCAAGTGCGCATACCTGAGAAGCCGGGAGATGGTTCTATTTATAGAGGATCACCTGATTCCTTGGGAGCGTCATGGGTCCGAAAGCTGTTAGGATTCGAATCCAGTTTGTTATGAGGTCAGTAAGATTTGTATCTCGTTAGTTAGAGGATCGACGGCTGGGAGAGCTGGTTGGTGTCTTGGGATTCAGAGACGGTGTAGGCTCCAGGGCTCTAGGCCACTCTTGGGTATGATTTTTGTTTGAACTCTTCCGCATCGGATTCCACAGAGGTGCTTAAGTCTGGCCGGGGCATAAGGATAGGAATGGCTCAGCTGGGGCTGAGAGATAGGAACAGCTTGGCTGAGGTCGAGAGATGGGGATAGCTTGGCTGAGGCCGAAAGTCAAGGATAGCTCAGCTGAGGCCGAGAGTTAAGGATAGCTCGGCTGAGGCCGAGAGATGTGATCTATGCCATGGGAGTCCTTGGCTCGTTGGGGGGCTAAGGCGCCCCGATCCACTGAGGCTGACTCATCTCTAGTGGGTATTGCACAGCAAGTGGGAGTCAGGGTTGATCCTAACCCTTGCACTATTATTAATGCAGTGACGATTTTACCACTCAACACATGCCCCCCACTTCCTAGTTTGAAGCGTAGGTTTGTGCGTAGGGAGTACAACTCCAGATGGCACGATCTGAGTGGGTTTGGATTTGACAGCCTACGCAATAATGCCCTAATTAATGCTGCGAGATCGCCTTGCTTTTACGGGATGGATTTGTTGCTTTATAGGGGCAACGGTTGGGGAAGTACCACGTAGCAAATCCGGTTTTTACGGTGCCTGCAACGACGGTTCTGGGCATTTCGATCAAGATGCCTTATCTTCTTTTTGAGGTGGTTTCCTTCAAGGAAAAGCAAAGTCGAAACAACGCCATTCAATTTCGCAGCGCCCTTTCGTTCCTTCTTGGAGGATCATGTTCCCCTTCTTCCTTTGCAACATTGTTCGGTGTTTCTTTCAACCAATCAGCATGGTGAGGCCTAGCGACCTGATTTTAGAGAATGCTGCTGAAGATTTGGGGAGAATACGCCAGAAGTATGGCATTCCCTTGGATGTCATTTTACGGCTGCCGGAGCCCGAGCATAGGGTCTCGCAAGAGCTGAAGGGCGGATCTTTCTTTATGAAGATAGCCTAAGGCAGGCTTCCGACTTCCCCTTCACCCCTTAGTGAAAGAGATCATGAGGTTCTATAACATCTGTCCGACAATGGTGGCTCCTAATAGCTGGCGAAGTATCATCGGGTTTATCTCGATATGTAACCAGGTTCAAGTAACAACAACTCTGTCCCTGTTCCATATTTGTTTCCACCTGATGTCCAGGAGGAGCTCGGAGTGGTCCTATATCGGACCTCAGAAGTCATTCAGGACGATCATGGATAAACCATCGTCCATAAAGGAATGAAAGGTTCGATTCTTTATCGTCGAAGGGAACATCGGTTCTGGCTTCCCGCGGGGATGGCGAAACCCTGTCAGGGATATGGATGTGCATTCAGCCCTATCCGAACGGGAGAAGGAGGACCTAGGGGTCCTTCTTGGTGGTCGAATGTTCTCGGCCAATGTTTTGCTATCGGAGGAGGCTCTTTTTGCCGCCAGACTTAGCCCCGTCGACGTACAAGGTAAGTCTTTTCTTTATCCCTTCCATTGATTTTATTCGAGCGAGTATGTCTCGGTCTGATTGTTTGCCTACTGCACTTGCAGCCAAGAAATCTGCGCTGGAGGGGCGCATAAAGAAAGAGTTGGGCAAGCGTCCGAGAGAGGCTGGTAGCACAAAAGGCGTAAGCCTGAGAAAAAGGTTTGTCTTTCTGGAGAGCATTCGCCAGAGGCTTGGCAAGTCAGGGCTAGCCCGTGCTCTTTACCATCAAGGAAAGAGGATTTGGGAGAGCCGATAGTGAGAGAGGGGTCCCCTCAGTTGGAGGAGGGAGCAATAGTCATGACGAGGAGCAGAGGGTGGAGGAGGACCCAGAGAGGGTGGCCGAGATCCCTCATCCTTTGGTGGTGGAGATAGTGGATAGCCCGGATGAGGCTCCGACGGAAGTTCAGGATGGGCCTATCGTTGAAAGGCCTCCCTCGGAGGGATTAGAGGGCGACGATGTTGAGCCATCTGTAATGGAGGCTCGGGAGAATTTCCTGCTGGAGAGCTTCCTCCTGAGGAGGTCAGAGGAGCTAGTGAACAGATCGAGGCCTCGGTGGAGCTCGCGGGGAGGAGCAGGCGCCGATGATTGAAGAAGGTCCCTCGGGTGAGGAAAGAGGGCAGGATGATGACCTTCCAGCCGAAGCCTCTCCCACTGGAGCCTCGGGAACATTGAGGCCTGGGCTGGCCAAGTTATCAAGGAATCACAGGCCAGGCTTTTGCTGAAGGAGGCCAGGAGATTGCAAGCTTCTCATTCTGAGGTTGCCCGACTAATCCCTCAGATGGGCAGCCTGGGAGTTTGGATCCGGCCATCGAGGAGGCATTCTCTGCTCTGATGAAGTTGGCGCTGTATCCGAGCACGGGTCCCTCGATGAACGAGTTTGCAGACTTTGATCTTATCGATACCGCGTTCGGTCGGCGGAACGCAACGAAGGATATTCATCTCCTTCCTGAAATCAACAACTCCGCCTCATGGAGCTAGCCAGGTCTTACACCTCCTGGGTGAGTTGCTATTCCAGAGTAGTGGGCGCTTTCTTATTAACTTGACCGCTCTTCCTTATTCTTATTTGAGTTTTGTTTCACAGTGCGCTCTAATCGCTAAGGTATTGTGCTAGCGCTTGAACCTGTGATAGGGGCCATGTCCAGGCCAAGAGAGTCAGTACCGAGCTCCGATTGCGAGCAGAGGGTCTGACAAATTTGAGCGAGTCTTGGATACCGCCAACAAGAACTTGGCAAGGGCGAGGGATTGCATCAGGCCGCCCTCGATGACGTATCCAGATTAAGGCTCGAAATTAAGGAGCTACATGGGCTTCGGGCGAGGTATGACGAAGTATGCTTGGAGTTATCACGGATCACATCAAGATATACCGAAGAAATGGAAACGGCTAGAAAGCAGCTCGATAAGAGTCGAGACAGGCTGGGGAGAGAAGTTGCCGAGAAGAATCGCCTGAATAGAATGCTTGGCAAGTCGGAGGAGAAGGTCCGGCAGTTAAATCATTGCATTGCTAGGGATGACCAGATCAGATGGCATCAGGAGAAAATGGCCAAGCTTGATAACGAGCTCTCCCAGTCCAAGGAAGAAGCCAGCAGCATGCAGTCGAGGATCAACGACCTCAAGGACAAGATCAAGCTGGTTAAGGCCAACAAGCTGAGGGCCCTCGGCGAGATCGAGGAATTAACCAGGAGATTAGCTCGGCAGGAGGAGGAGGTATGATATCGTCTTTTTAATCTTCCTACTGGCTCATTGTTGCATCGGCTAACCTGTGTTTGCATATGGAGAAGGCGAAATTGGAGGGCCGAAGTCAATTAGAGACCCTGCAAGGGGAACTGTCGTCGAGTCGACAAAGGAGCTTAGGGCTCGAAGGGCGGGTCGCCAAGACTGAGGAGCAAATCGTCTCACTCCGGAGCCAAGTTGTCGAGGTTGAAAGGCATCTCGCCATACTTCGGGGCGAACAAGATGCGACTTGTGCCGAGGTTTTTCAGCTTGGCAGGAGGTCCAAACTAGAATATCTCGGGAGCATCCGGAATGGGACCTCTCCTTTTTGGATGTTGAAGCCTTTGAGGCCTGTACCCCGGGGGCTGAAGAAGCCGAGTACGAAAATATCTCAGACGTCGATCTTGACGCAATTTTGGGCTCTAGCGATGCCACGGCTCCCGAAGGATACTCCAAGCTTGCCGCCGAAGGACAGACGACTTTTGAAGTGGGCGAAGCGAGCCAAGCCTCTCCGAGTGTTGCTGAGGATACCGCTGGGACTGATCCAGCCCCTGATCCTTGAGGGTTATTTGTGTATTTTTTGCTTTTTGGACTTGTAGTCTGATCAAAATTTCTGATGAACGAGTTTTTTCATCTCTATTTGTTTGTTTTTTCGGCTGATCTTTTACCTTAAGCTTTCTTCTGACTGCGAACGAATTATAACTCATTCGCGCTCTTAGGTCGGTTGAATTCGGGCTAGAATAAGTGTTTCGGTCGAGGCCGAGATATAAGGATTACCCGGTTTGTCCAAAGCAGAGAATGAGCATGCTCGGTCGAGGCATAAAATGGTCCGGTGCTGCCGAGGAACATAGTTCCAGTCCCGCTCGAAGTGGGCAAGGGAATTCGCCCCGAGGTATTGGATAGTTCGACTGGAAATGGTCGAGAATCGCAGGGGTATCCTGGTTAGAGCCGAGGTTGGATAGTTCGGCTTGCCCGAAGTGGAGGAATGGGCATGTTTTCAGCCGAGGTATACGAAGTGGCTTTGTTGGAGAGTATTTTGCCTTTGTCAGGGGCATTTACTCCATTGGTCTTTTCCAACGCAGGTCTTTTAGTGTACGTGACAAGCAATCGATCGTCATTGGATGGCATCGTTTTTGGAGGGAATTTCCCAGTCCTGTCCGTATCTCAAGGACCGGCAGTCGATCTCATGCATTTAAGGTTTTTGATTCGGATCAGAGAAAAATCTTCCGGCGTGCGTCATGGCATGGGTAACGTGTTTGGCGCGCTTCGAGGAGCGCTCTTTTCATCCTAGGATGCCACGTGGTAGTGTGGCCAGGGCATTTTGAATCTCGGGGCTTTCCGCTCTAATAGCTGCTCCTGGTCCGTTTGCCTATAAAATGGAAGGAGGGGGCCGTGTTAGGCTATCTCCCAAGGCTTTCTTCTCCGTGAGTTGTGAGAGTTTTCATGATGTCTGTGTCCCCTAGGTCGAGGGTGGAGAGAATGAGCTTTCCTTTTGCAAGTTGTCCTCCCCTGGATAGCTGGGGTGATGAAGAAGTTGCTGAAGAGCAGACCGTCCTCAAGAGAGAAATTTTGGAGATCATATGGAGAGCGTATGGAGGTCCGCAGAGATCACATGGAGAGCGCACATATGCGCTTCCTGTGTGTCCTTTGTGGTTTGCTATGGGGGTCGCAGGTAGGAAGTGCACATGTACCCCCGTAGCACGCACGACTTTTCCTTCTCCCTCGGGCTGGGTCCCTTAGCTCGTCCGGCTGGGAGATCCTTTGCCTATGAAGAGGGAGTTGAGAGCAGTGCTGGTCTGCTTGTCCCCCACTTTTCACAGTCGGGCAGTATCCAGCAGTCCAGCATCCCACTTGGGGGAGATGCATCCTCAGCATCAGCATCCACGGGTCTTCCTTCTGTTCTTGGATCTCTTTGCTCATCCAGAGGACCCGTGGGAAGCCGGCTTGGCCTTAATCGGCGGTTCAGGGCGAGCTGATTCGTCTGATCTCTTCGTCAGATGCGAAACATCATTATTAACCAAAGCTAGCTGAAGCAGTCTGATCGAGCTATTTACTCGTTTTTATTTCTGTGCCATGATGCACTTGTAATGCCTCTTAGGAGGTTGTAACTCTTTTCATTGATGAAGAAATAAAGAAGCTTTTATTCTTTCTTCTTTTAGCATCTGCTTCTTTTTCAATGGGATTATGTTTGAGAGTTGCTACACCCATATCACGCTTTTGTGTCATAGCATATCTCGACAGCGTTCTTGCTACCTTATTTTTACTAAGACCGATATTCAGTCCCCAGTGGAGAAAAGCGTTTATCCCTGCTTGGGTCAGAGGTAGACCTGGGTGGTCTTGTGAACCCACGTGGTGAGCATGATCTTGTTTATAGAACGAAGCAGGTATTTCTTTGGAAAGAGATAGCTCGTATGTCTTTATGGTTGATTAGAAAGAGTTTGCTTACTTCTGCCGAAGTATCATTGCGTCAGAGAGTTTGAGAGATTACTCATCTAGACCAGAGCTTTAGATAACTTTTTAAGAGTACGTCATTTGACTTGACCGAGGTTTCATATAATACATTACCCGGTTGTAGTCGAGGCTTCAGAATATCGCTCGGTTGTTGCCGAGGTTTAAGAATATCGCTCGGTTGTTGCCGAGGCTTCAGAATATCGCTCGGTTGTTGCCGAGATTTCAGAATATCACTCGGTTGTTGCCGAGGCTTTAGAATATCGCTCGTTGTTGCCGAGATTTCAGAATATCACTCGGTTGTTGCCGAGGATTTTTAATAGTTTACTTGGTCCATACTGCAACTATGGATTCAGGTACGGACGGCCAAAGAGGATGGGAGCTATCCGAGCGATGGAGGGGGTGCCTGAAGCCGGTAAATCGGTCACTCTCGAAGAGGGCGAGTCATGATACACTCTTTCCTCTGCATTTTTTCGAGGATGCCTGATTCGAGGAAGTCTGGCAGACTTTTAGGACATTTACTTTGAAAATGGTCAGGCAAATCAAAGGGAGTCTATTCCCGAGGAGGGAGCTCCTTGAGCGCCTCAACGTTATTAATGATCCTCTTTGACGAGGGGCGAAACTCTTCGTTTCCCGCGAGTGCCCACTGAGGTGGTGACGCGTGGCGATTTTCATGGGCTGAGATTAATGGCTCGAACGATCAAATATTCACCAGGAGCGGTTTAAATATGGATGAGAAGGATGCCTCTGTTAGTCATCCTTTCAGCCAATCTCCCAAGAATTCTGGGTTCTGAGATGGCGTCTGGAGGTGAGGGGCGATCAACCGTGGCGCCGAGCAGCGGTGCTATTGGCCGTAGGGGGTCCCAGCGGAACCGTGTTACGTAACCATCGACGGGGAGGCCCTGGCGTCAATGTTCGCGGATCACGAGCGGCTCCAGAAGGTGGCCGAACAATATCTGACCGTTTCTATGAGGGAAGTCGAGCTCCTTCACCGTGCCAACAACCGGCTGGAGGGAAAGTAGCATCCCTTCGACGAAAGGTCGCCGAGTCAGCTCGGCGTGGGGATGGTTCGGCGGTTCCCGGAGAAGATGATAAGGCCCAGTAAGGGTTCATGTATCTTTTTCTTTCTTTTTACCCTTTTTGTGGTGAATAAAAAGAGGATTTTTGTAACTTTCGTGTCCGCTGTTATCTCCAAATGTTTGTTCTTATCACTCGGCCTTGGCGAGATTTTTGATAAGTGACGCTCTTCGGCTCTGGCCGAGGCTTTTAATAAGTAATGCACTTCGGCTTTGGCCGAGGCTTTTAATAAGTAATACACTTCGGCTTTGGCCAAGGCTTTTAATCTTTGGTACCGGTCGAGGCTTGCAAGCTGCCCGAATCTGGTCAAAGTTTTCTTCACCATTCGGTCCGACCGGGGCTTGTAAGCTGCCCGAATCCGGATGGAGTTTTGAAGGTCACTTGGTCCGGCCGGGGCTTGTAACTGCTCGAATCCGGATGGAGCTTTGGAGATCACTCGGTCCGACCGGGATTGTAAGCTGCCCGAATCTGGATGGAGCTTTGGAGATCACTCGGTCGGCCGGGGCTTGTAAGCTGCCCGAATCCGGATGGAGCTTTGGAGATCACTTGGCCCCCAGCCGCACTGGGGGTACTTGGCCATACCAAGTCTTTGTGAAATAGGACTCGGCCTAGCCGAGGTACGGAGATAGCTCGGTTGTGCCAAGAATGGATGCGTAAGCAGCATCTATTTTCTATTATGACTTTTTCGAAAAAACAATTGTAGCGGTCATGCCGCGAATAATAGAAACAAGATGCCAAAGCTGCAAATGGGCAAGTCTATAGAAAGCGTACCCACTGATATATGCGGAGATTGTCCGAATTCCACATCCGGGGAATAGATTTTCCGCTCAGATCCTGGAGCTTGTAGGTGCCAGGTCCGATGACTTCCGCCACTTGATAGGGGCCTTCCAGTTCGGAGACAGCTTTCCTTGCTCTAATGGCTTGGAGACAGATGCTTTCCGGAGGACGAGATCGCTGGGTGAGAAGGATTTTCCTTTGACTCTGGAGGCGTGATAACGAGCCACTCTTTGCTGGTATGCAGCTACTCTGATTCGAGTTTTTTCTTTGATCTCTTCCACCAGATCGAGGTCGGTGCGGAGCTACTCGTCGTTGGCTTCCTCCGAGTAGCTCTCCACTCGTGGAGAAGGAAGCCCTATCTCCATGGGGATGACGGCTTCCACGCCGAAGGCCATCCGGAATGGGGTCTCGCCAGTGGGGATTCTCTGGGTGGTGCGGTAGGCCCATAGGACGTGGTGAAGTTCATCCGCCCACCTGCCCCGAGCTTTGGCAAGCCGAGCCTTGATCCCTTGAAGCAGGGTCCGGTTAGTTACTTCGGCTTCTCCGTTGGCTTGCGGATGCCCTACCAATGTAAGGTGGTGACAGATTTTATGCTCCTCGCAGAAACCTCGAAACTTGGATTGTCAAATTGCTTGCCATTGTCGGTGATAATAGTATGCGGAAGGCCGAAGCGGCAGATAATGGATCTCCACACGAAGTCCCTGGCTCGAGCTTCGGTTATTTGGGCAACTGCCTCGGCCTCCACCCACTTGGTGAAGTAGTCAATGGCGACAAACAAGAACTTTCTCTGTCCAGTGGCGAGGGGAAAAGGGCCAAGAATATCCATCCCCCACTTAGCAAAGGGCCAAGTGGAGGAAATAGGGACCAAACTGGCGGAGGGAGCCTCTGGATGTTGGAATGTCTCTGACATGGGTCACAAGCTCGGACGAGGTTATCAGCATCTTTTTGCATGGTGGGCCAATAGTACCCTTGGCGCAGCACCTTGTGGCATAAGGATCGGCTCCCTAGATGGTTGCCGTAAATTCCCTCATGTACCTCTCGAAGAGCATAATCAGCTTCGGATGGGCGAAGGCACTTGAGTAGCGGCATGGAGAAGGACCGCTTATAGAGCTGGTCGTCGATCAGCACATAGTGGGTGGCTTGCATTTTCAGCTTCCTTGCTTCCTTCGGTCGGCTGGGAGCGACCCTTCTTTAAGATACCTCAGAATGGGGTCGAACCAGGATGGTTCGGCCTCGACCTGCATCACTCGGTCTGCCTCCGCGATGCTAGGCCTTTCCAGAATCTCCAGGGGAAACTTCGCTCGGAATCCATCGACTCCGTAGTTGCCAGCCGAGACAATAGGTCAGCGCATGCATTCTCGGATCTTGGATTTGAATGACTTCAAATTCAGAGAAGTGGGAAAGCAAGTCCCGCACCTGTTGAAGGTACGAATCATGCTCGGCTCCCGGGCCTCAAACTCGCCCCGCACATGGCCAGCTACCAATTGAGAGTCGGTAAAGGCATTCAACTTCTTTACTTTAAGGTCACGGGCGATTCGGAGTCCAGCGAGTAGAGCTTCATATTTGCTTCATTGTTGGAGGCTGGGAAGGAGAAACACCATACTCGAAGGTTGCCCCCTCTGGCTGGTGAGGACTAAGCCAGCGCCAGAGCCATGGGCATTAGATGACCCGTCGACGTGGAGCAGCCATAGGGCATCAGGTCTCGGGTGCTCAGAGGAGTCCGGAGTGGAGCCATCCTCCGGGATGGTACATTCGAGGAGGAAATCAGCTAGAACTTGCGCTTTGATGGCCGGGCAAGGTTGGTATCGGATATCATGCTCGCTTAGCTCGACGGCCCATTTGGCCATTCTCCCTGATATCTCCGGCGACGGACCACCGCCTTGATAGGTTGGTCGGTGAGGACCGTCACAGAATGCGCCTGGAAATATGGCCGCAACCTCCGAACTGACGTTATCAGTGCCAACACCAACTTCTGATTCGGGTGTATCTTGTCTCGGCGTCTCGGAGCAGCTTGCTAACATAGTAGATCGGCTTTTGGGTCTTGTTCTCTTCTCTGACCAGCACCGAGCCAACTGCGCCTTCTGAAACTGCTAAGTACAGAAATAACACTTCTCCTGGATTCGAACTGTTGAGGAAAGGTGGAGAGCCGAGATATCTCTTGAGGTCCTCAAATGATTTCTGACATTCGGCGGACCATGGAAATTCTTGGCAGATCAGAGAGCTTTAAAGAAAGGAAGGCATCTCTCAGCCATCGAGCTACAAAGCGATTGAGGGCCGCAATCCTTCCAGTCAGGCACTGGACCTCTTTGACAGATGTTGGGGGTGCCATTTGCCGAAGGGCTTGAATCTTCTGTGGGTTGGCCTCAATGCCCCGCTGAGAAACCATGAAGCCCAAGAACTTCCCAGAGTTGACACCGAAGGCGCATTTTGTTGGGTTGAGCTTCATCCGGTATTTTCGAAGTGTCGCGAAGCTCTCAGAAAGATCCTCAATATGCTGGGATGCTTCTTTGCTTTTGACCAGCATGTCATCGACATATACCTCATGTTTCGCCCGATTTGCTCCTTGAATACTTTGTTAACTAGTCTTTGGTAAGTAACACCTGCATTTTTCAGACCAAAAGGCATGACACGGTAACAATAAGTACCTCGGTCGGTTATGAAGGCGGTCTTTTCTTCATCTCGGGCGCCATTCGGATTTGGTTGTATCCCAAATATGCGTTCATGAAGGTCAACATCTGATGACCGGAAGTGGCATCCGCAAGCTGGTCGATCCGAGGGAGAGGGAAGCTGTCCTTCAGGCATGCTTTATTAAGGTCGGTGAAGTCGATGCAGATCCTCCATTTACCATTCGACTTCTTCACCATGACAACATTGGACAGCCAGTTGGGATAATTTACCTTCCGAATGAAATTTGCCTTGATGAGCTTGTCGACTTCTTCCTCAATTGCCCTCTATCGGTCAGGGGCGAAGCTCCTTTTTTCTGCTTCACCAGGACATCTCGTCAACATTAAGACGGTAGACGAGAATGTCTGGGCTGATTCCAGACATATAGGCGGACCAGGCAAAGACATCGGCATTCTTTCGGAGGAAGTCAATCAGCTCCAACCGGGGCTTCCCTTTCAGTAGCGACCCGATCCTTATGGCTCGGTCAGGTCGGGCTTCGTCCAACGGTACCTCCTCAGCTCTTCGGCTGGTTCTCCTCGTTGCTTGATAAAATCCTCTCGAGCGTCTAGCTCATCAACCTCGGGCAGTTTGGATTGAAGGCTGGTGATGAAGCACTACCGAGCTACAGCTTGGTTTCCTCGAACTACTCCCACTCCCCATCCGGTAGGGAACTTCATTGCCAGGTGCGGGATGGAGACAACGGCTCCAAGGGACATCAGGTCGGGTCTCCCAAAAATTGCATTGTAGGGCGACCGAAGCTTGGCCACCAGAAAATTTGTATGAACAGTGGCAACACTGGGCCAAGTTCCGTGCGGACCATCAAGGTCACAACCCCTCTGGGGTAATAACATCGCCGGTGAACCCCATTAGGGTGGAGTCCATGGCTTGGAGATTCTCCATAAGCAGTTTCATCTTCACAAACACATCAAGATACAAAACGTTGACAGAGCTTCCACTATCAATAAGGATTCGGTTTACATCATAATTGTTAAGATTGAGTAATACAACCAACGCATCATCATGCGGGAACTGTATCTCTTGGAGGTCGCTGTCGGAGAAGGAGAGCTCGTTGGTCCGCGCTTTCTTTGGTGTTCAACCTTCTTCATCGTCCCGCCGGCTCGATGGACAACCGACTGCCTGATCACATTGATGTGGCCAGCGACCGAGGATTTGGAGGAGGAGGCTGCTGTGGCTCAGGCTGGCAGTCGCCCCTGTTTCTTGGCTCGGGTACTCTCCTGAATTGGTCCAGCCTACCCGCTGAATGAGCCTCTCAATTTTGTTCTTCAGTTGCCAGCATTCCTCGGTGTCGTGGCCATGATCCCGATGGTAGCGGCAATATTTGGCGGGGTCTCTCCGGGCCGCATTCCCTTGTAGAGTAGGTGGTCGAGGGAGTTGGCGCTCTATCTCCATGAGGATCTCCGCCCTCGAGGCAGTGAGTGGAGTGAACCGGTTGAACCTCCTAGGCGGGCGCCAGGTGCGGTTCCTCGGTGGCGGCAAAGGAACCCTTTAACGGTAAGGTGGGCTCTGCTGGCGGGCGGATTGATGCTTATCCGAGCCCTTGGACTCCTTTTTCCTTGTCACCTCGTGTGGGCAGCCCTCCGCGATTCCTCGACTCTGGCATACTTGTCCACCAGGGCCATCATGTCAGAGAGGTTTAGAGGGTAGCTGACCTCCAGCGCCAGGTAGAAGTCACTCTCCTTTAGCACTCCGCCTGCTAGGGCAACATGGCTACCTCATGATTAAGGTGGTCCACTTCAGCATGACCGTATTGAAACAGCCGAGATATTTCTTCAAGGACTCCTCCTCTCTCTGTTTAACCTCGGAGAGGGAGTCAGATCTCCGCCGATGGCGACGGCTGCTGACGAACGGCTGATGAAGAGGCGGCTCGGCTCGTCAAATGAACGAACAAAACCTGGCTTCAAGGCATTGAACCAAGTTCGAGCGGATCCCCTGAGGGTGGAAGGGAAGGCGCGGCAGAGGATCGCATCTGATGCCCCATGGAACATCATGATCGATGGAAGCTGCTGAGATGGTCATCGGGATCGGAGGATCCATGGTAAGGCTCGATGGCGGGCAGCTTGACGTGGGAGGGAATCACTTCCTCCATGATCTCCTTGGAGAAGGGAATGCCTGCTCTTCTTTATGCTGGAGCGGATGGGCCTGCTTGGCGGCGTCCAACTCCTACACATCTCCCGGAGCTATCGGCGGATCTCCTCTGGCATAGCAGGAGGAGCTGGGCAAGGAGAGAGATGAGACGGTGTTGAGTTGTGACGAGAGAACACCGGAGAAAGGGATCGGGCCCACCGAGATCGGGGAAGATCCTTGCCGTAGACCCCTTAGGCGGCTAGCTCAGCTTCCTTAGGGCGACGAGGGGGGTCTGCAACCCCATGCGGGCCGGAAGAAGAGACCGCTGGATGAGCAGGGGCCATATTCTCCACAGGAAGGTGCGAGTAGGGGCAGCTGCACGGGGAGCTTTAAAGCGCCCCTGGATCAGATTGGCCAGAGCTTGGACCTGCTGGACCAGCGAGGCAAACTGGTCCTGGGTCACTGGGGCCGCCGGTGGTGATAGGGTTTCAACTGGTGGTGGTGGTGGCACTACGCTATTCACCGGATCAGGTCTTTGGGAGGTGACCTGATCCCGGGCTTCGGAGGTAGCCTTTCTTCGATTGGCCATGGGAGAGGTTCTCTTTCAGATCGAGATCCTTGTCTCCTGGATCACAAGTTTATGGGACTTGAGGACCCTTCCTCTAGCGCCAATTTGTTGCTCCTGAAATCTGTCCTCCGACTTGGGCGTGATCGGGCTCCTCCTGGGCGGACCTGCAAAACAGTCCTCACGCAAGAGGCGTTGGGGTGGCCCTCCGCGGAAGACCCTTCGACGCTCAAGTCAGCGGGGATCAGCGATCAACAAATATGAGGAGAAGGCTCTCACTGAAGAGTCTCTCCAGGGGTGGCCTCTCGAGAGCTCTGAGCAGAGCGTTAATGATGGGAAGGGGTGAGCAAAGGTAGAAGGAGGCAGGCCAGTAAGCAAGTGCGCATACCTGAGAAGCCGGGAGATGGTTCTATTTATAGAGGATCACCTAATTCCTTGGGAGCGTCGTGGGTCCGAAAGCCGTTAGGATTCGAATCCAGTTTGTTATGAGGTCAGTAAGATTTGTATCTCGTTAGTTAGAGGATCGACAGTTGGGAGAGCTGGTTGGTGTCTTAGGATTCGGAGACGGTGTAGGCTCCAGGGCTCTAGGCCACTCTTGGGTATGATTTTTGTTTGAACTCTCCGCACCTATTCCGCAGAGGTTCCTGAGTCTGGCCGTGGCATAAGGATAGGAATGGCTCGGCTGGGCCGAGAGATAGGAACAGCTCGGCTGAGGCCGAGAGATGGGGATAGCTCGGCTGAGGCCGAGAGTCAAGGATAGCTCGGCTGAGGCCGAGAGATATGATCCGCGCCATGGGAGTTCTTGGCTCGCTGGGGGCTAAGGCACCCCGATCCACTGAGGCTGACTCATCTCTAGTGGGTATTGCATAGCAAATGAGAGTCAGGATTGATCCTAATCTCTTGCATGATTATTAATACAGTGATGATTTTACCCCTCAACAGTAATACTTTTCTTTTTGAAATGAGACTACTTCGAAGTATTATTGAGTAAACTCAAACGGTTCTGGTTGAGATTGATCAGCTAGCTCGTCATGTGTGTCAAGTCAAGCCAAACACCATGGAAACTTGGTGGATATAGAGGGCAGGATTTTGAGTAAAACTGACAACCTTGTCAAGCTTTGATGGGCAAATCCAGCGATGCCATCGATACTTGTCGCCAGGGACCACTCTGGGACGGCCAACCGAGGGCCAAGCTTCCCCATCATTTGGCCCGATCGGAAGGTTCTATTTTCTTCATCCATTGGGACTCAACCACATCAACAATAGACTTAATTACCCATGTACAAAATATGTAGCATTGAAGCCGAGCAGTACTGTGGGCGTGCCTTATTTCTTGGTCCGCTTGCAGCCGGGAAATGCGCTTTGCCTTGTCTCGTTCATGCTGTACGTGATGGCTCATCGCATGCTAGAGCTTTTCTGCAATTTCGTTTTCATTTGGACGGTTGCCATAAAAATTTCTCTTTTGCATTTATGGAGAGGATGGGGACAATGTGCCAGATAAACTAGAATCCAAACCAGACCAAGGATCAATTTGAACTGGAGTTAATTCAAGTTCAAGACAGTAAACTCTCATCCTGATCATGTATGTTGGCTAAAGTTGACGATGACTCAGTTAATCTAATGACGTCTGAGAGATTATATCATGTTACATTATTGAAAATCACAATTAGATATGCTACTGTGATATAACCTGATGATAAGTATTTATATGTTACTTTGAATCTTTAGTGCATGCATTAAGACCTAGAATGATTTCCTGACTCTTATTATCAGTCAACAATTTTACGTGGCTTGAAGAATGTGGCATTGCAATGAGTCTTGGTTAGCTGGGGCCAAGGTCTCCCTTTTCAAAAACTAACTCATGTTAAAAGATCGATTTGTTCTTCTAAATCATAATTTTATTGAATTTTATTATGTATGACTAAGTATATCTTATGCTCCTTTTACGTCATATCTCTTTTCGAATTCATTATTGATACAACAAATGTGGTAATTTTTTGAAAAATGTTTGAGATTGCCATCACAATCTATTCTTCCAAGTAACCTCTTTTATTTTTCGTAATAATTTAATGTTGTCAATATTAATTATCTAAAGCTTTCATTCATTATTCTTGATACGGCTGGCCGTTTTTCCGGGGTAGTATTATCTTCGGTGCGGTTTTCGAAAGCAATGATGTGACAACAAAACCCAAGGCCAGCGTCGGCCTCCAGTGCCGGTCTCCAGCGTCGGCCTCCAGCGTCGGCCTCCAGTGTCCTCCAGCATCGGCCTCCAGCGTCGGCCTCCAGCGTCGGCCTCCAGCGTCGGCTTCCAGAGTCGTCCTCCAGTGTCGGCCTCCAGCGTCGGCCTCCAGCAACAGCACCAAAGACCGGCACCCAGCGTCGGCATCAAAGTTACACGTTAACACCAAAGACAGACGTCCAGCGTCGGCCTCTAGTGCCGGCCCCCAGCGTCGGTCCTCAGCGCCGACCTCCGTGCTGGAACTCTGGCCTCCTGCTTGGCTCCGGCCTCATCGGCCCCTAGCGTCGGCCCGCAGTATCTCCCACATACACAATGTAATTTCATACAGCCGACCCCGCAATCTAAGCACCTCGCTCACCAAAATCACGGGCAAGTGTTAGCCTGATAGGCAGTTACCGCTATAAGCGGCCCTTATCCAGCAACAGTCCAACGACTTGCCGTTCGATGAAACATCACAACGGACGGATTCGACGGTTCCAACAGACCGAGGTAAACGGGATCCCCAACAGGTATAAAAAGAGGACCCGAGCTCCATGCAAGGGGACTCTCTCTGAAACTTCCTCTAGAACAATTCTACAAAAATCATATCCCTGTTCGACGACTCACTAACTTGGGCGTCGGAGGGTCCCCGCCGGAACCACCGGTCCGGGACTTTTTGCAGGCTCCAGGAGGAAGACGGCGGCCTCTCTGCGCACACGGTGATCCTAGCCTGCCCGACGTTCATCATACGTGATTCGGCCGCAACAGATTGGCGCGCCAGGAAGGGGGAGACCAGGTCAAAAATTCTCCCTGGAACCCCTCATTTTGCAAAGGAAGCGATGGTGACTACGCGAGCACAAGAGGCTTCCTCCAGCCAGGCAGCCGGGCACATCCCGCGAGCTGAGCATTCGGAGGCCAACCCCATGCTCCACCCCTTGCACCGACAAGCCAACCCGACCGGCTTGATGTCCTAGCCCATCAGGTCCAGGATCTGACGACGATGGTCCGGGGGCTGCAAGAGCGTTATTTGGCTGCTGTAACTCAACCCCCTGTGCTGGACGAAGGGGTGCGAGGAACAGTTCAGTCTCACCAAGGAGGGACCCCGCCTGAGGTCTCTCACCGCTCACCCCCCGAACCTCATCACCAAGGGACCTCGAAGCGACGACGGTCTCCCTCCCGTCGCTCCGGTCGTTCCCACCACCGACTGGAAGAAAAGGAGTCCAAGCGGGCACGTTCTTTGTGCCGGCGATCTTCTTCTTCCGACTCATCCCGAGGTAACACTCCCCGGAAAACCACCCGTCGGGCCGAGCAAAGGCTTGACGAGTACCATCGGCGGTTGGACGAGCTCAGCCGCGGATCGCCGATCCTTACGCGGCGGAGTATGAGCGTCGCCCCCCGCTTTCTCGCCATATCATGGAGGAACCGGTCCCCCCCCGGTTCCGTCTCCCTCAATTGGATCCATATGATGGAACGACGGACCCCCTGGACCATCTGGAAAGCTACAAAGTCCTCATGCAGGTCCAGGGAGCGACGGATTCCTTTTATGCGTCGCCTTCCCGGCCACGCTCCGTAAGGCGGCACGCGCGTGGTACTCCCGTCTGCCCCCACGCAGCATCAACTCGTTTCGGCAACTTGAGCGATCCTTCCTGGCTCATTTTGATGCCTGTCGAAAGATCCCACGAGTTGCCGATAGCCTCTTTGCTGTCCAGCAGAAGAGTGGCGAGACCTTAAAGGATTTCGTCGCTCGATTTAAGGAAGCAGCGCTGGAGGTGTACAACCTGGAAGACTCTGTCGCCACCTTGGCCCTGAAGAGAGGACTTCGCCCGTCCAGATTCGCTTACTCCCTGGATAAGAAGCCTCCGCGTTCCTACGCCGAGCTTCTGAGCCGGCACAGAAGTACATCCGCGCTGACGAAGCAGATTCTTCCAGGAGAGAAGTTGACAAGAACCCCGGTAATAAACCGCCGCCTTCTGACCGCGCTGGTGCACAACCTCGGAAGCCCGAGCCTCCACGACGCTCAGATCGCCGGCCACAGGCGCTGGTTCCTAAAGAGCAGTTCACTCCCCTCATGGCTCCCATCTCTCACATCCTACTGGAGATCGAGGAGGAACCATATTTCAAGCGTCCGGCTCCCTTGAAGTCCGGGGCCCCCGTAACAAGGAGTTTTACTGCCGGTACCACCGGGACTACGGCCACGACACCGAAGACTGCCGCCATCTAAAAAAGGCCATCGAGGAGCTGGTTCAGCAAGGCCACCTGGGCAAGTTTGTTCGAAGGGGAATCTCCCCGCGACGGGCCCCACGGTGCCCCCAGGTCGCCCGGCTGGCGTGGATAATACCCCAACTGAAAAGACCATAGCTATGATCTCTTGGGGAACGGATGGTGGTTCGAAGAGGCCGCGAGAGGGAATAGACTCTGTAATACCTTTCTTCGGAAAGGATCTAGATGGGGTAGTTAATAAACATGACGACAGCGTCGTGGTGTCCATGACTATAGCTAAACACCCTGTAAAAAGAATTTTAATTGATAGTGGGAGCTCTGTGGATGTCTTGAGTTACGAGGCTTTTGTTCGGATGAACTTATCAAGGTCTTTACTCCGACCCGTTGCCACACCGCTAATGGGCTTCACGGGAGACTCAGTGAGCGTCGAAGGCGAAATTGCTCTCCCGGTCACGGCTGGAACTCCTCCATGTCAGAGCACCGTGGTCATAAACTTCTTGGTGGTCCGGGTCCCGCTGGCTTATAACGCCATCTTGGGAAGACCGGGGCTGAATCTGCTGGATGCCGTGATCTCCACTAAGAGATTATTGGTAAGGTTCCCACCAATGAAGGGATCGGAGAAATGAAGGGGGAGCAAAGCCCACTTCCGCCTTGCTACCATCTGTCGCCCAGCCCGCTGAACGCAGAGTCAGCGACAGCCTCTGAGTCGCTCGATCCTAGGGAGTTGGGAAGAAGGGGAGAGCCGGCAGAGCACCTTCTAACCCTCCCCTTGGGTGATGACCCGGCAAGGACTGTTCAGCTGGGGGCATCGCTCCCAGAAGAGGCACGCCATCAACTCCTTACTTTCCTGCGTGCCAACACCGACGTCTTCGCATGGTCATCCTCCGACATGCCGGGCGTCCCTGAAGAAGTAATCACCCATCGGCTTAACCTCAAGCCAGAGTGTCGGCCGGTCCGACAGAAAAAGAGAAACTTCGCTCCAGACAGACAGAAAGCTATCGACGAGGAGATCCGCAAGTTAATGGCTGCGGGCCATATTCGGGAGGTCCACTACCTGAATGGTTAGCTAATGTGGTGCTAGTCCGCAAGGCCAACGGAAGCTGGAGAATGTGTGTAGATTTCACCGACCTCAACAAGGCATGCCCCAAAGATAGCTTTCCCCTACCTCGAATCGATCAATTGGTGGACGCTACATCCGGCCATGAGGTCCTTAGCTTCATGGATGCTTTCTCCGGATACAACCAGATCCGGATGAATCCGGCGGATGAAGAAGCTACCTCCTTCATAACTGAAAAGGGTCTATATTGCTACAAGGTGATGCCTTTCGGGTTAAAGAATGCGGGGGCCACTTACCAGAGGCTGATGAACAAGGTCTTTGAAGGACAGATAGGGCGTAATATGGAAGTGTATGTGGATGACATGCTGACAAAAAGCGTTCATGCCAGCGACCACATCGCGGACCTGGCAGAAACTTTTGACAGCCTTCGTCGGTACCAGATGAAGCTGAACCCTCGCAAGTGTGCATTCGGGGTAACAGCTGGGAAGTTTTTGGGTTTCATGGTAACCCGGAGAGGGATTGAAGCAAACCCGGACAAAGTCCAAGCCATCTTGGACATGAGGCCTCCTGCCAACAAGAAGGAAGTACAACGCCTGACAGGAAGAATAGCCGCCCTAAGCCGCTTCCTATCCAAGTCCGCTGAAAGGTGTTTGCCTTTCTTCAAGGCGCTTCGCAGAATCAACAAGTTCGAGTGGACGAAAGAATGCCAGGAGGCGTTCGAAGGGTTAAAGGAATTCTTATCTACCCCGCCACTGCTAGCCAAGCCGACGGGTGGAGAAGAACTCCTTCTATACCTTGCGGCCTCTCCTGAAGCTGTTAGCTCTGTGCTGGCCCGTGTGGACATTGATGGCACACAAAGGCCAGTATACTATACAAGTAAGGTGCTTCATGATGCAGAGACTCGATACTCAAACATGGAAAAAATCATCTTTGCATTAATCGTGTCTGCCCAGCGTCTGCGGCCGTACTTCCAAGCCCACCCGATCGCGGTGATCACTGACCAGCCTCTAAAGACAGTTCTAGCTCGTCCGGATACTTCTGGCCGGCTGGCCAGGTGGGCCCTCAAGCTGGGGGAGTTTGATCTATCTTTCCGCCCTCGTTCGGCCATGAAGTCTCAAGTCTTGGCAGATTTTTGGTCGAATGTACTTGGGGAACAGAGCACCTAAAGAACTTCCGGCGGACACTCAACCCCTTGGAACCGGTGATGATGAGTGGGTCCTTCACGTGGATGGGGCATCGAACTCTCAAGGGAGCGGAGCAGGCCTCATCTTGGCCAACTCGGATGGGGTGGTGACTGAGTGTGCACTTCGCTTCCTCTTTCCAGCCACTAATAATCAGGCGGAATATGAGGCTTTGTTATCCGGAGTAAGATTGGCTCGAGAGCTTGGGGTGAAACGCCTTAGAGCTTTTACCGACTCCCAACTGGTTGCCGGCCAGATTACAAAGGAGTACGAGGCAAAGGATCCCATCATGGCCCGCTACTTAGACGCGGTGCACTCAATGGTTTCCCCATTCACTCACTTCAGCGTCAGCTACATTCCTCGACAAGAGAATGCTAGAGCCGACGCCCTATCCCATCTCGCCGCCTCAGCTGATGGGATGTTGGGAAAGGCTTATGTGGAGCACTTAGAAGCCCCGAGCATTGATGTACCAAGAGAAACTTTACCAGTGGAGCAGGAGCCCTCCTGGATGGACGCCTATGTTCAATACTTTACTGAGGGCATCCTCCCAGAAGACCCTGCCGAAGCTAGGAAACTTAAAAGACGGCCCCAAAGTTCTTCCTTATGGAGGGAAAGCTCTACCGAAGGTCATTCTCATACCCTATCCTCAGGTGTGTCGGTCCCACCGACGCCAATTATATTTTGCGAGATACACGAGGGGATATGCGGAAGCCATCTGGGGGGCAGGGCTCTTGCATATAAAGCTCTACGTCAGGGGTATTATTGGTTGACAATGAAAGAGGACGCATCTGAACTCGTTAAAAGATGTGACAGCTGCCAGCGTCATGCCAACGTCCAACATCAACCGGCGTCCCAGCTGACCCCTCTAGCTGCACCGTGGCCCTTCGCACAGTGGGGCATGGACATCCTGGGACCTTTCCCTCCTGCCTCCGGACAACGTAAGTTCCTAGTTGTGGCCGTCGATCATTTTACTAAATGGATCGAGGCGGAAGCTCTTGCTAAGATCACGGAAGCCAAAGTAAGGGCTTTCTTTTGGAAATCCGTGGTGTGCCGGTTCGGGTTACCGCACACCCTAGTTACAGACAACGGCCGACAGTTTGATAACACGGCCTTCCGGAAATTCTGCGAGGGCCTGGGCATCCGTCACCGATTCACCTCAGTAGGGCATCCCCAAACCAACGGCGCAGCCGAGGTGACCAATCGCATCATCCTCCAAGGGCTCAGGGCTCGGCTAGATAGCTGTAAAGGGCGCTGGGTGGAAGAACTTTCCAGTGTGCTGTGGGCCTACCACACGACGCCGCGAGCACCCACAGGGGAAACCCCTTTCAGCTTGGTCTTTGGGACCGAGGCGGTCATCCCGTGGAAATAGGAGCTCCTAGTCCCCGGACGGAATTATACCACGAAGAAAGCAACTCAAACCAGCTGAGGGCTGATCTGGATTTGGTGGAAGAATTGCGAGATCAAGCGCAACTTCGTATGGCAGCGTTCCGTCAGCGAGTGGCCAAACACTACAACTCTCGGGTGCGACCCAAGACATTCCGGCCAGGAGACCTTGTCCTACGAAGAGCTGAAGTATCAAAGCCGACGGAAGGGGGCAAGCTGGCACCAAAATGGGAAGGACCATACCGTGTCAAGGAGGTACTCCACCATGGGGCGTATAAAGTCGAAGAGCTAGACGGGAAACCGCTCCCTCGAACTTGGAATGCCGACAACTTACGCCGGTACTATCAATAGAACTCTATCGTTATTAATTTGAATCTGTTTGATGCATGAATAATAAACATGTTCTTATTTTCGAATGAGTATGTTTAACAAAAGACCGGATCCGCTTCAAAGACCAACTCCGCGTTGGCACCGGCGCCCAGCGTCGGCAATAAAGACCAACTCCGCGTTGGCACCAAGACCGGCGCGTCGGCATACCCGGCAAAAGACCAACTCCGCGGCACCTAAGACCGGCTCGGGACCAACTCCGCGTTGGCACCTAAGACCGGCGCCCAGCGTCGGCAATCCGCTCCGGCAAAGACCAACTCCGCGTTGGCACCTAAGACCGGTTCGGCAATAAAGACCAACTCCGCGTTGGCACCAAGACCGGTTCGGCAGACCGGCCGCTCCGGCAAAAGACCAACTCCGCGTTGGCACCTAAGACCGGCGCCCAGCGTCGGACCAACTCCGCGTTGGCACCAATCGGCAAGACCGGATCCGCTCCGGCAAGACCAACTCGCGTTGGCACCTAAACCGGCGCCCAGCGTCGGCAATAAAGACCAACTCCGGCACCTAAGACCGTCGGCAATAAAGACCAACTCCGCGTTGGCACCAAGACCGGCACCCAGCGTCGGCACCGGATCCGCTCCGGCAGTCAAAGACCAACTCCGTTGGCACCTAAGACCGTCGGCAATAAAGACCAACTCCGCGTTGGCACCTAAGACCGGCGCCCAGCGTCGGCAACAAAAGACCCGCTCCGGCAAGACCAACTCGCGTTGGCACCAAAACCGGCGCCCAGCGTCGGCAATAAAGACCAACTCCGCATTGGCACCTAAGACCGGCCCCAGCGTCGGCAATAAAGACCAACTCCGCGTTGGCACCTAAGACCGGCGCCCAGCGTCGGCAACAAAAGACCAATCCGCTCCGGCAGTCAAAGACCAACTCCGCGTTGGCACCTAAGACCGGCGCCCAGTCGGCAATAAAGACCAACTCCGCATTGGCACCTAAGACCGGTTCGGCAGACCGGATCCGCTCCGGCAGTTACCTTCCAGCGTCGGCAATAAAGACCAACTCCGCGTTGGCACCTAAGACCGGCTCGGCAATCGGCAGACCGGATCCGGGCAGGTTGGCACCTAAGACCGGCGCCCAGCGTCGGCAACAAAGACTTAGTTAAGACCGGCGCGTCGGCAGCAAAGACCAACTGTTGACACTAAGGACCAGCGCCCCGCGTTGGCAATAGCAACTGACACCCGCGTTACCACCGAATATTGGCCTTGTCAACACTTAGGACAGCGTCACGGCTCGCGCCTATTTAGCGTAACCTACTGTACATAATCCTATCAATTGGCGGTTCACAGCAGTTTGAACAAATGAAGTTAATCATAATCGAAGGGGTGAAAGAAATTGAAAACATTCATTGATAGTAAAGGTTACAAAATTGCCGACTCAGGTCAGGCACAACCAATACAAGGAGAAAAACCAAAAGCTATTAATGACCATCCGGAGCCGGGGCGTCATCCTCAGGGACATCGTCGGGCTTCAGCCCCTCGATATCCTCCAGGTCGTAAAGCTCCTGGATTTTATCTTTACAGTCTTGGAAGCCGGCGTCATAAGCTAGCGCCGCTGACTCGGCTACCTCATTGTCAAAGGCTTCGGATTTCTTATAATCTTCTACGGCATCGGCCCCTTTCTTTTCAGCCTCGATGGCCCTCCTCTGGGCCTCCGCCACTGTCGCCTCCAGATCCGCAATTTTAGTTACGTATTGGCGGGTGGCTTCCTTGGCCGCATTTGTCTCAGCGAAGGCAGAACTCAGTTGAGTCTTTAAAACACATACCTCCAGTTCTGCCCCCCAGCTTCTCCTCAGCCGCTCTTTGTTTTTTCCTCTGCCACCTGAGCATTGTCCAGCTCATTGGCGGCACGGCGCTGAGCAACCTCCAGCGCATATTCAGCCTTTTCGGCTCTAAGCCGAGCAACCTCGATCTCACCCTTCAGGGTGGCCCGAGTATCCTCTAGAGCCATTGCCGCCTTCTCTGCTTTGACTTGGAGGGAGACCATCTCCTCCCGCGCTTGTTCAATGGCGGTGTCGCTCAGAGTCCAGAGGTTTTTAAGGGCGACAAGAGAATTCAAGGCCTGAAAAAAAAAAAAAATAAGGGGGGAAGGAAAAGGACAATAATGGCACAGAAACTCACCCAGAGATGCGCCACCGAGGCTTCACGAAAAAAGGTAACACACCCTTGACCTCGGAGGTATTCTTGCACCTCATCCACCGAGGCTTCCTCTATGATCCGTGCAGCCCAGCGGCCGTGGTTCGCCAGCAGCGACTGGAAGGAAGGATCGACGCCCCTCTCTTCCCTGGACGTCGGCCCTACAGAGGCTGATTCCGCCTCTGAGCCTGCCACCTCCGGCTCTTTCGCTGGCGGAGGCGCTTCAGCTGTCGCCCCCGTGGGGGGCAGGGCAGCGATTGGAGTCGCCACTATTGCTGCCGAAGTTTTGTCCATCTTTTTGAAGGGGACGGCGTCTTCCCCTCGGGAGATAAGTCGAGCAAATAATCGGAGGAGCCGAAGCTGGAGATTCTCCCTCCGGTGGGTTCCGTTCCACCTCACCGGCCTCGGCCTTCGCCGCGTCTGCCGTGACGGGTTTGTCGGCTTGGATTTGAGCCGCCTCGCTTACGCGCAAGGATTCCACTGTTTTGGCCCCCTGGGCCTCGGCCTCAGCGTCGGCCCTTTTGGGGCCGCCCTTCTTCAAGACCTTGGCACGGAGGGGCTTCACGACTTTAGCCCCTCCAGTGTCGACCTCCCCAGCGTCGGTCTCCCTAGCGCCAACCCTCCCAGTGTCGGCCCTCCTGGGAACTTTAGCGGCGGCCCTTCCTTCGGCAGGAGGCGCAGTCCCGGCAGCCTTCCTCTTCCTGGCGGCCACCTGTTTAAGCTTATGCAGCGTCGGCGCCATCCCTACACAATCAAAGGATAGTTAAAAAAAAAAAAAAAAGAAGAGAAAGAGAAGAGAGGAGAAGAGAGGCGAGTAGACTAATGCTCACCCCTCGCGGGAATTAGACCGGCACGGTGAAGATTCTCCTCGGCTAGAAGCTTATTACACCGAGGAATGTCGGCAGTCAGAAGCTGCCCAAATGCCATCCGGTCTCGTGGAAGGATGGAGGGGTCCCTATTGGCGTCGATGTTGGGTATCCCCCAGCTTCCACGAACCCCGCTGATGTCCGCAAAGAAAAACTTGTCCTTCCACCCTTTAACGGAGGAAGGAAGGCACAGTTTAAGAATCCTATTGGACCTAGGGGTAAAGGACCACCAACCCGACTGTTTGCGAAGGGTATAGAAGCTGCGGAATAGGGAAATACTAGCCTCAATGCCCTGCAGGTGGCAGAGTACTAAAAAACCAACAATGGTTCGGATGGAGTTGGGAACTAGTTGGGAAGGGGTCAAGGAGTACGGTCTAGAAGATTAAGAATGAAAGGGTGGATCGGTAACCGAGCCCGGCCTTAAAAAAGGCTCCGTACAAAGCAACCCTTCCGGAACGGGAAGAGGTTACCCTGTCGTTAGGGGTAGGGAAGAACAGATGAAGGTCTGAGGGAAGCCATACCTGGCCCTTAAGTTTGCTATGTCTTGAGCAGACATGGAGGACGCAGTCCCTTCGGGGGACTCCTTGGCAACCCTAGAAGGACCGGCAGCCACCGACCGGTTCCGGACGGAAGTCCGCCCGCCGGCCGGACGAATCCCGGTTAGGGGACGATTGACTGGTCGTTGCTCCGGTGAGTGGTTAGAAGAAGGGGTGACCATTGGCTGGACAGGGAATCGGAAGTCTGGGAAGGATGGTGGGAACCCCCCCAGGAACCAGAAATGGAGCAAGAAGGAGAGGAAGCCATGGGAACTAACCTGAAAGGAAAAACTCGAGCCAAGAACAGAGCACGGAGAGAATGGACGAGAGATAGAGACGCTGGCGGACTCAAAAGGGGGCAACGGCGGAAGAAGTGGGGAAGATAGGAAGATAAGGGCTATTTGTCCTCATGACGCCATCTCGAAACACCCCACGATCGTCCGATCTGACCACGCGTCCATCTTCAGTTGGGAGGCGTTTCGATGACCTGCCAATACGATAAGCTCGAAAAGACCACCAATGAAAAGGGGGGCGTTAACCTTATCGCAATGATACCGCTCGCCTTTTCGTAGCACTGCCCGAGGGAAATCCTCCCTAATCCCAACAAAGGCGAAATAATGGCGCGAAAACCGGCCACCTAGAGGATATTCACACCCCTTTCGCGGGTAAGTAAACGCTCACCCATCTCAGGGGCGGGGGGCATCTGATACGGCTGGCCGTTTCCCCGGGGTAGTATTATCTTCGGCGCGGTTTTCGAAAGCAATGATGTGACAACAAAACCCAAGGCCAGCGTCGGCCTCCAGTGCCGGTCTCCAGCGTCGGCCTCCAGCATCGGCCTCCAGTGTCGGTCTCCAGCATCGGCCTCCAGCGTCGGCCTCAGCGTCGGCCTCCAGCGTCGGCCTCCAGCGCCGGCTTCCAGCGTCGGCCTCCAGTGCCGTCCTCCAGTGTCGGCCTCCAGCATCGGCCTCCAGCAACAGCACCAAAGACCGGCACCCAGCATCGGCATCAAAGTTACACGTTAACACCAAAGACAGACGTCCAGCGTCGGCCTCTAGTGCCGGCCCCCAGCGTCGGTCCTCAGCGCCGACCTCCTGTGCTGGAACTCTGACTCCGACCTCCTGCATTGGCTCCGGCCTCCAGCATCGGCCCCTAGCGTCGGCCGCAGTATCTCCCACATACACAATGTAATTTCATACAGCCGACCCCGCAATCTAAGCACCTCGCTCACCAAAATCACGGGCAAGTGTTAGCCTGATAGGCAGTTACCGCTATAAGCGGCCCTTATCCAGCAACAGTCCAACGACTTGCCGTTCGATGAAACATCACAACGGGACGGATTCGACGGTTCCAACAGACCGAGGTAAACGGGATCCCCAACAGGTATAAAAAGAGGACCCATGCTCCATGCAAGGGGGACTCTCTCTGAAACCTCCTCTAGAACAATTCTACAAAAAATCATATCCCTGTTCGACGACTCACTAACTTGGGCGTCGGAGGGTCCCCACTGGAACCACCGGTCCGGGACTTTTTGCAGGCTCCCGAGGAAGACGGCGGCCTCTCTGCGCACACGGTGATCCTAGCCTGCCCGACGTTCATCATACGTGATTCGGCCGCAACAATTCTTGTGCTTTTATTCAAGAAAAAGCGATATGATCTATAATCATTTCAAGATATACAGTACTCCCACCTAATTTATTAAAATAAATTTTATAATAAAAAATAGATAAATTTTCAGCAACTTTATCAAGAGGATTAAATTTTATAATAAAAATATGATAAATTATATTATGCTTCTATCTCTATAGAAGTTAAATAAATAAAAGTTCAAACATAAGGAGCGGCAAAAAAAAAAAAAAAATCGAAAGTTATTTAAATGTAACCTTTAAATGGATGGAATTGAAGTTTGATTTTTTAAAAATATTAAAAATATACTAATTAAATCCTAAAAATCTAGATAAAGCCATTTAAATGTATATATCTAAATCATAGATTAAAATATACTTTTGTTTCTCAAACTTTCGTTCAAAATTTATTTTAGTTTTCAAAGTTTCAATTACTATAGTTAAGTTTCCACATCTTTGATATTTTTTCATAAAATCAGTTAAGATTAAAAAAATAATTGACATGTCATTTTAATATGAATAAATAAAATGCTACTCGTACTAGAACATTAGTGCAATATATTACTTATTTTATTAATTTTAATTGATTTATATAATAAAATATTAGGTATATAACATTTTATTGCATGAAATATTAAACTGTGTCAGCTGAAAAATTTAAGGATCAGAAGGTATTTCGATTGAAAATTTGGATACCAAAATTATATTTTCAGTTAAATATCATTGCAGGAATGCGGGATCTCGAGCCTGTTTGATGCGTGCCAAGCAACGAAAGTGGGTGTGCTGAAGGGAGCTTCTAAAATATACCCCAAAAATTACTCTCCACCCACATATTTTCTCTCTATACCCCATTTTTTTAAAAATTCTTAAACTACCCTCACCCCACCCGTATTTCTCTCCACACCCACATCCCAACTTTTTTTTTTCAAAACCTCTCTCTCCTTCAGCCGATCTCCTTCCCCTTCCTCTCGTCTGGCTCCCTTCCTCTCCAACGACAAGTGGTGATGGTCAAACTCCATTTTCTCTTCGACGATGAGCAACGGTGGCAGCAGCGACCAGCAGTAAGCGGCAGCCAACGGCGGGGTGTGACAGCGAGCAGCGGGGTGCGGCGGTGAGCACAAGCAAGCGGTGGCAATCCCCCATTCCTTGACAACGAGCAGCGGTGAGAAATTCAGCATGAATCGGACTATTCTGCATGACCAGGCCAAACTCTCTTCCTCTGTTCGGCCTAACCAGGCCGAACTCTCTTCCGCTATTCGGACTGGCCAAGCCAAATAGTGCATGACTGTTTGGCCTGGGCAAGCCGAACATTGAAGCTCTGTTTGGACTGACTAGTCCAAACAATGATGCACTGTTCGGGTTGGCCAGTCCGAACAACATGATCCCAAAAAAAAGAGCTATTTCATATTATAATCTTACATATTAATGTTGGTTAATGCCATGTTTCATATATGGTTAATGCTTTGTTTGACCTAGTCAGGTCAAACAGTGGTAACCAGTCTGAACAGTTGTCCACTGTTCGGCTTGGTCAGGCCGAACATCATGATCCAAAAAAATGCCATTTTATATTTTAATCTTGCATATTAATGCTGGTTAATACCATGTTTTAGATTTTAATCTTGGAGTGTTCGGCCTGATCAGGATGAACACACCATGACTGTTCGACCTAATTAAGCCAAACAATCCTATATATGGTCGGCATGGTCAGGCCAAACGGTATCAAGGATCCAAAAAAAAATTGTATTTTATATTTTAATCTTGGAGTGTTCAGCCTGGTCAGGTCAAACATGCCATGACTGTTTGGCCTGATTAGGCTGAATAGTCCTATATATGTTTGGCCTGGTCAGGCCGAACAGTATCAAGGATCCAAATAAAAAATTTTATATTTTATATTTTAATCTTGTGTGTTAATGCTGGTTAATGCTATGTTTCAAATATGGATGCTAGTCCCTCATGAGTTAGACCCACAGCGTCAGCTAGAAGATGTCGTGCCAGGCATGCTGAGCCTGAGGTTCCTGTTGCACCATCGCCCCCAGTTGAGATAGTAGACGAGGACATGCCAGCTAGGGATGTTGAAGATGAAGCAATTGGGCCATGTCTAGGAGGTCCAGAGGATGAGTCTGTCAGGACACATATAGCAGCCTCCATCTGGAGGCAACAGGTATTGTTTCTTTGTTATTGTATTATATTTTCTTTAATGTATCATTACGATGCTATGATATAAATTATTAATGTTATCCATTTATATTATAGGAATGGACCCCACTGAAGTGCATAAACCATGCTGCCAAGGTAGCTGAATGGCAGTGGTGGGCATCAAGGCAATCCAATAGGAGGTTCAAAGCAATAGTTGAGCAGTCAGGCCTATAGAACTAGTGCACTGCTTTTATCGGTTCACTGATAAGATTCTTGTCTCGGGCTTTATAGAGAGATGGCAGCCTGAGATGAACACCTTCCATCTTTCCTATGGTGAGATGACTATCACCTTGGATGGCGTAGTTGCCATATTAGGGATTAATGTCACGGGTACCTCAGTGTCATTATAATGTGATAGGATGAGTGATCACGATGCTGAGGACCTACTTATTAAGCTGTTGGATGTATCACAGGTAGACGTGCGTCAGGAGGTACTATCAGTACGCAGTCAGTCTGTGAGGTTAGAGTGGCTGAAGAGTCATTTTCATTCTGTATCTGATAGAGATAGCCAACATAGGATAGAGCGTGCAACGCAAGGGTATTTGCTATTTTTGTTGGGGTGCACATTCTTTGTTGATAAAAGTAGGATGAGGGTGCCTATAGCTTATCTTTCTCTACTTCGGGATTTGGATAGGGTAAGCAAATATACATGGGGTGCTGCTGCCTTAGCTTTTTTATATCGCCAGTTAGGGATTGCGTTTAGGGCATCCATTAGACAGATTAGTGGATACATGATGCTACTCTAGGCTTGGATTTATTAGCATTTTTCATATCTCACTTCTCACCCATCCGTTGATTATACTAATGTCAGGCCCGCGCATACTATTGGATTCCCGGTAATCCATCACGTACTACGATGGATCATTTAGTGGTTCTACATGAGTCACTGGACATTTTGAGGGCTGATGAGATATGTACCATAGGACCATTCGCTTGTATATTTCTATAATTTTAATATGCCTTATATAACCAATCTGGTTAATGTTTATCTGTTGCAGGTAGTTTTGGATCCCCATCGTCATATTTGGGAGGATCGTCCATTCCTAGATATTGCATTCTTTAGTGGATGCCTAAAGTGTATGGATCGTAGAACCCTATCATTCTGAAAGGGTTCTACGATAGTTTGGTAGGATACAAACAATCCCCCGCATGCCATTAGCCCCTGTGCGAGCCAGCAGAGGACCGACAGCAGGATCGTACCGCATTGCATATGTCTTCTTGGATCAGATGTGGAAGAGGTGGGAGGATCACTGCTGAGCCGAGTGACCAGGAGCCATCTGGTTACCTGACCATCAGATTGCATACCGAAATATATGGATTGGTATTCTCATATCACACACATGGTAGTTCACCCCTCAAAGAGGTGATCTGGTATCTATTCCCAAGCATGACCTGAAGATGTTGATGCCGATGTGCACCGGCGGCATAATGAGGATGTCATTAGCATTGGTGCCACCATTCTACAGATGGGTCGGGAGGAGCTTGCGTCACTAGGGATTGAGTACTTGTACGACGTTATTTCACATATGACACAGGTGTTGCAGGATCAGAACATCTCAACCAATGAGCCTAATGTGCCTAACCCTAGTCATGCACCACCACAGCAGTACAGGCATCGACGATAGCAGGATGGGGATTGATGATGAGCTCTCATGTATTTTGTAGGTTTTAGCATTTATTTTTATAAAAAAGACATAACATTTTGTATTTGTAAAATACAATGCATTTTGAATGAAAGTTTCAGGTTCATTTTCTTGTTGTGTACCAGAGTTGAAATTTAATGCACTAAATCGATATATGTCAAGCATTATACAATGTTCAAAATATGTTTACAAATTTGAACTTTGGTTAAAAATGTACTCTATAGCTCAACAATCTCGCTAATTATAACATCTGACGAGATATTTTCTTTGAACTATTGAATCCTTGATTCATATGAACTTGCTAATCAGAAAGCACAAGGTAAATGATATCTTCGTTAGTTGGTCGCTATTGGCGGTATAGGATGACCCGGCAATAGGACCTACAAAATTTTAAATTAGCAAACAATATTACTCGTGTAATTTATGAGCCATATAAAGTGACTAAAAGTCGTTTAATTAATACCTCCACAAAATGGTTATGATTTACGAAGGAAACTGCAATGTCTTTACGGGATAAAGAGGAAGAGGCACCGATCTACGAGGTAGGATGTAAGACATTATTGCAAGGAGAGATGGTATATGACAATGTTATAGCAGGACGCTATAAGTGCCCCATATTTGGCATATTCATCCACTGTTCATATGGTGGACAATCCTCAAAATATGATAATACATGAGCGATCTTGTCAAGCCTCCATTCGACAGCATATAATGCGCGATAGTGCTCTGAATGACATTGCAACTCATGTAACAAATCCTTCCTAACACATGACCAATCATCCTCTCCAAATCCAAGCAAGTTAGCTATTGCCATGAATCCACAGTTGCCATCAACTTTTATATCATTGATATGCTGGATGTATGGCCTCAACCCATCTGGATTTGATCAATATAGATCATTGGCTTATGTGACCGGGTTCGAGGACGAATTACCTGCAAACCATATCGAATGTTATAAATTATATTGAAAACAATCAAACGCTATAAACCATATCGAATGCTATAAACCATATCGAACGGGCTGGCTATTGGCGGCACGGGCTGGCATGCCCCACCACGGCCAGGCACTGGTCGGCATGCCTCGACCCGACATGATTCGACCCAGCCCGGCATGCTCCGACCCGGCCTGGCATGCCTCGGCACCGAACGGGCCGACACGGGTTGGCATGCCCGACATGGGCTAGCATGGATCGGCATGCCTTAGCTTGGCATGCCCTGGCACAGCCCGACATGGCTCGGCATGCCCTGGTATGGCCTGGCACACCTCCGCATGGGCCGGCATGGCCAGGCATGAACTGCCATGCCTCGGCCCGGCATGCCCACATGCCTACATGCGTGGGACACATTCGTCCATCCACGCTGCGATAAATCTTTCCTTGTATTTGTTCAACAAAGAATTTGACATATACCGTAAAGCATCTAGATAGGTACTGAACTATCTCTGGAGTATACTTCAATGATCATTATACTCGTCTTCTATGGAGGACAACACTAGTATATTCCAACTCATTATAAACTTATCTCATTTCTCCTTCGTTTCAAATAATTTTTTGCACTGGGCCAAAGCATTCCTACTAATATGCCATCTACATAACAAATATGTTGCTGTAGGAAATACCCTCTGAATTGCATTCAATAGAGCCAAGTCTCTATTTGTGACTATCAGCTCAGGCAAAACATCAGCATCCATGACACTGCGCAATCTCTCTAATGCCCATGTATAGTTATCTTCCTTCTCAAAGTTCATGTATGCAAAAGCAATAGAAAATGTGAAGTCAGTTGATGTCACCCCCACAATCTCTAAGAGAGAAAAACGATATCTATTCATCTTGTATGTGCAATTCATTATCAAAACGTGAGAAAATGCACGTAATAAATCTATGCTACCAGGGTGTGCCCAAAATATGTCACGCACAACATCAATATTACTACAATTCCTATGCCACTCAATGTATTTTGCCTCGGCTAATTTACCTAGAAGATATTGCATTTGTGATCTCCTAGCTTTCTCTACAACCTTACACCTTTGGCATGCATTGTAGATCGTCTTCATTGTCGTAACATTGAAAGCATCCCTTTGCTTCAATGTGGACAATATGTCCTTTGGCCGAACCAAACTCTTCGACATATCCACTGACAATGAAGTCTCCTGCTTAGATAATCTTCCAGTATATAAGTGCTTCTCGAGATGCTTCGTAGTTGAATGATTGTGCACTCCACAAACGATCATTAACATCCAATCATCTGTAGTATCCAATTTCCTCCCTCTTAATGCAAAAGGGCATCCATACTTTTTTATGCCACTAGTCCTGGTCTTTAATCCCTTTTTATTTATGCTTGTGCTTCTGTAGATACCGCTCCTCTCGCAACCAAATATAATTATTGGTTTCCTAACATTGCTATCTGAATCAGATGTTGTAATTATAATAATAAATATATTCTCCTCTCAGCTTTCTGACACCAATTACACAAGTCTTCTCTACTCTTAAATATCTACACATTAAATAGTTTAATATGAGTAGATAATTTTACACATAGCTCAGTCAAGTAATAAAATAATTATAATAAAAATTATGAGACCTTGTAAGTTATAAATTCATTTATATAATTCATCATACATTTAGAACCAATAATGATGCATTCGGTTGAAGCATCACCCTACATGTACAAAAAATCATGTTAAATTGATATTTGGCCAAACAGAGGGTAAATGTTTGGCTCTATAGGGTCGAATGGAAGCCTTTGTTCGGCCATATAGTAATATTTTGTTTGGCCCTGATAAATTGAATGGAGCACGATTTGAAAAAAAAAAAAATATGTTAATGAATCTTTGCGTTCATAGAGTTTTTTTAAATTACTAATTGCTTATTTATTGTTAAAATGAAGGTTAAAACCCCTTCAAACAAAGAGTTTAGAGCCTGGTAATGGATTGAGAGGATCGGCTGCAACGTTGAGGGACGGAGAGAGGGAGGGGGGTTTTTTTGATCATGGCGAGGTGTTAGAAAGAAATTATGAAGGACAGGATGATCAATATGCAACGGAGCAAAATGAGTATATATATATATATTTAAGTGGGTGTCGAGAGTATTTTTTTGCGGTGTATTCAGAAGTAACCCTTAAATTAACGTGCTCCTCCCGAGGACCCGAACCATTCGTGTCAGCCAACGAAGACGACAAGTTTGTTATGGGGGCCGTGCCATCCGCTTCGATTCGTCTTTATCGTATGTCTAAACGGTACAGCGAGACACGTGAACGCGGCTTGTTGCCTGAACTCTGAAGTCCGTAAGCCTTAGGAGCATCCGCACAATGATAGCCGTTGGATACGACAGCCAGGCTTACAATTGCACCGTGAAAGATGGTCCGCGCTGGGTTTCTCGTTGCCGTACCACAATTGGTCCACTTGTCCGCGTGTCCATCTTATCGTAGATAATGGTACGCCCACGTTACGGTGTCCTATTGGATGCTGGTCAGCGGGGCCCACTGGCCTCACAGAACCCACTTCTCAAGGTGGGACGCAGCGAGCTGGTAACAGACGGTCGTCAAATATTAACTCACCTCGTGCCCTTTGGGTATTAAGTGGGCATTTAATAGTTGATTAGTAGGGGAGGGTGTTATTTAATGAGATATTAATGGTGTAAGATGTGAATTTCAATTATGTAAGAGTTTGCTATTAATTGTGTTGATTATATTTGTGTAACTATTGATTATATTTATAACAAATTTAATGCAAAAGAATAAAAAATGTTATCAAATTTTTAGTAATATTATTAATGTAAAAATTGCAAGATGTAAGGTAATAATGAGATTATTTAATATTTTTTTTTTAGGATATTTTTTTATTTTTAATTGTATTAACCAACCTCTCTTTAGGTTAACAATTTGAGGTCTAAAAAGAGAAAGTTATTCTTTGGATAAAAAGAAAAAAAGAGAATAATAGATATGGAATGGTTTGCTTCTAAATTTTTTATCCCTTTAATTTCATACTAACTGCATCTAAAGGTAAAGATGAATTAGAAAATAATTTTGAAATGGTCTAATTCTATACATTTTAATTATTTATACTTTTCATAATTCAAAATAATAACATAGAAATTTTTTTTTTTCATTTCAGCTAGTTAGTTTTTAATAATTATGTTGTGTTGTCAATAATAGTTCATGATGAATAAAATTCTTATATTCAGACAGAAGCGGACCGCAAGAATATTATCTGTTGCTTTGTGATAGTTGATAACTTTTGCAGGACTCGACGATTATTATACCCACCATATTTATCGAAAGATAAACTTAGTGACGGACTGGTTACATGTTATACTGCATAGTATTTCATTGATTGGATCTCAGAAAGATAGGATTTCATTCTCTCTTTATATATATCTTTTTCTTAATCTTTTGAATTATTTTCATGTCGGTCTATATTAAAAATAAAATAAAATAAAATGTTAACATTTTTTTATAAAGAAAAAACTTGTTTACAGAGGAATGCAGTGCCACATATTTTGTTATTTTTTTGAGTAGCATTAATGTTGCACTTTATAATTAAAGCGGTGAGTGACACAATTATTTATGAGGTTTATTTTAAATAAATTGTTTATATAATGTTCTCAGCAATATGCCTTGTTTTACTGGGATCAAAGGCATTATGGTTTATTTAGAGAAAGAAAAAATATTTTAATTATTATAATATTAATTTTCTTTTTGGACATGAATTACAGAGTATTATAGAAATTAAGAAAAAGATGGCACTTGGTTGTCATTAAAAAATAATTCAATGACAATGATCGAAATATTTCATGTAGCTGTCGTTAAACTCAGGTTATTGCTTTAAATAGTTTTTTTATTAAGATTAAGATAGAGCTGTTTTCAGTTAAAAATAAAATTAAAAGAAAAAAAAAAGGAGATTCGTAGGATCTTTTTGGGAACAGAGCATGGATGGTCCCTTGATTCTCTTTTTTAATTTTTAATTTTTAATTTTTAATTTCTTTTATGTTTGTGCTTACCGGGGGTGATGGTTAGCCAGCATGCCACTGCCCCGCCGTTCGGTTTCCCCCGCCGCTGCCATCCCTCTCCACATTACGGAGGGCTGCGAGCGTGGAATCATTCGCTTTGCGTTCCAAAGCCCAATACCGTTTGTCACAGCCGAAAAGCCGTCCCTCACTCTGCGCGACAGAGAGGGGGAGAGAGACAGAGGGGGAGGGGAGAGAGAGAGAGAGAGAGCGCAAAAGAAGGGCTTTGAGATCGCCGGCTAGTCCCTTTCCTCTCAGGATATATCGCCGACCTTATTCTCTCTACGCTCCTTTTCTCTCTGTGGTGTTCTTTTTCTCCCTTCAGCTCAAAAAGGTAACTCCTTTTTCTCCATGATGAAGCCCCTTGAAACCATTTTGAGTTTGTAACCAACCCCTAGCATCATTATCTCTCATCTGGTTGTTTCCTTCGGTTCTATGCCCTTTTTTATGCTTCTTGACTTCCTTTTGGTAGCATTTGCTACTTCTCATTCCAGTCTTCCTCTGTTATTTCTAAGTTGGAGGTCAGAGCCCTTCATTTTAGTCTTTGGTTTTTTATCTAATTTTTCGTTCTTTTTTCCCTGCTTGTTTGTTTCTCTGTTCCTGTTTGATTGTCGTTTGACTGGCAAAAAATGGATTTTTTTTTTAAAATTCTCTTGAAGACCAACCCATATTTTTGTTCCAATATAATGGTGGAGTTTCCGATAGATTTCAATTAATTCGTTTGGTAAAGTTTTGCTGGGCATGTTCCTGAGAGAGGTTTTGATGCGTATTTGTACATCTTGGCAGTAATTTTTCGAGACTATGGATTTAGATTCGATACAAAATCCGAGTTTGAAGAAGGATCTGATTAGATTTGTGGGTTTTGATTAAATTGTAGATTTGGCGGACCAAAATCCTATTTTCTGTTGATTTTTCACAAGCCTGCATGCAAATAGGATGGTCTTCATTTAGCTTGGACATCGCCGGGTTATTGATTTAGGTGTTTTGTTGAGGTTCTGAAGCTTATTCGGTCGGGGATCCAGCTTGAGTATTGGATTCAGAAGGGATTATATGCTTGTTGGCATAGAATCAGTAAGCATTTTCTTGGCGCTTTGCAAAATTTTTAGCCGCAATTTTTATTATCATTTATTTCTTCTGCCTGGCCTTTTTATCAGCACTTTGTATGCTAGCTGAGAAATATCGGCCCTTCTCCAGATATCCAGATAAAGAGTAGACAAACTCCTCTACATAATGGTTTCAAGATCGTACTCGAACCTCTTGGACCTTGCCTCTGGTGACTCCGCCACCTTTGGCCGTGTTGGGAAGAGGCTGCCTAGAGTGATGACAGTGGCTGGTATCATCTCTGATCTAGATGAGGATAATTCAAACAGTGTCGCCTCGGACGCACCATCCTCCGTTGCTCAGGAACGGGTAATTATAGTTGGCAATCAGCTTCCGCTTCGGGCTCACCGGAGACCCGATGATGACCGTGGTTGGAACTTCAGTTGGGATGAGGATTCTTTGCTGTTGCAGCTCAAAGATGGTCTTGGTGAGGATGTGGAAGTCATCTATATTGGTTGCTTGAGAGAGGAGATTGAGCCAAGAGAACAGGATGATGTTTCACAGACCCTGCTTGAGACTTTTAAGTGTGTCCCCACATTCCTTTCCCCTGATCTTTTCAGTAAATTCTATCATGGTTTCTGTAAGCAGCACTTGTGGCCTTTGTTCCACTACATGCTCCCTCTCTCGCCGGACCTGAGCGGGCGTTTCGATCGGTCTCTTTGGCAAGCTTATGTTTCTGTGAACAAGATATTTGCAGACAAGGTTATGGAAGTTATAAGCCCGGATGATGACTATGTATGGGTCCATGATTACCATCTTATGGTCTTGCCAACCTTCTTGAGGAAGAGGTTTAATAGAGTGAAGCTTGGGTTCTTTCTCCATAGCCCATTCCCCTCCTCAGAGATTTATAGGACTCTTCCTGTTAGAGATGAGCTCCTAAGAGCCCTGCTAAATTCTGATATTATTGGTTTTCATACCTTTGATTATGCAAGGCATTTCCTTTCATGCTGCAGTAGAATGCTTGGTCTTGCATATCAATCAAAGAGGGGATACATTGGGCTTGAATATTATGGGCGCACTGTTAGCATCAAAATACTTCCAGTGGGGATTCACATGGGCCAGCTCCAGTTGGTACTAAATCTCCCAGAGACTGAAGCTAAAGTTGCAGAGCTGAGAGATCAGTTTAAGGGTCAGATTGTGTTGCTTGGAGTCGATGACATGGATATATTTAAAGGAATCAGCTTAAAACTTTTGGCCATGGAGCAATTACTTGAGCAGCATCCGGAGTGGAGAGGGAAGGTAGTTTTGGTACAAATTGCCAACCCTGCCAGAGGCCGAGGAAGAGATGTGCAGGAGGTGCAGTCCGAGGCAACTTCTACGGCTAGAAGAATAAATGAGGCGTTTGGAAGGCAGGGCTATCAGCCAGTCATTCTTATTGATAACCCACTTCAGTTTTATGAGAGAATTGCGTACTATGTGATAGCGGAATGCTGTCTTGTCACTGCAGTGAGGGATGGAATGAATCTGATTCCCTATGAGTATATAATTTGCCGTCAGGGTAATGAGATATTGGACAAGACGTTGCAACTGGACCCATCACTGCCAAAGAAAAGCATGTTGGTTGTCTCCGAGTTTATTGGTTGTTCTCCATCTCTTAGTGGAGCCATTCGTGTCAATCCATGGAATATAGATTCCGTGGCCGAAGCAATGGATGCGGCTTTGGAAATGCGGGATTCAGAGAAGCAATTGCGCCATGAGAAACATTATAGGTACGTTAGTACTCATGATGTCGGATATTGGGCACATAGCTTTTTGCAAGACCTGGAAAGATCATGCAAGGACCATGTGAGGCACAGATGCTGGGGTATTGGCTTCGGCTTAGGCTTCAGGGTCATTGCCCTTGGTCCCAATTTCAAGAAGCTTTCTATCGAGCATATAGTTTCCTCTTACAAGAGGAACAAGAACCGGGCCATTCTCTTAGATTATGATGGTACCATAATGTCTCAGACATCTATCAACAAAACCCCAACACCTGAGGCTATCGGCATTTTGAACAGCTTGTGCAATGACCCCGGGAACATTGTATTTCTTGTCAGTGGAAGAGGCAGAGAGACTCTCAGCAACTGGTTTTCCTCCTGTCACAAACTGGTCCTTGCAGCAGAGCATGGCTACCTTTTGAGGTAAGTGAATTTTAAAGATGTATTCTCCATAGCATTGTACCGGTCAGGTGAACCGGAATGTCCCATGGTTTGGAACAGTTCAGGACAAATATGGGATGGTTCAGCTTCTGTACCGAATCATACCAGTTTCGAACTGGTTCAGTATATGGTTCAACCTTGAACCATCCGGTTTGGTACAGTTTGGCCATCCTTGTTTTTGAGCATATCTTGCATGGAGTTCATCTTATATAACAATTTCCATAATGATATATCTAATGTGTACATACATGCACTTATGGATGCATGCTCTACTATCAAGTTATAATATGTTCCAACTGTATGCCGAATATTAATAGGCAAAGCCATGACGCGGAATGGGAAACTTGTGTGCCGGTGGCCAACTTCGACTGGAAGCAGAATATTGCTGAGCCTGTCATGAAGCTGTACACTGAAACTACTGATGGTTCATCCATAGAGGCTAAAGAAAGCGCGCTTGTTTGGCATTATCAGTATGCTGATCCAGATTTCGGATCATGCCAGGCTAAAGAACTTCTTGACCATCTAGAGAGTGTTCTCTCAAATGAACCAGTGTCTGTAAAGAGTGGTCAACATATTGTGGAAGTCAAACCACAGGTCAGTTTAGAACCCCCTTCTAGTAGTCAACTCGCACTAAATCTCTGCAATCTAACCAAACTCTGATGTTTAGGGTGTCACGAAAGGTCTGGTGGCAGAGCGGCTTCTCAGCACGGTGCATCAGAAGGGCATGCTCCCTAATTTTGTTCTCTGCATTGGTGACGATAGATCAGATGAGGATATGTTTGAGGTTATTACTGGTGCTGTGGCAGGTTCTTCCTTGTCTCCTGTTGCAGATGTCTTCGCATGCACGGTCGGCCAGAAACCAAGCAAAGCAAAATACTACTTGGAGGATACAACGGAGATTGTTAGAATGCTGCAAGGCCTTGCTACAGCTTCAGACCAGATGGCCCGGGCTGCTGCGACCCAAAGTCCTCCCAAAACAAACTAAATGCTGCCACCACCTTGTAGTTGCCCTGTTTCCTGCGGGTGTCTGAGCTTTATGTTTTTGTTCCTCTGTAAATATTCTTGTTTGGCATACCCTAAGTCAATTGAGTATGTTTGTGGTTCTCTAATCTTGGTGTACTGCTGACATTATGATTTTGAGATGCTTGTTTCCTCTTATCTCAAGTGTGCCGCTTCTCTATTACCTTCCAATAACAATGTGATTGGGATTATGCATGATTGATAACCATGATCTGGTTCTACAGACCAATTTCACTGAACCTAGTAGAAATTTAAGTAAAACAATTCTTCATGAAGTTGTGGAATACATTGACTTGCAAAACCAACATTGCTGAATAACAGGGAGCTTATCTTATTTCAACAGTGGATGTATTAAGCTTAATGTAAAGCTTATTGCTGACAGGCGATGGATAATGTTGCAAGGTTGGTTATGTTTCAAAGACTCTCCACTCAATTGTATATGTGGAACTTTTAGCTTCTCTCTCTCTCTCTCTCTCTCTCTCTCATGTTTAGCTTTATGCTTAGTTGTCTATCCTAGTTAAAAAGAGGATAGGGCTTTTGTTTCTCTAACTGATTGATAACCAGAGTTATGCTTTCTGGTTTATGTGACTACATCTAGAACATTTTGATGCTTCTTATGTAAGTTATATTCCATCCCCTCATGGCTTCCAGTGATACAGTTAATTTCTGTTATGATATTTCTCTATTACAAGCTCATGGTTGACAGTTGTGGCTGTTTATTTAAAGATAAATGGAATGCTTTTTTTTTTTTAATAATATAACAGTGAAAACCTAGGAATGTGCTATTGTTTAGCAACTTTCCTCTCTGTTCTAGTCTGTACTTAAGAATCGCTCACTAAATTATACTAAAGGATGCCTGCAGTTCGACTTGATGAGAACCAGGGATTATCTAATATCTATTAGGCTCTCCAGACATTTACTTCGGTTCCTAGTTGTATTATCAAATTTGTTCCCCACATGGTCCAGACTTCCACAAAAACTTGAAGAATTTCTACGTGGAAACAGAGATAGAACACAATATTTAACAAAGAGATAACAATCGGTAATTTTTTGTAGAACATGGTGTTCTTTCAATCTTCCAGTAGGTATGCACAATATGATAGATACAAGAGCGCAACATCAACGTGCATGGTATTTGTGGAAGGGCAAGTGGAAAAAGCTTGTGGTAACATCAGGCGCGGACATTAAGAGGAACACGCAACAAAGAAGGGGTAATCAAACAGGCCCCAATAATTGGGTTTAGCCTGGTCCCCTTGATGGTTATAGTTTGTTCACAGTTGTGATTGGGTGCCAGGTTGTGCTCATTTGATCTATTTGTTTGATTAGTATGTTTATTTATATCATGTGGCAGTGGGGTGTTGTTCTATCCCACCACCTGTTGCCCCATAAAGTTTGTTTCTTAGCACATAGAAATCCTCTAGACTTCACTTTTCTTTGTTTTCCTAATGTAGCTCTCAAATATTAATTCAGACTCAGGTGGGGTGGTTGCTCTCTCATTATTAAATAAACCTTTGAGATTACTTCTTAGAAAAGCAAGGCACCCCCCATGGTCCCTGGCAAATTAAGCAACCATGCTAGTGATCTGGTTGGCATCCCCAAAAGGCTTGAAACTCCCAAGTTGAGAGCTTTGCTTGCTTTCGTTGTCAGATTGATGGACCACTGTCAAAGATGAACTCTTTAGCCAACTAACCACTTTAGTTAAGTCCCCATCAAGTTTGGAACCAAATCGATCCAAGCCTTTGCTTGCATGATGTTTTTATGACATTAGAATGAATATCATTCTACTATTTACCTATCTAAATCACTCACTAACCACAGGCATTGCATTTCATAGCTCCAACAAAGTTAAGTCTGAATAATTATTGCTTTTAAGGTTCATGAATCCATGGTCTCCCTAGCAATAGAGTCGGTGACGCAACGCATTATTACAGCTTCTAGATCTCTGACTTGGCATTTATGCTGAGGGTTGTACTTTTTTAAAATAATATTTTTGAGAAATCAAGCTTTAATTTTATCCAATTTAATGCCTTCAACCTCTTATAACACCTCCTTATACCTTTGTACTTCCTTTTATGCAACATCCACATACAAGTATTCTTTAATGCATCAACAACTCTGCCTTTTTTATGCATATATATGCCATTTTACATGCAATTGCATTTAGTTTATAGCTGTTGCACCAATACCTGTTACCATACACTAATGCCTTGTTTTGTACCTAAATGAGTAAAAGATAAATAACTATAAATATAGGCATCGGAAGATAATTTATGATCTAATAGTCATATAGGTCTAGATAGTGGCCTGGCAGTCAAAAACTAGAACTAGAAGTACTCTTTTTTTTTTTTTTTCCCTCTTCTTCTTCTTCTTCTTCTTTTTTCCCTTTGGGTCAGATGGTCATGATTTGAGGCTCCGCCAGTTATTGAAAATATATTGGGCTCATGTCATCTCAAGCAGAGAATTTCGTGGAATTCAGACTAATCAGTACATGGTTTAGCTCTTGATTTGGAAAACTACAGCGGTTGCAACTTTTGCTTTGGAAATGTTAGTCTAAGCTACAATTTGCTGACGATGATTTGTGCGCTCTTTTGGTATGTTCTCAATTTTTTTTCTAAAAATAAAGCAAATACAATCTTTTGCAAGGTATTTATTTTTTTTTAAAAAAAAAAAAAAATGTAGGCTAATTTTTTCCTTTCTTTTCCAACCATTGGCAGCTGTAGTTGGAGGATTAATATATATATATATATATATGATGACATCTGCTCATTAGGACAAGTGCTAAAGAGTCAAAAAGCTAGAGAAATTTTGCATGATTATTTATATTAAGTTTTTTTGAATAAAAATAGCCAAAAAAACCTAGCACCTATTTGATTAGGTATGAAATGAATGTAAGAAAAGAGATAAGAATCGAAAGATATGAATAAAAGGAACCAAATGAGCTCACTCAACCATATATTTGTGTACCAAACAAGTAAAGAAATGTAGGAAATTGATAGAGCAACGTAGGAAATTATATTTCTTACATTAATTTAGTTGTCTGGTAGATAGTATCAGTAGATTGCCTTAGTACAAAATTTAAATTATATATAATGCATCAAACTCATAAGGCCTAAAAACTCGAGTGAAAATTATGATACCAAAAATTTAGTTTTGGAAAAAAAATAATATACTTTTATAACTTAAGTCCGTTTGCTCTCGATTAATTTTTACTGAGTTGTTAAATCACATAGCTCTGACTTGCTAACGAAGTTAATTGAATGGTTTAAGACATACAAATAGTATGAGAGCTAACAACGCTGACTATATAGTTCCAGCCATTAACGAGTGGACTTGGGTGTTACAATGAGGTAGTAGATTGCTAGATTTGCTAATAAATATTCTGTTGAAGAAGTTGGATAAATGAATGTGGATCATATATTGTTATATTAATAGGTTTGCCAATAAATATTCTGTTGTGAAAGTTGAATAAATAAATATAGATCATATATTGATGTTTGCCTTTGGTTCAGAAGGGTTAGACATATCAATCATCTTTAGGATTTCATAAAGCCATCCAATATCTGTAAAATATTTTTTAAAAATTTCTTAAAAATAAATATTTAGTTTGATGTTCCTTTTGTCTTGCCCATCAAGTTTGCCACGTTTTGCTTCGTATTTGAAAACTAATTAAGCCAATCGATTGAGTTCTTAGCAGTGTAGCATTGCTTAGGGTTTAAAAAGGTTAGACTGACTCTTGAAAAAATATATTTTTCAGACCATACTCAAACATATGAGGCAAACATTTTTATTGCCGCCAAGTCACATTCCTCAACGTCAGGAAACGAAGATCCTCCACCTCGAAGAAGCTCCTGCAAAGAAGTCCCGAGACCGGTTGCTCCGGTGGGGACCCTTCGACGCTCAAGTAAGCGACTTGGGAACAGTAAGAAAAAGAGTTAACAGGAAGTTAAGAGAGCTTGAGTTCAAATCCCTCCCTCGTTGTGAGTGTGGGTTTTTATACCTGTTCGAGGGTCCCTTTTTCCTATTTTCAGAAGGTGGCTAATCCCGGTATGTCGTTGTCCGTAGTGGGCAGGTGGCCAAGCTGACATGAACAGGTCGTAATCGACACTGAGCATGTCAGAGGTGTCTTGCCCTGCCGGCGCTTGTCAGGTGCGGTGCTACAGGTGACAGTTGGGCCTGGTCGTGTCAGGCGTGCACCGTTACGGACAGTGGCTACGTGCAGTTGTAGATGGTTAGTGGGCCACGTGCAGCTGCAGGCAGTTGGTGGGCCACGTGGTTGTGTCAGACGGCTCGAAGACGAAAGGACCCTAGGACTGAAGCCGAGAGAATGCGAGGCTCGGGGCTGAGGGGAATCGAGTCCGAGGCCGAGGGGACATGGGGTCCGAGGCCGAGGGGACTCCAGGTTCGAGGCCAGGGGACATGAGGTCCGAGGCCAAGGGGACTCTAGGTCCGAGGACAAGGGGACTCCAGGTCCAAGGCCGAGGGGACATGAGGTCCGAGGCTGAGGAGACTCCAGGTTCAAGGCCGAGGGGACTCCAGGTTGAGGCCGAGGGGATATGAGGTCCGAGAGGGCCTCGGGGGCCAAAGTTGAGGGTTCCGTTAGTTGCTCTCCGTTAACCCATACAAGGCTTGATCAGCCACATCATTACCCCCTCGCCCTTGAGACGATGCGGGCCCACCCCTGCGAGGTGAAAGTGGTGTAAGTTCTCTGGTGGCTGATCCCTGTGCCGCTAATTGTCAAAGGGCACGTGTCTCTGGGTGCAGCGGTGTCATAGTGCGGGTGACCTGGGCATCAAGCGTCACCGCCTCTGCTAACTGTCAGATCTACGAGATCTGCCTCAAGACGGGAGTGTCCTCTCGAAAGCCTCAAAAAGCAACCGCCATCATTGCTATCATGGTGCTAGCGCCAGCGAAGCCTTGCTATTGGCCGAAGGCGAGGTGCCTCACGTGCCGGGCATCTGCGAAGGTGACTCCGCCTATAGCGGGAATCCGCGTGGCCGATTAAGTAAGGCGGGATGATATAAAATTGATAAGTCAGGGGGAAAGTCTCGAGTTTCGTCATTCTGCACTTCAATCGTCTTCTTCCTCTGGCTTCCCCGACTTCGTTTTCCTCCCAAGAACCCGTTCTTGCTATATTTCATTCCAGGTTAGCTCTCTGGTCATTCCCAGCCTCCATTAAACTTCTCTAATGACTTCTTCCCCGTCCTGGCCTTCCTCCGCATCCTCTGAGGATCAGGTTTCCTCCTCAAGGCTTCGAGCCTCTCCATCTCCTGCCCCCTCATGGTCCTCCTCCTCCACCCCTTTGAGGACCATGTTCCTCTTTCCCAACGGTGAGTCGTGGCCGGGCTCCTGCCAAGAGTCTTCTGGTGGTCGCCGGCACCTCTTCGAGGGTGGGGGCGGAATCCCGACGGGACTGTCTTACGGTAGCGGGTCAGACCTGGCAAATATTAGGGCCCGTTACCAAATCTCTAAAGATATTGGGCTCTTCCTTCCAAACCTTGATGATAGGATAGTGTCCTCCCGACCCGGTAGAATCGCATCTATGAGGTCTCCCTCAGTATAGGTCTTCGCCTACCCTTCCACCCTTTCTTCCTGAACCTCCTCGACCGCTATTCCTTGACTCCCGCCCAGTTGGTTCCAAACTCCCTTTGGACCATCTACGACTTTATTGTACTCTGCCACTTCCACGGCATCGAGCCCATAATTTCTCTCTTCCGATGCTTCTACACCCTACGGCAACAGTCAGGTTGGTGGCTGTTTCAGCTTCGGCCTGGCCGAGCCCTAAAACTTGGCCTGCCCTCCTCCATCAAGGGATGGAAATCCCAATTCTTTTTTGCCGACCTTGATGGTGTGAAGCCAAGATGGGGGGACCCAGACCTTAGGCCCAACAAGGACTCACCGGTGTCCCCGAGGGACAGGGAAGCACTGGGGCAAATGCTGATGGCCAAGGTCCCCAGGTGCAACCAGCTCCTGTCGGAGGACAATCTCTGACTTGCGGGTGTCGCCTCTCGGAGCGGTGAGCGGCAGCAGACCCGACCCTTGGCCTGTTTCTGCTTTTTCTCTTTCTTCTTTTTTTTTACTAACTCCGACTAGTGACTTGCAGTGATGAAGATCCCCACTCATACCATCTGAAGGGCCACAACCAAGAGGAAGAGGGCCCTCGAGAGTGTCAAGGGGCCAAGCAGGAGGCAGCAGGCCTCGGTCCCAAGCCAACCTTTGGCACAGCCTTCCCCACCACAAGAGCGCAGAGAGTCGGCGGTCGGCCCTTCCGTCAACCTCACGGTCGACACCCCCCCAGAGGGAGCGAGGGGGTTGCAATAGCGGAGCCCGCCGTCCCAACTGTTGAGCCAGCCTGACCGGTGGAGTCGAGCCTGGGCGAGGGCCCCTCGGTAGCAGCGAGGCCGCCCACAAAGGAAACGCCAGCAGTTCCCAGCCCGGTGCCCGAGCCAGCCGATGCGACCGAGGGAGGCGAGGCCGGGAAATCCCTTCCCGGCCCTTAACGATGAATCACGGGCACAGGGCGGAGTGGTTGATCTCTCAAATCATCCTCCCTGAGTTCCAGGAAGAGCTCAGCCAGTTGGGGGCCTCAGCCTTTTTCAGGAGGCTTTCGTGGCTCTTGTCCGGGTAAGTATCCTGCATGACTTTAGAGTTTTTCCTTGCATCCCATTGGCTTTTATACTTACTTTTTGATGCAGTCGGCGAACTCCTTGGTGGCCACTCAGGAGGTCATCAACCAGGGGCAGATCGTCCTCCACAAGGCTTGGCAGGAGGCTGCCGAGGCCCGAGCTTGGGCTGAGAGGGCAGAAGAGGCCAGGGAGGCGACCGAACGCCGGGCGGCAGCCGAGGCTGAGCATGCTTGGGCAGCCTTGGACCAATTGGGGGAGGCCATGGGGGCCGTGTCTACCTGCGACTTCCATATCAACACACTCACCACCGAAATAAAGGCAGCCAAGGAGAGGGTGAATAAGGCTGAAGAGGCGGCTAGAAGGTTGGATTCTCGTACCGCGGAGGGGGAGGCCAAGGTCCGTGAGGCAGAAGCCGCCGTGGCCACTGCTGAGGACAGAACGGCTACTGCCGAGGAGAGGGCAGCTGAGGCTGAGAGGAGGGTGGAAGAAGATATGGACAACTTCCGCAAATCCACCAGTTTCATGGACGAGCTAGCCGAAGCCTCCACAGACGTCTACCTCTAGGGTTCCGAGATGGCCGAGAGAAGGTGGCCAGGGTCCTCGGTCTCCCTGGCGCCTTGGAAATAAAGCCGGACGAGGTGTCCCAGGGGGCATCGTCCGAAGACGAGCCGATGCAGCTGATCCCTGACTTGTATTTTATTTTTATTTTTTAGCATTGAAGCTCGACTTGGTTGGCATTTTGTAGACACTTATTGAAGTAATGAAAAATTTTTTTGAAATCTGCTTTCATTAGCTAGTGTAGTAACTTCCCTCTTCGCTCGTCATCATAGGACCCTTAGGGGCTGCGTTGGCACTGGAAGGGGGGTGGCATGTCCGCCTACCATGAGCGAATCCATGACTTAGTTTCTATTTAGGGCCGAACCCTAATGTGGGTGCCGAGGGTGGGCTCGAAGCTCCCCTTAGCAAACCCGAGGTCGATGTGTAGGTGTGAGCCTTGTCCTACAGTGCTGAGCTGCCGTCGGAACTCTAGAGCAGGTCTTGGTCTTGCAGTGCCGATATTGCATCGGGCTTGAAGTGCCGAGCTGGCCTCGGGCTTTTGAGTACCGATAGTACATCGGGCTTGAAGTGTCGAGCTAGCCTCAGACTTTTGAGTGTTGATGGTACGTCGGGCTTGAAGTGTTGAGTTGGCCTTGAGCTTTTGAGTGCTGATGGTATGTCGGGCTTGAAGTGCCGAGCTTGCCTCAAGCTTTTGAGTGTCGATGGTACGTCAAGCTTGAAGTGCCGAGTTGGCCTCGGGCTTTTTGAGCATCGATGGTACATCGAGCTTGAAGTGCCGAGCTGGCCTCGGGCTTTTGAGTGCCGATGGTGCATTGGGCTTGAAGTGCCGAGCTGGCCTTGGGCTTTTGAGTACCGATGGTATATCAGGCTTGAAGTGCCGAGCTGGCCTTGGGCTTTTGAGTGCCGATGGTACATCGGTCTTGAAGTACAGAGCTGGCCTCAGGCTTTTGAGTGTCGATGGTGCATTGAGCTTGAAGTGCCGAGCTGACCTCATGCTCTTGAGTGCCGATGGTACATCGGGCTTGAAGTGTTGAGCTGGCCTCGAGCTTTTGAGTGCCGATGGTACATCAGGCTTGAAGTGCCGAGCTGACCTCGGGCTTTTGAGTGCCGATGGTATATCGGGCTTGAAGTGCCGAGTTGGCTTCGGGCTTTTGAGTGCCGATGGTACATCGGACTTGAAGTGCCGAGCTGCTCGGGCTTTTGCTGAAAAGATGAGTTACTCGAACACACTTTTATTAATATGAAATATGGGATACGTGAGTCCAAAAGAATACGAATAATTCTTCCAATGTATAGCAGGGATACATTACTGGTAGTATCGTCGGAGGTTGTCAAAGTTCCAAGTCTAAGGGAACGTCTTCCCATCTAGTCCTTCAATTCGGTAGGCTCCATGATGGAGGGCTTTGGTGACTCGATAGGGTCCTTCCAATTCGGCGACAACTTATCCCTTCCGTCGGCTTCAAGACTTTGGCCGGTCTGAGGACTAGGTCTCCTAGCAAGAATGTTCTGGGACGGACATGAGCATTATAATACCTGGCGGTTCGCTATCGGTAGGTAGCCATTCGAAGTTGCTCGGTCATGTACCTCCTCCACAAGGTTGAGGTTGGTTCGCAGCTGGTTCGAGTTGTCCTCTCGTCGTAAAACTCTGTTCGGAGGCTTGGGACATCAATATCCACAGGGATGATAGCCTCAGACCGAAGACGAGGCTGAAGGGAGTCTCCCCCGTAGGAGCCCGCGGCATTGTATGGTAGGCCCATAGCACATTGGGAAGTTCCTCCACCCATCTCCCTTTGAAGTCGTTCAGTCGCGTTCTGAGTCCTTGGAGGATAATGTGATTTGTTACCTTGGCCGCGCCGTTGGTCTGAGGGTGCCCGACAGAGGTGAACCGCTGATGAATGCCTAGCTCAGTGCAGAATCCTCTGAAGGGTGCATTGTCGAACCGTCATCCATTGTCAGTGACGAGGGTACGCGGTAGTCTGAACCGGCAGATTATAGACTTCCAGAAAAAGAATCTCACTTTGCTCTTGGTGATCTTAGCCAGTGCCTCGGCCTCGATCCATTTGGTAAAGTGATCATGGCCACCAGCAGAAACTTGCGCTGGTTAGAGGCCAGGGAAACGGTCTCAGGATGTCCATCCTCCACTGAGCAAAAGGCGGCCCAGGGGACTCAACTGAGAGGTTGGCTGCCGCTGGATGTTGGTGTGTTGCTGGTAGCTGTCACACTTTGAACTAGCTCGGTGGCATCCTCCTTCATCGTCAGCCAATAGTACCCTTGGCAGGGCCTTGTACGCTAGTGCTTACCCCTCAGATGACTCCCATAAATGCCTCATAGATCTCCTGCAGGATGTAATCTGCTTCTGTGGGGCCGATGTACTTGAGAACCAGTATGAGAAGGACCTTTGATAGAGCCGCCTGTCCATCATCAAAAACTTAAGAGCTCATCGCTTGAGTAGTCTGGCCTCAGCCGGGTCTTCAGGAGGGTGCCGTCGGTAAGGTACCAGACGTAAGCGTCCATCCAAGAAGGTTCCTGCATGACCGATAGGACCTCCTATATGGCTTCGATGCTTAGGACCTTCAGATGCTCCTCATACATTCTCCCTAAGGTCCCGTTGGCCAAGGTGGCCAAACGGGACAGTGCGTCAGCTCTGGCGTACTCTCCTCTGGGAATGTAATTGACACAGAAGTAAGCAAAATGGGAGGCCTGGATTGGACCTTACTCAGGTAACGGATATGGTTGGATCTTGGGCCTCGTATTCCCTAGCCACTTGCCCAAAGACAAGCTGAGAGTCAGTGAAAGCCCTGAAACGCCATGCCCCGAGCTCCTCGGCCAACTTTATCCCTGCCAGCAGGGCTTCGTACTCTGCTTGGCTGTTGGTAGCGAAAAAGGAAACGAGAGCATACTCCACCGCCTCTCCCTTGGGGCTTGCAAGAATGAGCCCAGCTCCGCTCCCTTATGAGTTAGATGCACCATCTATATGGAGGATTTCTGCTGCCATGGGGGACTCTAAGCGGGGTTCCCCCGGGTGCTCCTTGGCCCAAGTGCACTCGACCAGGAAATCGGCTAGCACTTGGGACTTCATTGTAGACCTCGGCTGGATGGATAAGTCAACTCCCCAAGCTTGATGACCCACTTCGCGAGTCGGTCAGAGGTGTCAGGACAGGATAAGATCATCAGGAGGGGCTGGTCTGTGAGCATCACAATGGGATGGGCTTGGAAGTAGGGCCTGAAGCGCTGAGCGAAGATGATCAGGGCAAAGATGATCTTCTCGGTCTTGGAATACCTGGTCTCCGCATCATGAAGCACCTTGCTAGTGTAGTAAACCGGCGTTGCATCCCGTCGGTATCCATGCGTACAAGCACAAAGCTGACGGCTTCGGGAGAGGATGCAAGGTAGAGAAAGAGCTCCTTCCCACTCCTCGGTTTGGACAGCAGCGGTGAGTGGATAGAAATTCCTTCAACTCCTCAAAGGCTTGCTGGCACTCCTTGTCCATTCGAAACCGTTGACCTTGCGCAGTGCCTTGAAGAAAGGCAGACACCTCTCCGCTGACTGGACAAGAATCGGCTCAGGGTGCCACACTCCCAGTCAAGCGCTGCACCTCCTTCTTGCTAGCCAGGAGCCTCATGTCAAGGATAGCTTGGATTTTATCAGGGCTCGCCTCGATCCCCCACTGTGTCACCATGAAGCCCAAGAACTTGCCTGCTGTTACTCCGAAAGCACACTTGCGGGAGTTTAGCCTCATCTGGTACCGATGAATATTGTCAAAGGTCTCCGCAAGGTTGGCGACATGGTCAGCGGTACAAACGCTCTTGGTTAGCATGTCATCCATGTATACCTCTATGTTGCGCCCGATCTGGTCCTTGAAGACCTTATTCATCAGCCTCTATAGGTGGCCCTGGCGTTCTTTAGTCCGAATGACATTACCTTGTAACAATATATGCCTTTCTCGATCACAAATGAGGTAGCCTCCTCGTTCGTCGGGTCCATTTTGATTTGATTGTACCCGAAGAAGATGTCCATGAAGCTGAGGGTCTCATGGCCGGACATGGCGTCCACCAGCTAGTCTATCCGAGGCAGCGGGAAGCTGTCCTTAGGACACGCTTTGTTGAGATCAGTGAAGTCCATGCACATCCTCCAGCTCCCGCTAGCCTTGCGGACCATCACAACGTTGGTTAGCCAGCAGCCACCAGCTTGTGAACCTCCTCGTCAATGGCCTTCTGTCGGTCGAGGGCGAAGCTCCTCTTCTTCTGTCGGACGGGTCGGCATTCTGGTTTGACGTTAAGCTGATGGGTGATTACCTCCTTGGGTATACCTAGCATGTCAGATGCCAACCATGCAAAGATCGGGGTTGGCATGCAGGAAGGCCAGAAGCTACTTGTGCACCTCCTCCGGGAGTAGCGCCCCAATCTGGACCATCTTTGTCAGGTCCTCCCTAGTGGGAAGGTTAGCATGCGCTCGGCTGGCTCCCCCCTCCTCTCCAACTCTCGGGGGTTGAGTGATTCTGGTGCCGGTGCAGACACCACTCCCTACGGGTGGGGGCCATATGGTAGCAAAGTGGCAGCGGGTTCTGCTCTCCCTGCATCTCTCGACTCCTTCACTGGTGGAAAACCTCACGAGTAGTCTTTTGGTGGAGATGACTGCATCCAGAAGGTTCAGACCGGGTCTCCCGAGATGGCATTGTAGGCCAGGGGAACCCGGACAACCAAGAAATTTATGAAAACCGTGCTCTGACATGGTGGGGTCCGACTGTGACAGGGGTGATCTCACCTTCGACCCTCACAGAATCTCAGTAAAACCCATCAAGGGCGTGGTGACTGGCTGAAGTGAGCCTGGAGACAGATTCATCCGAACAAATGCATCGTAACTCAAAACATCAACTGAGCTCCGACTGTCGACTAAAATTCTTTTTACAAGATGCTTTGCTATCATCATAGACACGACGACGCTGTCATCATTCTTGTTAACTACCCCTCTAGGTCCCCTTGGAAAAAGGGGATTACAGAATCTAGCCCCACATCCCCCGCGGCCTCTTGGAGGCGCCTGCCCCTAGGAGATCATGGCCACCATCTTCTCAGTTGGGGCGTTGTCGATTCTGACCTTAGGAGGCGGAGGTGCTGACGGGCGGGTACACCCAGGTTACCCCTCTGAACGAACTTCCCTAGGTGGCCATACTGGATAAGGTCCTCAATCGCCTTCTTCAGCTGGCGGCAGTCTTCAGTGTCATGGCTTGGTCCCGATGGAAGCGGCAGTATAGATTTTTGTTGCGAAAAATCTTGGGGTTCAATGGAGGAGGCGCTGGAAATACCGCTCGCCCTCGATCTCTATCAGGATATGATATATCGGGCAAGAAGGGGAGTGAACGGACCCTCCCTAGGAGCGAGTGCTCACGGATGGTTGTCTGGTTGGCGGGGAGGCTCGGGACGGGCTTGTTCTTGGCGGAACTCCATCCGCCTTGCGCCGGAGGAGTCGGCCTCATCAGCGCGGATGTACTTCTGTGCCCAGCTTAGCGATTTGGCGTAAGAGCATGGCGGCTTCTTGTCGAGGGAGTATGCAAAACGGAAGGGGCGGAGCCCTCGCTTCAAGGCCAAAGTGGCCACAAAATCCTCAAAGTTGTAGACTTGAGGGCGGCTTCTTTGAATCGGGCGATGAAGTCCCGCAGGGACTACTGTTTTTGCTGAATGGAAAATAGATTGTCCGCACTCGGAGAATCTTCCGGTAGGCATCGAAGTGAGCCAGGAAGGCCCTCTCTAGTGTCGGAAGGAGTTGATACTCTGCGGTGGCAAGCAGGAGTATCAAGCTCGAGTAGCCTTCCTTAGGGTGGCGGGGAAGGCAATGCAAAGCAAGGAGTCAGTTGCCCCCTGGACCTGCATGAGGACCTTGTAGCTTTCCAGATGGTCCAGAGGATCGGGTCCCGTCGTACGGGTCCAGTTGAGGGAGGCGAAACCGGGTTAAAATCGACTCCTCCATTATGCGATGGGACAGCGATGGACGGCTGTCGTAATCCGCCTCCGGTGGGTTGGTGATCCTGCGGCTGAGCTCCTCCAGCCGTTAGTTGTATTCATCTAGCCAGCGCTCGGCCCGACAAGCTATCCGTCCATCAAAGGACCCTTCCCTTGAAGATTCAGAGGACGGAGAGGGGTGGCAACAATGCAGATGGGTGCGCTCCGCCTCCTTCTCATGCCGCCGTTTAGGGGAAGCGTTGGCGTGGTGAGAAGGGGACGAGACCTCATAGAGGCCTCCCGGCGATGATGCCGGGGCAAGCATGACGGTATCGGGAGGGAGATCTCCTCCGAAAAGAATGCTGGCTGGGCTGAACTACCCTCGGAACCAATAAGGGTGGCTCCGGCTACTGTTGCGCGGCGGCCGGTTGTTGCTGCAGAACTTGGACCGCCGCCACCAGGGACTGAACTTGCATGGTGAGGGCGACGATCCGATCATCTTGTTGCTATGATGGTGGTGCGATGGCGGAGCGGGGATGCTGGGCTGGGGAACAAGGGGGGCCTCAGGCGGTCAACCTCCTAGCGATACCCCCCGGCATGGCTGGTGGAAACCTTCTGTGCGTGTGTCACCACCATCTTCTTGAATACTCAGAGGAGGAGAATCTGCAGTTGACTGGTTCGAGCTTTCTTCTCTATCAACTTCCCCCCTACATGGTGTGCCAATATGTTGCCACCAAGTCACGTTCCTCCAACGCTGGAAATGAAGATCCTCCACCTCGAAGAAGCTCATACAAAGAAGTCCCCGGAGACTGATTGTTCCGGTGGAGACCCTCCGACGCTCAAGTAAGCGACTTGGGAACAGTAAGAAAAGAGTTGACAGGAAGTTAAGAGAGCTTGAGTTCAGATTCCTCCCTTGTGAGTGTGGGTTTTTATACCTATTCGAGGGTCCCTTTTCCTGTTTCCAAAAGGTGGCTAATCTCGGTGTATCGTTGTTCGGTAGTGGGCAGGTGGCCAAGTTGATATGGACAGGTCGTAACCGACACTGGGCATGTCAGATGTGTCTTACCCTGCCGGCCGTCTATCAGGCGCGATGCCACAGGTAGCAGGTGGGCCTGGTCGTGTCAGGCATGCACCGTTACGGACAATGGCCATGCGCAGTTGCAGACCGTTATCGGCCACATGGCAGCTGCAGACGATTGGTGGGCCACGTGGTTGTGTCAGGCAGCTCGAGGACGAAGGGACCCTGGGACTGAAGCCGAGGGAACGCGAGGCTCGGGGCCAGGGGACAGAGGGTCTGAGGCCGAGGGGACTCTAGGTCCGAGGTCGAGGGGACATGAGGTCTGAGGGGGCCTCGGGGGCCGAAGCTGAGGGTTTCATCAGTTGCTCTCCGTTAACCCTACAGGCTTGATCAGCCACATCAATTTTAATATAAACATTCTGCCTTTTAAAGGGAAAAGAACCATGCTGAGTTAACAACATGGTAACAAATCTCACTGAATTGTTGTAATCTTTGAATTAATATTTACTTTTATTTTTTTACTAATATTTAATGGTCTCTCTATAGCTATTTTAAGTAAATAAATGTATAATATTTTTTTTAAAAAATATTTTTTGTTTTATCCAAACTCTCCTTGAACTTTCAATTAGTTTGCCCATTGCTAGAAGCCTGGTACGCCAGATTCATGAAATATAAAAGCATAAAAACTTGCTGCGAATATTTAAGGAGAAAAAGAAAAGAAAAATCCCGGAGCCCGGCCACCAACAATGAGCTATGGTTTAATTACTGGCTTGCAACTTCAATCAGGCCTAGAGCACACACACCCAAGAAACGCGCTTACCGTGCTCCAATGGGAGACAACAAGCGCAGACGTTAAAATTATAACATTAAAAGCCAAAATCTTGGAGCGTTTACTTCGTCCCACGAGAAAGTTTGCGAAGTAGATTTTCAGAAATATCAAAAATTAAGATATTTCATAAAAAAATATTTACAGAGGAAAAAAAATACCTAATATAAATATATTATATGCCTATTTATTTAAAATGGTACTTGGCATTTGGAACTAATGCGTGCGTGATATCCTAATTGTATTAATTTTAGCGGGTTATATGAGAATGTGTGTACAGCTGAATAGACCTCAACCGTCAATAATTATCAGAAGTGATCGTTCAGGAAAAGGTATAATTTTTTTTTAAAAAAAAGAAAAATCATCACAATTGCTGCAGAATTCGCCGCTTTTCTTTCTTAGACAAAAGGAGCATCAAACTTCTTCCAAATAGAGTTCGATTTAAGTTTGTCATTACATTACGAGGGAAACTCTGAGAACTTGATGTGGTTGGTAGCAAGGATTCAATTCCATCACTTCTTAATTTAACAAGAGACATACAAAAAAAAAAAAAGGTGAGTAAGAACATTGCCTTCCTTCAAGCAGCAATTAGGATTACATAATGCAGTGAAATGAAAGTGCTATATCAAATAGGCCAATGCACTGAGTATCCATGATTTGAACTCCAAAAGGAAGATGGTTAAGATATCATGAGTGCTAATTGATTATTATATCCCTTGTGTGGTCTTTACAAATCGAAGCTCAAGCCAGTTTCTCATAAGAAATTCTTAAACACCACTGATATAGAGTAGATCAATCAATAAATATTATGTTAGTAAGCACTCTCTCTATTTGAATCATCTGTTTCTGACCATTGAGTTCTTAGCTAAAAGTATTAGTAGGAGACGTGTCGCTTACTTACTAATTGATCTATTTTACGTTCCATATAGTAAGCTTGATCGACTTAAAAATTTCTACAGTTCAGAGCATGTCCCATCCATCGTCCCTTCCACACGTGAAATGCACCCATATACGGCACCAACCAATGTTGAAAATTTTACGTCAAATTATTAGTCCGCGTGGAGACGAGAACTTCATCTCCTCTACTAGTTTTATTAATTTATTTATTTAGTTCGATTATGTAATTTGTAAACAAATAGGCGAGAGCAAAATATTAAGCCTCTCCAACCCAAGGACCGAATTAAGATCAGATTGATCCGAACCTGCGATGCTCTAATCTCTCAACTCTCAACCGTTCGTTCGTTTGATAGACTCCACGGAAAGGCCGACCGCGGGGAAGCGACTCGCACCGCGTAAAATGTTCCGGCGGAGTATCCTATTCTCGCGAATCCCAGTTGACTTCGCCAATGGCCTCGGAAATAAAGAGAACTGCTACAGCGCTTGGCTTATCAAGAGACGGAGGCAACGAAGCCGGTTCGATCCCTCTACCCGTCATCGGAGCGATCTGTTGCGGGTCAGTTCATTAATTCCCCATCCATGGATGGAAGGTAGCGTTTGCAATTCCATCCTGTTCAGACGTGATTCAATTGAATTCGTTCTCTTTTTATTGATCATTTTCGTCCAGAAATGTCGGTTCTTGGGGATAAATTTCGAGCTATTCTTGGACTGGAATTTCGTGGGTTTTATCTATGGTCGATGGATTCTTTTCTTGCAGCTAATCAAATCGTTGAATGATTTGTGGGCATGTATTGGAATGGAATGGAGGCTCTCACTGTTTCTTTCTTCCTTTGTTTTTTTGTTTTTTTTTTGCGATGTTAGGTAGCAGGATTTTGGGGATTAATGAATCCGTTAGGGTTAGGGCGATGGGCTTCCTTCTTTAGGGTTCAGTGCCACAAAGATCAATTTTTTTTTTCTCAATATTTGACATATGTGTCCTTCGGTTTTCTTGGATTTCAGTATTGTTTAGTCATCTTTAAATAGCCCCTTTGTCTTAAAGAGCTCGTGCGTGCATGTGTGCGTGTGAATATTGGAAGCTTTTGTTGTGTGAGTTCGTTCAGGAAGGAATCACCCTTCTATAGGGAATTTCAATGAATCTGTTATAGGGAATTTCAATGAATCTGAGTTGCAACATAGTTCTGTTTTCAAGTTACCCAGGTCAATGTTGCTTGCTAAAAGAAAGGGAAATTAGAAAAAAGTTGCCTAATTCTTTAGCATATTTCCTTTGATGGAGAAAAACCGTTTGTTTGGGAACATGCACCATCCTAATTTCAGCTGCCGTCATTGGGATTGAATGGTAAGTTTCAAGTTATAAGGTTGTAGCTATATTGAGATGGTAACATATTTCCGTAAACAGAACGTGTGTTCCAATTTTGGTGCATGGAAAAATATTCTGGATTCAAGGAAAAAAAATACAAAAACTGAAGCAGAAGTATGAGAATGCATGATAAATAACATAAGGAAAAAAAAAAAAAATGAAGACCAGTTAGGTGCCTCAGATATCTATATAGTTCTTGTAAACCTTGTCTTCAGCTCTCTTAATGTATGCTCTTCCTACTTCAGGGGTTCTCCATAGTGTTGCTCATTTGTCACTTGGAATATTCACCTATCATATAGGGTGAGCTTTAGATTTAGCCTTTAGATGTATCAGTAAAAAATTCTTAAATTTTTGTGCCAAAAAGGAAATTCTCAAACTTTGATGATCATACCTTGATTTATTAAGTGGGCCCCATATAAATGGGAAGAGTTGTTTAAATAAAGCAGACACACACAACTAGAGGGAAAATTTGATGGTGGGGTGGTGGCAGTGGGATGGATCCTAGATGTATCTAGGAATCTATATCCATATTACATATAATGAAGGAACAATGCAGTAACAATCTTTTTAGTTTCAAGCACAGGTTTAAGGGGAAAGAGGGGATTGTAGAGGTGGTAATTAGTGAGGGAAGACTTGCAAGATAAATAGAAGGGAGGGCAGTGGTGGTGGTGAAGTGATTAGGGGCATCGAGGAGACTAGAGTGCACGAGTTGCAAGAGGGGGATGCAAGTTACAGAGATAGTGGATGCCAATGTGTAAGGGAAATAAAATTTGGGTTTCCAATTTGGTTGGGGAGCTGGAGTTGGAGCCAGATGGGGTGACCTATGGTCATAGAGTTCTCTCCCTCCCTCTACACCCCCCCCCCCCCTCTCTCTCTCTCTCTCTCTCTCTCTCTCTCTCTCCCCCTTTGTGTGTGTGTTTGTGTTGGGGGTTAAAACCCTTTTTACCTGGATTTAAATCATTGTATACTTGAATTGAAATTGGTGAATTCATTAATTTTTTTTCCCATCCAAATCTGATGGATCCTAATTGTTGTATCCAAATTCCAAAAAAATAGATGGATTGTGTACATATATCAGTTTATCAGTTCTCATTGCCACTCTTGTATAAATGTGTGTATAGCTAGCATGTGAATGGAAAGAAAAAAAATTGCAGCTAACCAAAGCTGGTGTTATCTGTCAATCAGCTTTCCATGAGTTTTAAGTGGCTACGTTCTCTAAGAAGTTTTTAAATAATTGTGGATTTAGTGAAATTTGAATAACTAAAAAATTTCAAAAATATTTGGTCCGTGATAGATTATGACTAAATAAAATTTATTTGAATAAATTGGATATTACTGTGACATATGTTTGGTTGTCTGCTTTTGTTTCTACAAGCATGTGCCCTATTATCTAGTAATTAATATGGCATTTTCTACTAAAGTATCTAACATGAACTTGCACATTTGACACAATGTCACATTCAGTTTATGACTCTAAAGATGTTTTGTACCTATGATGAAAATGATTCCCATGCTTCTATTAGGGAATTTAGAATTGCATATTATAGCATTCTCTGATCATCACAGGGGCTCCAGAGAACAAATTTGATAAAGAAAATGAGTAATGACAGCATGCCTGATGAATCAGACGCGGCATAAATGGACACAAAAGTGTACACACATTTTCTTGAAATTTCTTGTGCTGCAGGGGACCAATAGTGAAACTTCTCATGTTAGACCCAGGAGCTGCACATCGTCCAACTATTATTTATAGGCCCATACGGCCTTCTGATCTTGAAGTTCTTGAACAGATCCATGCTGCTTTATTTCCTATAAGGTGTGCAGTGTGATTTTAATATGCATATGTTTCAAATATGATTTTTTTTTGGAGCCCGATTGAGATACTGCTGTTTTGGCTCCTTGTGATTTATTCTTGGCAGGTATGAGAGAGAATTCTTCCTCAATGTGGTCAATGGCTGTGGCATTGTGTCTTGGGCTGCTGTTGACATTAGCAGACCGGGTGGTGAAAATGATGAACTAATTGGATTTGTCACTACACGTATTATCCCAGCAAATGAGAGCGAGGTGTCTTAAACTTGTAATTTTGAAATGCCATCACATTGAATTTTGAACTGTAGCTAATCATTTACATTTGTCAATTGGTCATGCAGATTGAGGATTTGCTAAGAATTGATGCTTCAAGAAAAGATAAAACACTAGTCTATATCTTGACTCTGGGTGTAGTAGAGCATTATAGAAATCTTGGCATAGGTTGTGACCTTCTCGGATTATTATACGTTCATTCATTGACTTTATGCTTCATTTAAATGAATGTCTTTTTAACATCATGGCATTTGCAGCTACTTCACTGGTTCATGAGGTAATTAAATATGCTTCAAGCATCCCTCACTGCAGAGGAGTATATTTGCATGTTATTGCTTATAACCAGCCAGCCATCAGTTTTTATAAGAAGATGCGATTTAAGCTTGTAAGAAGATTGTCAAAGTTTTACTACATTCAGGGCCAGCATTATGATTCATACTTGTTTGTATTCTATGTAAATGGTGGCCGCTCTCCCTGCTCTCCATTGTAAGTTTTTTTTTTTAATTTACTTTAAAACAATAGTATGATTTTTTAAATGGTTGCACTATAATATGGTTTATGTTTTTGTCACCCTGGCTTGGATATGTGAAAAAAGCATTTGATACTCTATATGTTAGAATTCTTCCAGCATATTTTGATTGTTTGTATTACTCCAAACTTTTATCATTCCACATTTTGATTGTTTACCTATCTCAGTTCTCATGCTCTAAGAGAAAAAAATAGAGATTTTATAAGCCTTATTATTCTATATCCAGGAGTATGTTGATTATCTCCACCAATCCTTATTCTCTTTTGATCATTATTCAGCTGCTAGGTTTAAAAGGCATAAATTTATTTTTACATGATGGTTGAGGTGGTTAGTATTTTCTGGAATCTTGACATTTAAAAATGATTGCCTGAGTCAAAATAACTTTTTATTATTGTCTTTTAGCCAAACATAAAAGGCTAAACATTGGAGTTGTTTTGGCTTTTTGAAAGTTCAATCCCTGTCATTTAGTAGAAAAACTTGGAATCCTCAAATCCAATCAATATCGTCTACATTTATTGACAGCCGGTCACTGTAGAGGGCAGGAAGGTATTCCATCCAAGCCATTGGATTATAGTCTTAGAGATCTAAGGCCCTGCTCAGCAAACTGCAATTTATGATCTAAAGGAATACATTAACAACTAATTATTTATTCAGGTTCAGTTGCCTATTTCTCTTTGTGAAATGTTGGTCCATCTCCAAACTTCTCACGGTTCAAATAATTCTCTGTGATTAAAGTCATTTGCATCATCTTTATTCTTACACAAACCTAGTCCTTTGCACCATCTTTATTCTTACATCAACTTACTGTTATCTCCTTAGTCCTTTTAATATGACTATGAAAATTCAATTGTTTATCCTCCTGATAAAATATAAGAACAGGCCTTTCCTATATTGCACCAACTTTTGCTAACATTTCAGTAGAGAACAAGCATGAGAGCTAGGTAACATCTAGAGAAGTACCATAGAGAACAACCAACACCTGAGAGGAATGCCTAAACTATATGGAGCAGGTCGATGATTTATTGTGGATGAATACTTGCACATAGCTAGTATTTGTTAGAGTTGTGTGCAACTTTAAAGTCATTGTTAAATTAAACATGTCCTCAAAACTATGCCTAGTGGGCCATACCTGAATTAGATGATTAGTTGGTATTACACCAACTTTTGCTAACATTACATAGAGAACAACCATTGTTGGCCTGATATGAGCCAAGTGGAGCAGGTCAATGAGTTATTGTAGATGAGTACTTGCCCATGGCCAGTATTCATGAGAGTTTTGTGTGAGTTTAAATATATCATTCAAATTAAACATATTGGCAAAACAATGTCTAGTGGACTATTTCTGGATTTTAGATAATTCGTTTGGTCAGCTTTAATGTTCCTTATTTGGTCATGCCTTTTTTTTTTAATTTTTTTTCCTTTATCACAAATGCAAGCTCCTATTTTGTTGGAATGGTACTTTGTTTTTCTTTGCTCATGAACATACCAGTTCAATTGGTTTTCCATGTAATGATTGATGACTGTTGGAAGTCCTAGTGTACCATGAGACACCTTTTTCTCCCTCCTAATATCAGCCAGTTTTAGGATTGTTAGGCCAAACTCAGCTTTTGTGCCTGGAACTTCTCTATGTCAACATTTTGGGCCATGTAAAATCATTACCCCATTATTTTAACTATTTCAAGAATTAATATCATGCTGGCCATTGCACTCAAAAAGCATACCATTGCTTAGTTGGAGATGGCTTTAACCATTTCTTCAGTGCCTATTCTTTTTGCAGATTAAGGATTTGGTAGAAATAAATCATTGTCTAGTATTCCATTATCATAAGGGTGGTTCAGTGTAGGAGGATGTTATCATTGTATGGTTTGGGGAGGGGGGCATATGTACATATTTTAACCCCTACATGTGGAGAGGTTGTTTCTATATTTTGAACTCGTATCACTCAAGTCACAATGGAGTGTCCTTATTGCACTAAGGTTCATTCTCCTATTTCATTATAATACTTTTTGGATTTATCCCCCTTTCTTTTCTTTTCTTTTTCTATATACTTATGTTGCATTTTTAGTTCCAATTTTTTTTCTTTACAGATATTAGCCTTTTATCCTTTAATAGTTGTATATAATTCCAGCATATGTAACTTTTGTCCCCCCATCACATCTCTGAACAATAATGTGCTGCGGGGCTCTTTTTGGCATAATGTAAATCATTGGTCGACTGCTCTAGTGAGCAAATGAATTGGATTATAGCAACATGATTATTAAAAAAAATAGTTACGACGAAACTAATTTCCAATGAAAAAAAATTATATTCTTTGCTTTTTGGTTACACAAATCTTTAAATCATCAATCATTCTTTTTTTTTTAAAAAAAATTCTATTTAAAAATCTGGTAAATAAAATGTGCTTGGAGTTTCCTATTATCCTTTTGAACTTCTTTTTGTATGATTTTTATGTTGTAGCCTTATGTTAAGCTATTTTGATGGCGGTCAGCACTTAGGCCCTTAAAATGAAGTTCGTCTAATTAAATTACTTGTAGAGTTTTCAACTATGTATAGGCCATTCTTAGTTTAGACCAACATTAAGGTTTCCAAATAGTTCCCATTAATATTCCTTGACCACCCTGGCTTTCTTTATGGTTTGGGATGTTAAGTGCAATTCTATTATAGTTTATCTCTAACGTCATGGAGTAACATAGTGAAGCAACCCAGCCCGGCTCCATGAAGATTCTTCTACTTTTTTTCTGTTTTGCATACATCCTTTTGTATTTCAACTATCCTGTCTTTGCATGCTTTTTGAAGCCTTGTCCTGCTTTTGTCAATTGAAATATGGTAGCCCAAACTGTTTTGTGGATTGTCATATGGCACCTGCCCTACTTCACTGGCCTTTTGGCTTAGTCTTCTATATCTTTCATATCTTTGTTGCTTGTTCTGTGATATCCTTAAAACTACAACCTTTTCTTCGATGTTTTCAATTGAATCTCGACTCTTGCCATGTATTTCTCTATATATAATGCTCATTCTTGGGATTGGACTCTATATATAAGTCTCCCCTCTTAGATGGGCTGAGGTTGGACTCTCTTTCTGGAGTGATTCCCAATCCTTTTATTATTATTTTTTTCAAAGGCCAGTGGATTAATAGTCCTCTTGTTCTTCCCTTTCCCATCACCATTGGAGTCATGTGCATTACATGTGCAGGAAACTGGTACGTAATAATGCTTATTGTCAGACTCTTCAAATACTTTTCTGACAACATCTTAGTATAACCGATCGTTTTGATTTCATTTCCTACTTGGTTTAGCTTGTATGTTTTCCTCTGTGACAGGTTACATATATCCTGTCTATTACCTTATTCTGGATAACTGTCTTATCTTTCTTAATCCTTTTAGTGCATCAGATATGCATATGAACTTCCTTTCTGTGGTTTGTATTTTCCTGTTTACATCTTGTGCACTTCTTATATTCTGAATTCTAAACTGTGATCCTCGATGTCCCCGTTGCTATCAGGGTGAGAAACCCGGTTGGACAAAGGTATTTGAGATATAAAAGCAACTTCTGCAATTTCGTTCTCATGATAGAATTTTGACTGAAAATGTAACTTCTTTTGGGCAAAATGAAAATTTTACTTACAAATAGAAAAAAGAAATGATCAAAGCATGAAGTTGAAGTTTGCAACTACTTATTGCAGAAAATTAGTTCATTGTCGTCATTATGACATATTCCTATATTATTTTGGAACTTTTTTCTACGTGATCATCTGAGTCACAGATCTGAGTGTTTCTTCTTCTGTAGAGTTCCTAGCATTAAGTTGTCTATCTTAACTCAGTCATCCCTGGACTCTTGAAATCCTTTTGAATTGTAATATGCGAATAATGCTAAGTCCATCATATCCTTCTGAGAAAAGGTTTGCAGAAGTCATCCTAAACCCCAACCTTCTTGCTTTCCAATATTTAATGCATATGGAATTGAGTTTTTCTTTCATATATGTCTAGTTTGTTTTATTGGTTTCAATTTTCCATAGATATCCTTCTTCGGCAGGCTTGAATGGTGTGCCCTTTGTTTTCATGATGCAGAGAAATTATGGCTGCAGTTACAGCTTACTTTAGGGGTTTCTTTAGAATGCTATCCGTGAAATTGTGGAGGAATGAGGAGAAGAGTCTGCCAAGGTGGTCGAAGTGTAAAGAAACAAGCACTCTTTTAGTTACTTGAAATAAGAGGATCCTTGGTGTGGAGAATGCTATATGACTGGCAACTGGTTAACCAGCCTCAGGTCAAGATTACAACTCGGACATCAAGAAGCTTGCAAGTTGACTTTTCTATTGATTATCACTGTTGTTGCATTGTTTCTTTCAACTGAAGTGAACAGATCATACATCTGTAATCATATTGACATTATATTGATTTTCCTCTTATTGTAAAATAAACTTTCAGATCTCATCAAGGCAAATGTGATTAACCAACCGCAGTATCTCTTCATCAAGTTTCTTTTTCTGTAAATCAGATGCATGTTTGCTGACTTGGCTAATTATTGTTTTTATTTAAAATTTTAACACTCTGCAAACAGTATCAAGATGAATATTTGTCCAAAGAGATGGAGGAAACCAAACTATTGTTCATCAGCAAGGACATCAAAAGAAGCTACAGGGTGTGATTGACCATATAACAGGTGGTTAACACCAGAATATGAACGGCAAAACTCTGTTCAAAAACTCTCTATTTTGTGTTGTTTTACAGGAAAGCTCTGTTTGATACTTTGAATGGATGCTCTGAAGAATAAGCGCTTCAATGTCTTGGAATTAATTAAGGCATTTGTTTCGAGGAAAATAATTTATTTATCTTGAAGGTAAAAACGCTTTTATTTTTTTCTTATTTTGTATTGTTAGTTATATCATAGAAGAAGACTAGAAGTAGAGAAGTGGAACAGAATGAAGTAGTCCCTATTTTATTTTTCCCTGGAGTGTAAACCATTCCATCCCACTTCTATTTCAAAACATCAGTCAATCTTTGAATGAAAATTAAAAGCCCGAGATTCTTATGAGAAATGTACCCTTTCAGGCCTCCCACTTGATTTGCATGGCTGTCATCAAGGGTGATATATTCTCTCATTGGCAGTCTATACCCTTCATACACAAATTAAACAAGCAATTTCTACTATGTGCTGTTCTGATGGAAAACTGAAAGATGGTGTAAGAAATGGCCTCTCTGCAGGTGAGTATCATCTTTGGGCACGACTATACTAGGTATTGTATCATTCATATTTCTGGCGGAGGGAGGGAAGTTTATTCCATGCTTTCTGCTTTTATATTGCTTGTTTTCTTAAACATATGTGATGCTGCAATTAGTTGTTACTTGAGGACATGGCCATCATTTAGTGACGCTTTTACAGTAACAAAAGAAATAAACGTACGTCTGGAATATACATCAAAGGCCACCAAATACTGTTTCCTTAAGAAAAGGAGCGGCAAAAAATTGATGTAAAATTTTCTACTTTGTGGCAAAGCTTGAACGAAGAACAAAAAAATATACCTTTATGTCTGTGAAAGGAGCTCAATCCAACTCCTGCGGTTTCATATTCCCATCTCTCTCTCTCTCTCTCTCTCTCACGCGCGCTCACATAGTATGTGAATAAGTCACTTAATGATTAGCGATTTAACTAAAGAACCTAGAAGAGATAGCAATTGGATGTCAAAAAAGTTTAATTATGAAAATTGATCTTCTAATTCTTCTAGGATTCCAACTGGCTAAGACAAAATTCAAGATAATAACGGTGAGGATAACAATAAGTAAAAAATTACTTAAATAGATTTTGGATGGCAAAGCTATCCCAAGAATCCAAACATAGGTCTTATAATGTGGATAGATTTTTCTTTTTCTCTCTCCAAATTATTTTTTATTTTCAATAGTATATAACACATGCATACACATAGATCATGCATAACTCTACTATAAGATTAGAATTTGATAACTAAAAGACTTGAATTTCTTAAGAACTTAGACCTAAGTACTTATAGTATGGATATATTTTCCTTCCTCTAATTTTTTTTTATTTTAATAATATTTTACACACACATATACCTGAATAAGGTATAGCTTCGTAGTAGGATTAGAATTTGATAACTAAAGGACTTGATTCTTTGAAAGATAGGTATCACTAATCTAATTAGCTAAACTTTTGTTTATTTGTTTATACACGTGTGCATACCAGGCACTAAATGCATAATTAATAGTTTTGAAATTGCAAAATATTATGGCCATTTTATAGAACATAAAATTGATAGAAGGCATATATTAATTGCACATAAATATATTTATTTTATTATTGGAAGGACCAAAATGACTCTCTCTCTCTCTCTCTCTCTCTCTCTCTCTATATATATATATATATATATATATATATATATATATATATATATATATATATATAAAAAAACAAATATTCATAAGTAGTTGTTGTCATTTTGCTAAACATTAGATGGGTATAAGATTACCTTCTACGGTATTATTGTTAATTTACCTATTTAAATCATTTTATTGTAAGGTAAACCTTTCGTTGTATTGTGCAGATGGTAGTTTCACTTCATATCTTATTTTTCTTGAAATCTACCCCAAATTAAATAAGATTTTTTAGATTTTTTTCTTATCAAATAATTGTGCTTTAGGACATGCTCTTCTCACTGATTTTTATTGATCCTTTTCGATCTTAGCCTCCTTATATATTATTATTGGATGATTAATTTATCTAATGAAATCAATCTAATATTTTTTGTCATTCAAGAATGCAATCAATCAAAGCTCTTATTTTTCTTGACTGGCTTACAAGAATCAATATTCTTTCACCTATGCTTTCTTGATAGTACAAAAGAAAAAAAAAAACAAACAGTGAATCCATGTAATTATTTAAGAAGTTTTGTAAATTTCTCAAATCCTCTTATATAGTTGTGAGGCTTGGATGCATATTCATTTTTTAATATGAAAATTGAGAGGAAAACACAAGATCCTATCGCAATTGATATTTAAAAAATTTTAATTGTTAGAAAATAGCTTTATAATACCATAAAATTGTTATATGTGATTCTCTAACTCCTCCATTACTAAAGCACTTAATCATATGATTTACATGCATTTACGCAGAGTCTTATTTTCCTCTTATTGATATTTATGTTTAATATATAGCATGTAAACGTTTAGTTTATTTTTTATTCTTCATTTTAAAGCTTCATTTGCATATATTAGTATTAAAATTTTATAGATGATGATATATAGAGCAAATATAGTACAAATGAGCAACGTGATTGGTGGTTAATAAAAATATTCTCTTTCATAATCCTTTTAAATATTACTATAAATATTTAAAAATATATAACAAAAATTTTCATCCTTTTGGTTCTGCGAGTGTATTAAATGAATAGTTATCATATTGAAAATTTGCCCAATGTTAATTAAGGCAAAATTTGCCCAATGATAATTAAGGCATAGGCTCAAGAACAATTCATTCTAATGAACTAGAATATTAAAGATCTCTGTTGGTATAAGCCTATAACTATAAAATATTATCTTCTTTTGTTAGGCTGTGACATAAATTAACCATACAAGCTTGGTGTGATCATGGATAAATTAGATGTTTCTATTGATATGCACCAACCTAATCATATAAAGAACAATGTTACCTTGGATATTTGTGCATTATGTAAGACCTGTAGAATTGGACCGGCCCAAAGTGGACTGGTCCAATCCCCCCACTCACGCGCACATTCCGTGTGAAATTTGGGGAAGAGTTACTCCTCTCCCTAACTGTCGCTCGCGTGATATTGGGGAGGATAAACTCCTCCCTAACCGCTGCGTGGAAATAGGGGCAGCGGCAATATAAAGAGAACAAGCGGCTTGGGTTGTTTCATAGCACGCCAAAAGGAAAAAAAGAAAAGAAAAAGAGAGAGAGAGAGAGAGAGGAGAGAGAGAGAGACAAGAAGAAGAAGAAGAAGAAGAAGAGAGAATAGTGGGAAAGCAAAGTCCTTCATCGTCAGGATATCGTTGGATGCTAAGAAAGAGAGCTGAAGGGGCAACTAGCGTAACAGGGAGGAGTTAAATTTGAGTCGTCAGTGAGGGATTGTTAGCCAAATTGTGAAGTAAGAATTCTCCTACATAATTTTTATCGGTATTGTATAAATAATAATTATTGATTTTTGATGATTTATTGGTGAATTATGGATTTCGTGCTGTTTTCTGATTCTTGTTTGGTTTGGTTGATGAATATTGCCTAATTATGATTTATAAAAATTTTATTGTCATGGTTGAGTTGTGATGCATTGATATGCATGCCATGTGTTGGTTGTGATACATGAGTGCATGATGGTTGATACTCTAGGCTGGCCATGTGAGAGCCTTGCCATAGGCTAGAAATATGGTAGTGTTGCTAGTCACAGGCTGGAGTATGACAATGTGGACCCCACCACAGGCTGAAAATATGGTAGTATTGTCCGTCATAGGCTGGAGTGTGACAGTTGCCCCGCCACGGGCTGGAACGTGGTTATGGTAGTTTAGAGCTGAAAACCAGATGAATTTGGATCCAATATATGATAGTTTAGAGCTCGGAGCAAGACGTTTTAGGGCTTTCATTGATTCTCAGCTTGTCTCTGGGCAAGTTGCTGGGGAGTACGAGGCTCGAGATCCAACCATGTCTCGTTACCTGTGTAAGGTCCAATCCCAGGCCTCCCATTTTGCTTACTTCGTATCAGTTACATTCCCAGATGAGAGAACGCCAGAGCTGATGCATTGTCCCGTTTGGCCACCTTGGCCGACGGGACCTTGAGAAGAACGTATGTGGAGCACCTGAAGGTCCCAAGCATCGAAGATGCAGAAGAGACCCTACCGGTCGTGAAGAACCCTCTTAGATGGACACTTACATCCGGTATCTTATCGATGGCACCCTCCCCGAAGACCCTGCTGAGGCCAAGCTGCTTAAGCGATGAGCGCCTAAGTTTTTGATGATGGACAGGCGGCTCTACTGAAGACCATTCTCATACCCGGTCCTCAAGTGCGTGACCCCATGGAAGTTGATTACATCCTGTGGGAGATCCATGAGGGCATTTGTGGAGTCATCTGGGGGCAGAGCACTGGCATACAAAGCTCTACGCCAAGGATACTATTGGCTGATGATGAAGGAGGACGCCCGAGCTAGTTCAAAAGTGTGACAGCTACCAACGACATGCCAACATCCAGCGGCAGCCGACTTCTCGGCTGAGCCCCCTAGTGCCCCCCTGGCCTTTTGCTCAGTGAAGGATGGACATCCTGAGACCGTTTTTCCCAGCCTCTGGCCAGCGCAAGTTTCTGCTGGTAGCCATCGACCACTTCACCAAATGGATCAAGGCCGAGGCGCTGGCTAAGATCACCGAGGGCAAGTTGAGATCCTTTTCCTGAAGTCTATAATATGTCGGTTCGGACTACCACATACCCTCGTCACCGACAATGGCCGACAGTTCGACAACGCACCCTTCAGGGATTCTGCACCGAGCTGGGCATTCATCAGCGGTTCACCTCTGTTAGTCACCCTCAGACCAATGGCAGCCGAGGTGACAAACCGCATCATCTTCTAAGGACTTAGGGTATGGCTAGACGACTTCAAGGGAGATGGGTGGAGGGCTCCCCAACGTGCTGTGAGCCTACCACATGACGCTGCGGCGGGCTCCTACGGGGGAGACTCCCTTCAGCCTCGTCTTCGGGTCTGAGGCTATCATCCCTGTGGAGATCGGCATCCCGAGCCCCGACGGAGTCTTACGACGAGAAGGACAACTCAAACCAGTTATGAGCCAACCTCGCCCTTGTGGAGGAGGTACGTGACCGAGCGCAACTCCGGATGGCTGCCTATCACAGCAGACCGCCAGGTATTACAATGCTCATGTCCGCCCCAGAACATTTTTGCCAGGAGACCTAGTCTTCAGACGGGCCAAAGTCTTGAAGCCGACGGAAGGAGGCAAATTGTCGCCAAATTGTGAAGGACCCTATCGAGTCACCGAAACCCTCCATCATGGAGCATACCGAATCGAAGGACTAGATGGAAGTCGCTCCCTCGGACTTGGAACTTTGATAACCTCCATCGGTACAACCAGTAATGTATCCCTTCTTTACATTGGGTTAGGTGTTTGCATTCCTTTGGACTCACCTGTCCATGTCTTATATTAATAAAAGTGTGTTCGAGTAACTCATCTTTTCAGCCAAAGCCCGAGGCCAGCTCGGCACTTCAAGCCCATGTACCATCGGCACTCAAAAGCCCAAAGTCAGCTCGACACTTCAAGCCCGATGTACCATCGGCACTCGAAAGCCCAAGGCCAGCTCGACACTTCAAGACTGATGTACCACTGGTACTCAAAAGCCCAAGGCTAGCTCGACTCTTCAAGACCGATGTACCATCGGCACTCAAAAGCCCAAGCCAGCTCGACACTTCAAGACCGATGTACCATCGGCACTCAAAAGTCCGAGGCCAGCTCCGTACTTCAATCCCGATGTACCATCGGCACTCAAAAGCCCCAGGCCAGCTCGGCACTTCGAGCCCGATGTATCATCGGCACTCAAAAGCTCGAGGCCAGCTCGACACTTCAAGACCAATGTACCATCACACTCAAAAGCCAAGGCCAGCTTGGCACTTCAAGACGATGTGCCATCGGTACTCGAAAGCCCGAGGCCAGCTCGGCACTTCAAGACCGATGTACCATCGGCACGAAAGCCCGAGGCCAGCTCGCACTTCAAGACCGATGTATCATCGGCACTCGAAAGCTCGAGGCCAGCTAGGCACTTCAAGACAGATGTGCCATCGGTACTTAAAAGCCCGAGGCCAGCTCGACACTTCAAGCTCGATGTACCATCGGCACTCAAAAGCCCGAGGCCAGCTCGGCACTTCAAGACCGATGTACCATCAGCACTCAAAAGCCCGAGGCTAGCTCGGAACTTTGAGCCCGATGTACCATCGGCACTCAAAAGCCCGAGGCCAGCTTGGCACTTCAAGATCGATGTACCATCGATACTCAAAAGCCCAAGGCCAGCTTGGCACTTCAAGCCCGATGTACCATCGGCACTCAAAAGCCCGAGGTCAGCTCGACACTTCAAGACCGATGTACCATTGGCACTCAAAGGCCCGAGGCCAAATCGGCACCAAGGCCCTGTCTTGGCGTAGCAGGCTCACCGCGAGGCTCGTACCCATGCATTGACCTCGGGTTCACCAAGGGGAGCTCCAAGTTCAACCTCACCGCCCTCACTAGGGTTCGGCCCTACATAGCAGCTAAGTCGTGGATTTTCTCATGGTGAGCAGACAGACACTATGCCCCAGTGCCGACGCAGCCCCTAAGGGTCCTACACGGCAAACTGAAAGGAAAGTTACTACACTACGTTAATGAAGGCAGATTTCAAAAAAATTTTTTACTTCTAAGTGTTTACAAAATACTGACCAAGTCGGACTTCAATACAGAAGGAAAGAAAAAATACAAGGGGTCAGGGGTCAGTTGCACCAGGCTCGCCTTCGGATGGTGCCCTCTCGGACACCTCGTTCGGCTCTATCTCCATGGTGCCGGAGAGACCAAGGACTCTGGCCACCTTCTCCCAGCAATCTCAGAATCCCTAGAGATAGATGTTGGCGAAGGCATCGTCCAGTTCATCCGTAAAGCTGGCAGACTGGCGGAACTCATCCACCGCTTCAGTGGCCCTCCTCTCGGCAGCAGCCTCCGCCCTGCGGGCTTTGGCCTCTTCCTCCGCAGCGTGGGAGACAACCCTCCTCGCTGCCTCCTCAGCGTGCTCTGCCCTCTCCTTGGCCGCCTGGACTGCAGAAGTGAGCTCGTCGATACGACGGTCTCTATCGGTGATGGCCCCTATCGCATCCCTGAGCTGGTTCAAGGCTGCCCGGGTGCTCGGCCTCAGCGGCCACTTGGCTGGTGGCCTCCTCAAGCTCGGTGGCCCGTTTGGTCCTCGCTGCCTCCAGGGCCGCCTCCGCCCTCTTGGCTCGGGCCCGAGCCTCAGCAGCTTCCGCTAGCCTGGCAGAGGACGATCTCCCCTGGTTGATCATGGCCACCAAGGAGTTCGCCGACTGCGCTAAAAAATATGTTAGTACAGGGCCAGTTGGATGTCAAAAGCTAAAGTCATGCTAGATACTTACCCGGATGAGTGCCACGAAGGCCACCCTGAAAAAGGCCGAGGCTCCCAACTAGCTGAGCTCCTCCTGGAACTCGGGAAGGATGATTTGGGAGATGAGCCACTCCGCCCGGCGCCCATAGTTCATCGTGGAGGGCCAAGAAGGGATCCCCCCGGCCTCGCCTCCCTCAATGGCCTTGGCTGGCTTGGGCGCAGCGTGTGCTGGGCTGGGAGCCGCTGGCACTTCCTCCATTGGCGGCCCCACCGCTGCCAAAGAGCCCTCGCTCGGGCTCGGCTCCGCCTCCGGCCGAGTTGGTTCGATGGCTGGGACTGTGGGCTCCGCTGCTACAGCCCCCTCGGCCCTCGCTCCCTCCGGGGGATGTTGGTCGTGAGGTTGATGGCGGGGCCAACCACCGACTCTTTATGCTCCGAGGGTGGAGGGGAACGTGCCGAGGGTCAGCTTGGGGCCAGGGTTCGCTGCCTCCCGCTCAGTCCCTCGGCACCCTCGAGGGCCCTCTTCCTCTTTGTAGCAGCTTTCCTGATGGCATGGATAGGAATCTCCATCACTGTGCGAGTCACCGGTCGGAGTTAGTAAAAAAAAAAGAAAAAAAAGAAAGAGAGAACAGAAAAATAGGCTAAGGGTCGGATTTGCAGCTGCTCACCTCTCCGAGAGGAAACGCCCGTGAGCCGGAGGTTGTCCTCCGACAAAAGTTGGTTGCACCCGGGAACCTCGGCTGTCAGCAGCTGCCCTAGTGCTTCCCTGTCCCCTGGGGACACTGACAAGTTTTTGTTTGGCCTAAGGTCCAGATCTCCCCACCTCGGCTTTACTCCCTCGAGGTCAGCAAAAAAGAAGTGGACTTTCATCACTTAACAGAAGAACGAAGGCCAAATTTGAGGGCTTGGCCGGGCCGAGGCTGGAACAGCCACCAGCCCGACTGTTGTCAGAGGGTATAGAAGTATCGAAGAGAGAGATCCCGGGCTCAATGCCATGAAAGTGGCAGAGTACTATGAAGCCACAGATGGTCCGAACAGAGTTTGGAACCAACTGGGTAGGGGTCAAGGAGTAGCGATCAAGGAGATTGAGAAAGAAAGGGTGATAGGGTAGGCAGAGACCTACCCTAAGGGAGACCTCGTAGACAGCAATCCTACCAGGTCGGAACGAGACTACCCTATCGTCGGGAGTTAGAAGGAAAAGTCCTATGTCGCTAGGGATCTGATAACGGGCCCTGATGTTAGCCAGGTCTTGGCCGTTACCATGGAGGCGGTTCCCATCGGGGATTCCATTTCCACCCTCGAGGAGGTGCCGACGGTCGCCGGGTAACTCCTGGTAGGAGCCCAGCCGGCGACCAGCTGTTGGGAGAGAGGAACATGATCCTCGGAGGGTGGAGGAGGAGGACCATGAAGGAGCGGGAGATGGAGAGGCGTGAAGCCTCGAGGAAGAAATCTGGTCCTCGGAGCGGCAGTGGAGGACCAGGATGGAGAAGAAGCCATGAGAACTAAAAATGGAGCTGGAAATGATCAAGGAACTGACTGGATCATAAAAGAAGAGTAGCAGGAACGAGTTCTCGGAGGAAGACGAAGTCGGGAGAGCTGAAGGAAGTAGACAATCTCAGAACAGAACGACCAGATTCGAAGTTTCCCCCGACTTATCAGTTTCAAATCGTTCCGCCTTACCTAACCGGCATGTGAGACGCTTCACCTTCGGCCAATAGCGAGGCATCGCTGATGTCAGCGCCATGATAGCAATGATGGCGGTAGCTTCTTGCAGGCCCCGAGAGGACACTCCTGTTTTGAGGCTGATCTCGCAGATATGACGGTTGGCAGGGGGTGGTGATGCTTCAGCGTCCAAGTCACCCGCACAAAGGAATCGCTGTACCCAGGACACGTGCCCTTCAGCAATTGGCGGCACGACAGGATCAGCCACTGGAGAACTTACATCCCTTTCGCCTTACAGGGGTGGGCCCGCATCGTCTCAGGGGTGAGGGGGCATCTGATGTGGCTGATCAAACTTGTTAGGATTAACGGAGAAAGCAACTGACGGAACCCCCGCTTCAGCCTCCGAGTCCCCTTGGCTTTGGCCTCTGAGGCCCCTTCATCCTCCGAAGTCCCCTTGGCCTCGGACCTGGAGTCCCCTCGGCCTCGGACCTCATGTCCCCTCGGCCTCAGACCTCATATCCCCTCGGCCTCGGATTTGGAGTCCCCTCGGCCTCGGACCCCATGTCTCCTTGACCTCGGACCTCAAGTCCCCGTTACCTCGAGCTGCCTGACACTGCCACGTGGCCCACTAACTATCTGCAACTGCGCGTGACCACAACCCGTAACGGCACACGCCTGATACTACTAGGCCCACCTGCCACCTGCGGCGCCACGCCTGGTAGGTGGCTAGCGGGGCAAGACACCTTAACATGTAGTATCGGTTGCGATCTATCCATGTCAGTCTGACCACCTGTCCGCTACCAGATAACAACACATCGGGATTAGCCACTTTCTAGAAGCAGGAAAGGGGACATTCGAAAAGGTATAAAAACCTACACTCACAACGAGAAAATGATCTGAACTCAAGTTCTCTAGCTATTTCCTATTAGCTCTTTTTCTTGACTGTTCCAAGTCGCTTACTTGAGCGTCGGAGGGTCCTCACCGGTGCAACCGGTCTCTGGGACTTTTTTGTAGGAGCTTTTCGAGAAGAAGGATCTTCGTTTCCCGACATTAGAGGAACGTAACTTGGTGGCAACAGTTGGCAAGTATTAGCACTTTCGATTTCTTAAGCAAAAACAAAACTCTTTTGCAAGTAGTCTGAAATACCTTGTCATATTTTATTAACATAAGAATCAGTAGCTGAAGATATCTTAGTGTTTTCTAATCTGAAAACCTGATTAGAGGACTCATCTGAAAAGCCATCCCTTTTTGAGAAATAAGGTGGTAATACCATTGCTAATGTTTGAACGCTAGATTATTCCCAAGAGCACAACTTCAGGAGGGGCGCCAGCATTCGATTTCTAAGCACTCTCATAGCATCTGAATGCATGGATCTTCACACCTGCCTCTTACCCAATTCTTCTTTTTTTGCAATCTTGTTTACTATTAACATATCACCTCTGAATCAAGTAAATAAAGTAGAACAACCATAAATTTACTGTCATTTGAACGTAAGTTGCAATTCTTAGCCTCATAGATTTAGATAGATGGCGATATTGTTAGAGATCTATCAATGATCTACACAAAAATATTGTATAGAAATAATAGACATGATCAATGTATTACCTCCAGCCATTATTTATGATCTACCTCTCGAGAATCTGATATCTAGATCTTAATCTACCTCTCTTCCGATACGGATCTTGATCTAGTTGAGTGCTTCCAATTAACGAGCAATCGCACAACGATGGTGTATGCTCAGGATTTGCTCTTGATCAGGGACCCAATCTCTCTAGCTTCTTTATGGTTTTCTCTCGTATGATGTTGTGTTATCGAAAACCTTAGAAGTGATCTCTATTATAGAGATTTTCTTAACTCTCTTTCACCGCCCACTCCCATCAAAGTAGGCATTTTAAATTTCAAATTTTAAAAGAGATATGTTTATCACTCATTAACTCGTGGATGGCTATCGTTGAGAATTATCTGCAAAAGATTAAGTTATATCGCAATAAAATAGGACCATCTACCAAAACAAGATACTACATTCTTCCACTTGGTCCGCATATTTTATTTTAATCCATAATTCTCAACACTGAATAAGAAACCAAATATATGAATCATAGCAATAGGTCCTCTATAATTGAGTATTATCTTCTATGTATTACAATGCATTCAATTTCTTTACCACTATTCTAAATGTGACAACATAACATAATGAATAAACCATATGTTTATTCAGAGTACAAAAGAAAATTATGTCATTTCTCGAAAGTCAAATAATGTGTACACCTAAATGAGAAATAAACAAATAATTGAAATAAGAGTTTCTTTGTACAAATTGTTATTTATGCAATTATATCATGGAACCAACTCCCATTCGTACCACATGATCCTTAAAATTCTTAATTGGCATGCCTTTAGTCAAAGGATCAGCTATCATCAATTCAGTGCTAACGTGTTCTATGACCACTTTATTTTCTTTAACATGTTCTCTTATGGCTAAATACTTAATGTCGATATATTTACTTCGACTACCACTCTTGTAATTTTTAGCCAAAAATATAGCAGCTGAATTGTCACATTACAGTTTAATTGGTCTAGCAATAGAGTCAACAATTCTAAGCCCTGAGATGAAACTCTTCAACCATACACCTTGCAATGTAGCCTTAAAATAAGCAACGAACTCCGCTTCCATAGTAAAGGTACCAGTCAAAGTCTGCTTTGCACTCCTTCATGATATGGCTCCACCAGCTAGCATAAATATAAATCATGATATTGATTTTCGAGAATCAACGCAGCCAACAAAGTTTGAATCTGAGTAACCCTCTATCTCCAAATGATCATTTCGTTTATACGTGAGCATGTAGTCCTTGGTCCCTTGAAGATACCTCATGACCTTTTTAGCAGCTCTCCAGTGGTCTAAACCTGGATTACTCTGATATCTTCCTAACATTCCTACTGCAAATGCAATGTCAGGTCTTGTGCAAATCTGAGCATACATTAGGCTTCCAACAGCTGAAGCATATGGAATGTTGTGCATCTGTTCCCGTTCAAGTTCATTTTTAGGGCACTGGTTCAAAGTGAACTTGTCACCCTTCACTATAGGTGCAACACTTGGTGAACAATTTTTCATCTGAAATCTCTCCAAGACTTTATTGATATAAGTTTCTTGAGACAATCCTAAAATGCCTCGAGATCTTTCTCTATGGATCTTAATGCCAATGACATAAGATGCCTCACACATTTCTTTCATATTAAAATTCTTGGAGAGAAATTGTTTCACCTCATGTAGCAACCCTTTATCATTGGTTGCAAGTAGAATGTCATCCACATATAAGACTAAGAAATAAATTTTGCTCCCACTAACCTTCTGGTATATACATTGATCCATGATGTTCTCTTCAAAACTAAAGGAAGAGATCACATCATGAAATTTTAAATACCACTGACGTAAGGCTTGTTTCAATCCATATATAGATTTCTTAAGCTTGCAAACCAAATGCTCACTATCACCAGAGAAAAATCCTTTAGGCTATTTCATGTAATCCTCTTCCTCTAGATCTCCATTAAGGAATACACTTTTCACATCCATTTGATGTAACTCAAAATCAAAATAAGCTACCAATGCCATAATTATTCGAAGAGAATCTTTCTTGGATACAGGAGAAAATGTCTTCGTGTAGTCGATTCCTTCCCTCTGATTGAACCCTTTGGCAACGAGTCTTGCTTTATATCTCTCAATGTTGCCTTGTGAGTCTTTCTTTATTTTAAAGACCCATTTACATCCAATGGCTTTTACACCATTAGGCAACTCAACAAGATCCCAGACTCGATTAGATGCCATAAATTCCATCTCGTCCTTCATGGCATTGTACCACAAGTTTGATTCCTTAGAACTCATGGCTTGTGAAAATGTTTCAGGATCATTTTCAGCTCCAATGTTATAGTCAGATTTATGTAGATACACAATATAATCATTAGGAATTGCTGGTTTCTTTATTCTAGTTGATCTTCTTAATGTTGTGTCAATGACCTATTGAGGAGTATCTTGCACAACTAATTGTTGTTAAACAATATGATCTTCTAGATTATCATCAGCTTGTGAAATCTCAATGACTGGTTGTTGAGCACTTATTTGAGTTTGAGGAGTGCTATAAATAAAAACCAATCCCTCACTTGAAGTGGAAGCTGGAATATCTGAATGATCTTTCTCAGAAGAAGCCAAATACTAAGATTGATCACTCCCACTGATCAAGTCATTCTCAAGAAATTTTGCATTTCTTGATTCCATAATCCTAGTGCTGCGAGATGGACAATAAAATCTATAACCCTTGGACTTCTCAGCATATCCAATAAAATATCCACTAATAGTCCTTGGGTCTAGTTTCTTTTCTTGTGGATTATAAACTCTTACTTCAGATGGGTATCCCAAACACGTATATGTTGCAAACTTGGTTTCCAACCTTTAAATAACTCAAATGGCGTTTTGGAAACAGCTTTGGTTGGAACCCGGTTTAATATATACACAGCCGTTTTAAGAGCTTCAGTCCACAAGGATTTAGGTAGGTTGGAGCTGACAATCATGCTCCTTACCATGTCCAATAATGTTCGGCTCCTCCTTTCAGCTATACCGTTTTGGTCAGGAGACCCCGGCATGGAGTATTGTGCAATAATTTTATTTTCTTCAAGAAACCAAGCAAACGGACCAGGTGTTTGTCCATTCTCAGTGTATCTACCATAATATTCTCCATCTCTATCTGACCTCACGATCTTAATTTGCTTGCCGCATTGTTTTTCTACTTCTGCCTTAAATACCTTAAAGGCATCTAATGCTTCATTCTTATTATGAAGCAGATAGAGATACATATATCGTGAATAGTCATCAATAAATAAGATGAAGTATCTCTGACCATACGAGTCCATATCTGAACTACATATATCCGTATGTATGATCTCTAGTATTTCTGAACTTCTCTTGGCATCTTTCTTGGACTTGTTAGTTTGCTTTCCTTTATGCAGTCCACACAAGTGCCAAAATCAGTAAAATCAAGAGTATCAAGTACTTCATCTTTTACTAATCTTTTAATTATCTCAATGGAGATGTGACCTAATCTCCAATGCCACAAAATAAAGGAATTCTCATTCATAACATATCTTTTCATACCGGTTTGGGCGTGCATCACATTATAGGAGGTATTATTTTTTAAATTAATTTGGAAAAGATTATCGGACAATGTTCCATTCCCAATAAGCTTAGATTTATAAAATAAATCAACAAAGCTTTTATTAAAAATAAAGGAATATCCTGTGAATACAAGTCTTGACACTAAAATCAAATTTCTAGAGAAACTTGGAATATAAAAAGTATTTTCCAAATCTAAAATAAAACCAGAATCTAAAATAAGTATGCACGTCCCAATTGCTTCCACATGTGAACCTATCATGTTTTCTGAATAGATGCTTTGTTCACTTCCCAATGGTTTCCTTTGATTTAGAAAACCCTGCAAGGTATTTAAAACATGGATTATAGAACCAGAATCAATCCACCATGTGCTATGACATATAACCAAATTGGATTCATAACATACGAATGAGGTTAGAGTACCTTTCTTATCAAGCCAAGCCTTGAATTTGAGGCAATCCTTCTTTATATGCCCTTTCTTCTTGCAAAAGAAGCACTTGGACTCCTCTTGTCTTCTGTATGGATGGGTACTTTACCCTTTCCTTTGTGTTTGGCTTTAGTAGCTTTAGTCTTTCTCTGAGTGGCTAAATATACACTTTCTCCCATTTCCAAAATCAACCTCCTTTCCTCTTGAACACACATGGTCAAAAGTTCATTAATTGACCATTTGTCCTTATGTGTGTTGTAAGATATTTTGAAGGGACTATACTGCAATGTGAGTGAATTCAAAATAAAGTGCACTAAGAAAAATTCTGACATCTCAACCTCTAGGGATTTCAACTGAGCCGCAATGTCCCTCATCTTCATGATGTGCTCACGCACACCTCCAACAGTAGTGAGTTTCATTGATGACAATTTTATCATTAGGGTGCTAGCCAGTGCCTTATCTGAAGACTCAAATTGTGCATCAATAGCCTTCAGAAGTTCCTTGACATTTTTGCACTCAGAAATTGAACCACGTATACTAGCAGAAATCTTAGTACATATGAATATCGTACTGAGGCGATTGGATCGCTCCCATAGTTCATACGCAGCAATCTCAGCCTGAGTGCTAGTAGATGTAAGCGAATGTGGTTCATCTTTCCTGATAGCATAGTCAATATCCATGCACCCTAGTTGAAGAAGAATTCTTTCCTTCCATAATTTATAATTATCACCACTTAATTTGGGAACATCACATTTCATATCAGAAATATTAACAGGCAAAATAGCTGCATAAAAATAAAAATCATGTTCATATAACTGAATTTGAGGCATATAACTTAATGTTATGTCTTACCAATGTAAACATTCAAGAACATGAATCAATAACATATAATAAGTACCTATGGGCTAAGTTATTATACTTAAATAGACTTATTAACTTAATGATGTGACTAATAAATTATATTCCTTTCTTAATTCGTGTGGGTAATTAAGAAAATAATTTGTTATCCCATCCTAATTAATTATATCAATGCAATAAAAATTCATGTGGGATAAGATTCATTGTATTAATATAATTAATCATAATTAATGTCATCTAACCTTATGTGATCTTTGCAACTCAATATATAATTTTAATTAATTAAAGATGCTATGGCTACTCCTCAATTAATCTAAATAATATTGATCACATGACATTTGAACTCCATTATATGCATATAGATTAACCAATTTAGCATGATTATTAGGTAGTGATCTTAATCAACATGATATTTCCAAATCAAGATTTGAATTAATCAAATTGGCTAGGCCAGTAGAAGAGAGGTGGGGGTCCCCCGTTGCTTTCCTTAGGTCAGTCAACGGAACCAATTAAGTAACCACGATCTCTTCATTTTTTTAGACACCAATTGACTAATCAAACCTGAAAAGGATTTGCACTGTGATTTTTCACACTACCACCAAATATAATTTTATTCATGCATAACATAAAATCTAATATGCAAAACAGGAGATAGCATATCAATCATCTATTTAATACTTTTTCAAAATTATCATCTTAAGAAAATTTTTTATCAATTAAAATACATCCGGTCATAGCTCATTATTCCTTTGGGCCAGTCTATGCAAAACCATAGGCATAGAGACTCAAGAGGCATATTTTAATACAAAAAATTTAAATTTAAGAAACAAATGATAAATCATATCACATAACATTAAATAGATAATAGCATGCATTTAAAATTTAACCAAATGAATAAGGTACTATTTTATTCTTTTCTTTTCAAAAATCACATGAAAGTTAAAAAACGTGCGTTCAAATGGGCTAGATAATAAATTAAATCATATCCTAAATTTCTTTATCCATATCATCTCTCGTTATACTGCATGAGAGAAGAAAAGGCACTTCTAAAAATTACGGAAGAAATTTCAACAACTATATCATCTCCCAGCGGCCAAGCATAAAAATAGGAAGAAAAACAGCTCAAAACCTTTTTTTTTTAATATACGGCTGAAATCATGTTTTTTCATAAAAATCTGTGCTTTAACCGTAAGCATAAAAGCTTTTTTTAATGTTCGTGAGAAACCCAAAAAATTCGTAAGCGAGAAAACCGAAAATGCATGGAAAAAGAAAAGTTTTCTAAAAATAGAAAAAAAAACAGCTCAAAACCTTTTTTTTTAACCTTTTTGTTATATCCGTGAACAGATCCATGACGTTCACCCACCCCACAGTGGTTTGAACTTGGGAAGCTCGGTTTCAAAGCTAAATCTTAATTACTACAACAAATCCCAAGTTCTCATCTTATTTATGAATTTTTTTTATTTAAATCATACCTAAGAATAAAAGAAAATAAATTCCGATGATCACGAATAATCTTCTAGGCGATCTATTAACACTTCTGGTACGTAGGTAGTTGATCAAACATACCAAGGTACTATCAGTAGTCTCCCTTTTAGTATGTCCCTAATATCCCTACCACACGCCCGTTGGATCAAATAATCCAGGGTACTACCAGTAGCCTTCCCTTTGGACTATCCCTATGTGAGAGAAATAGAGACCAAGAATGCCTACGAACAATGAGATAATAAGTTATTCTAAAAGATTTAATTAGATTCCAAAATAATTAAATCTCAAATAATGGAAACACTTACAACAAAATAAGACAGAGGTGTTGAGGCTCTGATACCAACTGTTAGAGATCTATCAATGATCTACACAAAAAAAATGTATAGAAATAATAGACATGATCAATGTTTTACCTCCAGCCATTGTTTATGATATACCTCTCGAGGATATGAAATCTAGATCTTGATCTACCTCTCTTCTGATACGAATCTTGATCGAGTTGAGTGCTTCCAATCAACGAGCAATCGCACAATGATGGTGTATGCCCTCAGGATTTGCTCTTGATCAGAGACCCAATCTCTCTGACTTCTTTATGGTTTTCTCTCGTATGATGTTGTGTTATCGAAAATCTTAGAAGGGATCTCTATTATAGAGATTTTCTTAACTCCCTTCCACCACCTACTTCCATCAAAGGCATTTTAAATTTTAAATTTCAAAAGAGATATAGTTATCACTCATTAACTAGTGGATTGCTATTGTTGAGAATTATCTGTAGAAGATTAAGTTATATCGCAATAAAATAGGATCATTTACCAAAATAGGATACTATAGATATTGCTTACCGGAAGTCACCTAAGAAACCTCTCAAAAATCTCACATGTTAAGGAGGGTATTCCAGGGTCAGGAGCCAGGACCAAGTTTTACAGCCGATTTTTTTCCCTTTTCTTTGGATTAAAAAATCCTACATAACCAGAAGTAAGCCTCCCCCCGCTCCAAACCCTAATGAAGGCACCATTCGAGCTCAGGTCACACTACACCATCAAAAGATTACGAGGATATAATTCATAATAACATTAAGGCTTAAAACTTAACTCAACTCATCTAAGCCTTTTCTCAACTACATGGGGTTGGCTACATGAATCTGCTTTCTCCATTCTGCTCTATTTAGAACTAAATTGATACTCAAATTATAAATAGTTATATTTCTTTTAATTATTTTTGTTCATATTAGTTTAGGTCTACCTCTACCCCTATCATTATCCTGAATTGTTAAAAGATCATTCTTTCTAACTGGAGCATCTAAAGGTTTTTCTTGTATATGTCCAAACCATTGTAATCGATTTTCTCTCATTTTATCTTCAATTGAGGCTATTCCTATTATTTCTCGTATATGTTTATTTCTAATTCTATCTTTTAAAGTTTTACCTCATATCCATCTTAGCATGCACATTTCTGTTACACTTAATTTATTTATATGTTGTTACAGTATTGCCTAACACTTTGTTTCATATAGCATAGCTGGTCTAATAGCGATTTTATAGAATTTTTTTTTAATTTTAATGGGATACATCGATCATACAATACTTCCAAAGCACTTCTCCACTTAATTCATTCTGCTTTAATTCTATGATTCACATCTTCACCTATTTCACGTTCTTACTGGATAATTGATCTTAGATACCTAAATTTTTTACTCTTGAGTATCTTTTGGCTTGTAATCTTCATTGTCTTTTTATTATATTTTATTTTTATTAAAATTATATTTCATGTATTAAGTTTTAGTTCTACTAATCTTGAAACCCTGATATTCTAAAGCCTCTCTTTAAATCTCTAACTTGGCATTTAATTTAGATTTAGTTCCATCAATCAACACTATATCATCTACAAATAGCATACACCATGGGATATCATCTTGAATATGTTTGGTTAATTCATTTATAGCTAATATAAAAAGCTAATCTTCATTGTCTCTTTATTTATATTTTTATTTCTATTAAAATTATATTTTATGTATTAAGTTTTAGTTCTACTCATCTTGAAACCCTGATATTCTAAAGCCTCTCTTCAAATCTCTAACTTAGCATTTAATTTAGATTTAGTTTTATCAATCAACACTATATCATCTGCAAATAGCATACACCATGGGATATCATCTTGAATATGTTTGGTTAATTCATTTATAGCTAATATAAAAAGATAATCTTCATTGTCTCTTTATTTGTATTTTTATTTCCATTAAAATTATATTTCATGTATTAAGTTTTAGTTCTACTAATCTTGAAACCCTGATATTCTAAAGCCTCTCTCCAAATCTCTAACTTAGCATTTAATTTATATTTAATTTCATTAATCAATACTATATCATCTGCAAATAGCATATACACCATGGGATATCATCTTGAATATGTTTGGTTAATTCATCTATATCTAATATAAAAAGATATAGACTTAAGAAAAATCTTTGATGTAAACCTACAGTAATTGAAAACTTGCTAGTTTCTCCTATTGTTATTTTAACAATAGTTATCTATCATACATATCTTTTATCAATTATATATATCTTTTGGTAACTCATTTTTTTCTAAAACTCATCATATTATTTTTTCAGGTACTTTATCATATGCTTTTTTTAAATCAATTAAGACCATATGAAGATCTTTTTTTCTCTCCTATACCTCTCCATCAATCTTCTTAATAAATAAATAGCTTACATGATCAATCTTTTAGGCATAAATCTAAATTGATTATTTGACACCAAAGTTTCAGCTCTTATTCAATTTTCTATTACTCACTCTCATAATTTCATTATATGACTCATCAACTTAATCCCTCTATAATTTGCACAGTTTTGAATATCTCTTTTATTTTTGTATGAGTATTAATATATTTTTTCTTCAATCATCCGATATTTTTTAATTGCTATAATCCTGTTAAATAAATTGGTTAACCACATGACTTCAATTTCTTTTAATCTTTTTCAAACCTCTACAGAGATTGCATCTGGCTCTAATGTCTTTGCATTTTTCATTTTACTCAAAGCCTTTTAATCTCAAGCGTGCTAAATTTATATAAAAAAATTATTTATTACTCCTAGGTTATCGCATCCTTCTATCCTTAAATTTATTAAATTATTTTTATTTAATAATTTTTTAAAATAAATTTTTATCGTTCTTTTATCTCTTCTTCTTTTACTAAGATCCTTTCATCTTCATCCTTAATACATTTAATATAGTCAAGATCTTTTGTTTTCTTATCTCTTAGTTTTGCTAGTTTATATATAGTCTTTTCATCTTCTTTCATATCTAGTCTATTATATAAATCATTATAAGCTTTAAGTTTGGCATTACTTATCATTTTTTTAGTTTCTTTCTTTACATCCTTATACTTTTTAAGACTTTCTTCATTCCTAGCCTCTTGCCAAATTTTATAGTTTGTCCTTTTAAGCTTGATAACAGCTTGAACTTTCTCGTTCCTTCATCAAGTTTTCTTTCTTAATAGTTCTACTCCTTTTGATTCTCCTAAAACTTTTTTGCTATATTTTTTTATGCATTTAGTTGATTTTTTTCACATTAAGTTGGGATCACTATCTATATTTGTGATCATTTTTCTTACTAACTTTTCTTTAAATAATTCTAGTTTTCCTCCTTTCAAATTTCACCATTTAATTTTGGATTAATAATTTTACGTTTTACTCTATATTTCATTTTTATCCATATGTCTTCTACCATTATCCTATATTGTGAAGTTAAACTTTCTTTTGAAATAACTTTACAATTTTTGCATGTTATTTTATCCACCTTTCTAGTAATGAAAAAGTCTATTTGACTTTTATTATATCCACTTTTAAATGTTATTAAATGTTCAGCTCTCTTTTTGAAAAGTGTTTGAAATCATACGCCACTACAAAATCTAATATGCTCACACTGGTTTTATTCCTATCTCCAAATCCATGCCCTCATGTATCGTTTCATATCTATCCACCTATTTACCTATATGTCCATTAAAATATTCTCTCATATATCTTTTTTTTATAATATTTCTTATATTACTTCATATATGTCTTTCAAAAATTATATCTTAATTCATTGATCTAATCCTACATGTGATGCATATGCACTAATTATATTAATTATATTATTCTTAATTATAAGTTCTAGTAATATAATTCAATCTTTTTTTAGTCATCTTAATAACATATTTTTTAAAATTTTAGTTTATAAATATTTTTAGTTTATTTTTATTTTTCTATTTTTAAATATTAAGGCTTAACAAAAGATTTATACGTTACATCTTTTCATCTGCAAACTAAGTTTTGTTTTCTAGTTGGGAAACCTTTTTTCTTCATCATCATTACATGCACTGGCGGAGAGCTCACAGCAGTTGACTTGACGTACCAAGTTCCCCACTAGAAAGGCCAGCAATGGCATGGTGGTCGTGGAGATCGATTTTATTTTTTTTTTGGGTTGCTGTTGTTGCTTGGGTGGAGGGTGGGAACAGAGGTGCTTCCTCCTACGATAATCATCATTAAACCGGCAAAACATGGTTGGATGGTGTCGACTTTTCTAAAGCTCATGGAGGTAATCATGCTCACTGTCAGCATTAACCTATTTTGATTAAGGGACTTTTGCAACTACATCCCTCATCAATATCATATTTACATACAAAATTTCTGAAACCATTTCCGTGAACGATTTGAGAAGCACTGCTTACCATTCAAATTTCAAAGCATCAACATGCAGGAGAAACCACGTGCTAAGCGTAGTTGAACCTGTCATTTCAATTGGTGGATGCATCAATACATTTTTCCAGGTCAAGTATATGAACACCTTTTGACCATAGCTCTTCGCAACAATCAGTTTCATGAAACCAAAAAACACAATTTACAAAAATATTGCCATTGTTAAATTACAAAAGCGTGGTTGCAAGGGGGAAAATTTAAAATTAAGAGTGATCACAAAAAGGATCCTGATTATCCAACTCAAGTTACTATTTAAATGCCATTCATGACACAGACAATGCAACAACTAGATGCCTGCTACTCTCCATCACATCGGTTTACATCATTGCCTCATTGAATTGATCTATCCATGTGCAAGGCAGTGAATGAAGAACAAAATTTTTATATATTCTCACACGCTTGATGCTGTACATGTCAAAGGGACAAACCCCTACTCCACCAAATCCCAAAGCTTGGTGCTAAAAGCCAACGTATGGAAATGCCTGTAGTCTAGTACTTGATGACATGGTGTCGCAGCCAAAGCTCGTACATTACCATGTGGAATGCATCATAAGGAACTGGAGGCGAATGCCACTCGAAGTGTTTTTGAACCTGGCAACATTCGCTATACATTCAGAATAAAAATATGGAATATATCTAGCATTTGTATCTTCTGTTGATAACACAGTGAGGTTAAAACTTCCAATTTTGTTGTAAGAACCGAAGGAGTTCCAAATTAGTGGTTGCCAATAATCTTTTACTCTTAACTGGTTTATGTTTACAACATGGTATTCAAATCAAATTACTAAGAAAACACTTTAGATACTTGGATGCTGTGTATCACTGAAAAAAAATCTACATTGTTTCCCTAGTATATTTCCATTTGTATGACAAATTTTATTAGGAAGAATTTAAGTCAACTTTTTCATGAGTCTCAGCTTTTAGCATCATGTCAAAAATTAACATAGATGATTTTAACATAGCTGATTGCCTGGGATCTGTGTCCCTAAGCCCTACTACAAGGCATTCTTGACAATCCAGGTGAGGGTCTACCCATAGACTTCTTTATGTCAGCGTCTACATATGGTTCTGCAGTTCCCAATGAACTTCAGACCATGAGGGCAAATATTGAGAAGATTCGTCATCAAAGATTTCATGTTAGTTATAAAACAATGTTTATTTGATTAAAACATGTTTATAGCTATTGTTATTTAAACAAAAGAGAAAAGATACCACATCTTAGCATTCTACTTCTAAATCGTTTTACAGACCTGCACACCTTTCTAAGACAATACACACCAGGTACCAACACCTCATTAGCATAATACAAATACAGTGAGCCCACCAGGTACCAACACCTCATTAACATAACACAAATACAGTGAGCCCTTGACTGGCACAGGTACAACACAAAATGTGCCAGTCCTTGCCACAGGATATGAGAGTGACCATTTGCTTCAGATGGCTTAGAATACCAAAGGGTATAAGAAATTTCCCTTTGCTGCTTCTTATCAACATTATACCATATCAAAACACCATATCAAGTATAATATGAATCAGTATTTGATGAACACATACTTAGCCTACTACCCAACCAATCAAAGACTAGGGTATGATAACACGGCGACAAATGGAGACTTGCAATGTAAAAGCTATATCTGAAATTAATTACTAAGCTATATCTGAAATTAATTACCAAGTCAAACAAATTATGGATCTTGGCTGCAACAAATCATGCATAGCACATAGTAACTTACCTCAACTAAAGACTTATGTAATGCAATAAATTCTTCGTGAGATATGGCCTTGAGAATAGACTTCAGCTGGTAGACATCATTCTCCTTGAGAATTAGAGAGAACTTATGCCAGTCAAGGATGTCATTGAATGGCAAGTCATAATAATTAGACAAAATTACTGAAAAAAGAAAAATGAGTACTTGTCAACAAAATGCAACCAGAAGTAGGAAACTTATGGATAGTAGTATAATCTAAAAACATATTTCAGAAGAGCCAGTAATATTGTCATACATGGTAACATGATAAAACAATACTGTAAGCATATGTGTAAATTACTATTGAGAAGACATTTAAAGATGGGGCTCTGACCAGGAATACATCCATAATGAATGGAGTCAGCTATTCGAGCACTATTAACTTGGGAGCCACCTGGACATATGCAGAACTTAGTCCTGTAAAACCGCTTTTGATATACCAACTCTCCAATAGCTCTGCTTATGCGATTATTGCTGATAGCGAGCTCAGTGTCATTCTCCCATACACGTGCTAAAATAACTCTTATCTTAGAATTCCGATGGCCAGCCCAAAATCCAAGTATTGTCCTGAAGATCACTTTAAAAAAATTTATTAGAGACAGAATTCTACAAAGACATCGTCTGAAGTTGCACGTGCTTTCTCAGAAGGCATGTACCCAGCCCAGCCAAAAGACATGAAAAAGGTTCCATTTCAAATATGTCTTTTTCTTTTTTAGAAAAACAAACATAAAAACACACCCGCTTCAGATTACAACAGAAAACTGCACACAGCTTAACCAAAGAAATCTGCATAGACCATCATCATCGTATTTACACAATGGAAGATATAAAATGAGATATATTTCATTTCCAATAATTGACTTCAGATTGCTCATCTTCATTAAATCAATCCCCTATTCACCAGAAGAGGGTCATTTTTTTTCAGCTTATAGAAATTAAACTGGCACCTAGTTCTGAATGTAGAAGTTATAGTGCATAGCATATTTCAGTTGAGTTAATCAGCTTCTACATATGAATTATCTGGAGACAGAACACAGGCAATCCTTAAGGTGAAATACATTCTCAATGTTGAGTGATATTGATATCCCCCTAGCACCAATGTCCTTCTTTTAATTTTTTATGCAAAGTTCCTGGGGAGAACAGCCGTCAATCATGAATGCATCATAGAACTGATGGAATAGAATGATATAGTTCGAGCGGTTAGCAAAGAGCAGCAAAAGTGTGGAAGATAATTGGTTGATTTTACATAAAAATGGTCGTATCAAATATGGAGAATCTTCAATGACCTGCTCATATGGTTTGGATTATAAGATGTTATCCTACTGAGGATTAATTAACATTAACAGATAAATTATAGAGAGCCCCACCATCAGTAAGCACAATTACTATTGAGTAAGGAAGGTTTCAAGTAAACGTTTCTATGCCAGAGAAACAAGGAGAAAAAACCAACCTGTTCTCTATATCATTTCCTCCTGCTGGAAGAGCAAATGGCTGCAGTACTTGAGGAAGAGCAATATCCTTGTGTGGAATATATCCAACATCATAACTTGGTGAACAGACGGCTCTGATAGAATTCTTTATAAGAAATGGAAGCCCTTCAAATGCTCTCACACCAACATCATGGCAGGTGACAAGAAAGTGATCTGCGCCTAATGTCCTATTCCAATAAGGGTATTTGCTTATTAAGCCTTCAACATAATTCTGAACTATCATTGTCATATTCTCATATGATATGCCCTGCAAAATTGAAAGTGCATTACATACAAACATATGTCAACAATTCAATCAAATGGTAACTCAAAGACTTTTCTCATTTAGAAATTACAAAATATTAGTTTTTACTGTCATCCTTAAATAGCCAGTATATTCTAATTATCTTTGTATTAAAGCAAACTGAAAATTCATTTACAGGATGCATTTTGTATGCATATATAATCCATATGCTGCACAAACAGATCTACATGGACAAGCAAACATGTGTCAGTTCTCACCTGGATATTATGATGCATGTCAGCATGTGGTGGACATGTTCATGTTAATATAATGCCTACTGAGTCAGAAGACAAGTGTACCATATGATTGATACACTAAAGAGTAAATGGAAAGGTAAATTTGTGCGTTATCACCAAGGAACCCATCCAATACGTCAAAGCACAAAAAGTTAGCATTATAGAATAGGTTCTTAATCATAACTAAAAGCAAAAACAGTATCATTGCGACTAAATATATGGGGAAAGCAACTGGCTAATGCCAAAAGTGAAATGATAATAAAAAAGAATGTACTTATGGAGAATATATAGACAATGATTATAAGCGATTTATCATAGCTAACAAAAAGAACATTAAGTTTTCAAAATTATAAATGTAAAGGCATCTATAAGTCATGTGAACATTCAATGTGATTTTATTAGCTGAAAGAATATGGATATTTAAAATATAAGTTATATCAAATTATCAACTCACAAACACATGAAACAAACTATTATTTCTAGCTTTCTTCAAATCCTTCCGCTTCCTCTCTCCATGATTTTTTTTCTCTCTTGCAATGAGTCTTGTTAGAGAAGTTATTCTCATAGATTAGTTAGATTAGAAAAGTGATAGGTAGTTAAAGAATCATTAAAGAAGGAAAGTTTGAATATTAGAGATTAGAGATGCATTCCAAGATTTTTTGGAAATATTACATAAAACCTCTTAAAATCCATGTATCATATGTAAAGATTTTTTATTTTGGTAATTACATATCACCAATATCGAATCAAATCCCCAAAGGTATTTTAAAGAAAAAGAAGAGAAAAAAGGAAGAATCTAACCATTTCTGATCATGCTCACACCATTAACGTACACCAAACCATCAAAAATTGACCAACAATAATAATGTAAAAATGTATGCTAATTGATATAAGGGAAAAGTCTTGCTGCATCACCCTCCGGTGCAGCAAGTGCGCACCGGCTGCATGGATTGGCCACCCGCGCGTGCGGTGGCCCAATGGGCCTTGCCGCGCACCGCACGCATGTCAGCACGCGCAGACGGTCAATCCGCATGGCTGATGCGCGCTTGCTGCATCGAAGGGCGGTGCAACAAGTCTTTTCCTTGATAGAAGACTGAAGTGCAGATATAGGCCCAAAAATGGTCTTCTATAACACCATGTGATTCTCCCTTTTTTTTGGGGGGGGGGGGGGGGGGGGTAACGTAGAAGACTCTTACTTAAATGCATCTCAAGTAGAGGCATTCTGATACATCAGTGAAAACAAAATCTCTTGGAGCCCTAGGCAATACATCCAGCAAAGAGAATGCACAATTCCCCATGTGATCTGCGCAATGAAGGATGCAAATGTTATTCTTCATTTCCATGGAAGGTCGTCTTTGAGGTATGCTCTCACATGAATGCATTGATTGCAGAACCAAAGAAAATCAGTATTCTTCAAAAAAGCTTGCCATGCAAATTGCCAATGGTGTGCCATCTTCTCTAATTCCCATAACTTATTAATTAATACATGTCTACCATGGTCCACTTTGCCTGGAATCATAATAGCCAATGAGGGTATATCTTAGACTTCCTGGGTTGACTTCTTGCTTTCTTCCATACAAATTTGTGGCATATGGTAGGGGCTTGAATGTACAACTTTTCTTCTGGAGTAAATACCAAGGAATAACTTCTGGTGTTGGCTGAGGTTAGATTCATTTCTTCCATTAGTCAGTTTTTCCTCCTTTAGTAATAATAGGTACTCCTAGGGTTCTTTTTGTGATAAGTCTGCTTTAGGGATTTATTTTGTAACCTATAGGTGCCCTGTGAAGCAACAAGTAAGGGATCAAGCATGGTCTCTTTCTATAGTGATAAATTTGTATCTTAAGGACTCCACAACAAATACCAATCAACTGAGAAGTGATGTCAGTATCAGGATCAAACTCTGAAATTTTTGTGACACCACATAGGCTCACAGCCACTTTTGTAGTTTATGAAGACATCCATTTTTTTGGTTCAGACAAGATAGGAAGTGATAAAAAGGGGAAAGGAAAAGAAAGAAAATAGAAGGAAACAAAAGACAGAAATAGAGAAAAAAGAGACAGAATAGTGAAACATGGCCAGTGCTACATCTGTCCAATCCACCAAATCTATCAACCGGCCATTAGTACTTTCGATCTTTTAATCATAATTGTGGGTCAGAAAGAGTATGCAACATTCCTTTTATGTTAGACCAAGTTGGAGGATAAAAGGAGATCAAGAATAGGTGTTGAAACAGTTTTTGATGAGGTAAATCACGGTCCTTCCTGCTTTTTTCTTTTCACCCTATTTCTTCTCTTTCAGAAGATCACTCTTCGAACCAAAGCTCATGGAGTTGTCTACAAACCATGGTTCACTTGAAGTGTGGTGAATGTACACTAAGGGACCATACCACAGCATCCAAAAATAAAAGAGCTTATGAGTCATATACAGAAAGGCTTAAAATATTGTGTGTCATGCACATGCCAATCAAGGACTGACTTGCTGCACAATCTGTGACATACCATGATGATACTCAGCATGAATTAGCATGAAATGATGCATAAGTCAACAAAAAAATATTTGCAACTTGCATCCTAGAATAACCTGAGTAATTCAAGTTTTTTAGACGTGGACCAACTTTGACAACTTTATAACATGTTCTTAAAAGATAGGCATAATGCTTAACTATGCTATACAAACTTATCAAATATAAATCATATAAGAAAATTCTAAAAATATAAGATGAAGATGATGACGGCGATAGAATTTTTTGCAAAGAAGGGCCACTTATATACTTTTTTTTTGCAGAAATAGCCCATATTGAACTTTGCTGTACCATTATGCACCTGCCCTCAAATGAACATAAACATTTGACTTATAGATACACATTATAGTAATTGGTGCACATATGAGACTTTTTATATTGACAGGAAGATAAGGGCAACAATGGACCAGTAAAGTCCATGAAATTTTTGAAAAATGACATGTTTTTGAAAAAATGATATGAAACGGATATTCCTAGCAAAATTGCCTGATGATGATGATCACTATGACAGTGACAATGATGACAAAAAAACAATGTCAACGATGTAGCAGCAGCAGCAACAACAACAAAGAGGCTGTTTGAGAAGTTTCGGCATAGGTTTACCATCCTTTAACCTTGTAAAGCTATTTGTTAACCTGTAACATAGACAAGGTATGACATAGTTGGGCGCTTGATACTCTGGTATTCGTCAAAGCCTATAGAAGGAAAAAAAAATCCACTAGCTCAGCCATCCCTCAGGAACACCATAAACTGGTGGTCAAGTTCTTTTTACCAGACATGAACTACTTTAAAAGGTCTATGTGCTCCTCTAGAAGAGTTGTCTTAAGGTTCTCCTCTAATGACCAGTTTTAATCATCTTTTGGTAATAATTCTCATATAGCATCACAATCTTTCAAGTTGATCAATAGTGGAAAGTAGAAGGATTTTTTAACATTGTTGGAATGCACTCCCCTTTATTGTAAGTTGTTAGAACTACGGCAATAGGTTTTTAGATCCAAGCTCCAAAATTCAAGCTATAGGCATAAAAAGACCAGAAACAAGCCCTGACCTCAAGCCTTCTCCGAATTGTTGAGATTATCTTCATAAATCCTCAATATCCATCTCCTGGAGAAGTTGCAAATAATTCTTATCCCACAGATGAACTTATGGAGTTGCCTGGATAATTTCTTCAAACTCAAATCCCTAATTATCATAACCAGTATCATTCTACTAGGAAGTAAATGAGAAAGAAATAAACTTAAAGTGCTGTCTTAAGATGTTCGATTGTGTCTGATTGTGTATGATTCCCTAGAAGTAAACTGATATTATATTGTATAATTATCATCTTCCAGAAAGGGCTATTGCTCCTTGAAATGGTAAAGGGCTTGAGCTGACGAGCACAATGACGCAAGTTCGAGTCTCTTTTAATTGGGTGAGCTGAGTAATGGTCTTTAACTGGCTAATGTGAGCTTCCTTGCAAATCACCAGAGACCAAAGAAATAATCTATATCCACTGGAAGTACCCATTAATGAATAAGGCCGCCTTCCAGTTGCCATGAGCCAAGCGTTGGTCACATGCTGCTCAATTTTTCACCTTCAAGACTTCTTCATGATTTGAGTACAAGAACTAAACACTAATAAAAGAGCAATAACTCATCACCTCCTCCCCCATCTTCTGGGCTTGACCTGCGAAGTTTTTGGCTTTTCTTGAAGCAGATAACAAATTAGCCAGCTGATGGAGGCGGGTGGGCAATTTAGCTATTTAACTATTTAGGCATACATGGAACTCAACGAACGCCAGAAAAGAGGGGGAAACAAAGAATGACGAAATCCACGATTTCGGGCAAAAAGTTAGAACAAAAGGAAAGAGAAAGGAGGGAAATTTCAAGAGCCCTACCTTCCCTCTCATCTTGTGAGGAGAAATGGGGATGAAGAAGAGGTCCGCCTGATCCGGATCATCGGTGCGGAACCGGCTCTCCCGGATGTTCTGAAAGAAGTACCCTTCGCTCGCGTACTTCCCCGTAAGCTTCCTCGGCGTCTGGTAGTAGGTATTGGGATCCCCGTCCGGGTATATAAAGACCTTAAATTTCCTTTCCATCTCGGCGTAGTTCTTCCAAAAGACCTCCGGCAAGTGGTAGATCGACGCCGACGAATGGAGATCGGAGGATTCTCCGGCGCCGGGATCCCCACTGACGGCGACTCCGGAGGAGGGTCTAGAGGAAGAAGAGAGGTGCGAAGGGTACTGGGGGGCAGAGCGGAGCGATCGGAAGGAGAGGAAGGAGAAGGTGATGAGGGTTAGGGCGGCGAACGTGAGGAGAGCACGCTGGAGAGAGCAAGCGGTGAGGGAGGGAGGCTTTCCGGCCATGCTCGACGGAAAATTTCGTCGGAGAGGTTTTCCGGCAGGGGGGAGCGGCCGGAGCGAGGGTGGAGAGCCGAGAAAGGCTGGGGAGTGTGATGGCTTCTGGGAAGGGGAAGGGAGGGCTGATGGATGCGCTATCGAATCCATTCCCTACGACCGTCCGCACGAACTATTTCTAGGGTAACAAAAGGCTGTACGGATAATATTATAGGTACTCGTTTAACTTGGTTTAATTTACCATAGATCTGATCACATTACTTATTTAATAAAATCATTAAGTTTATATTTAAATCTTTCCCCATCTAACAAATATATAAAGTTTAGTATACAACATAACACGCTATCCGGCCATCCCTAAGTAGAAGGATGATGATAACAACATTTATCTAAACTAATCAGGAAAATATCAGTTAATGAGTTAATGGATGGTAAGATTACCATTATTTGATTATATCAGAATAGCTACTGTACAATATAACATAAGAATTAGCATCATTCATCTTCAAAATTATTTTAGCAATACAATTTGCATTTAATCTTCACCGTAGCAAAAGAAAAAAAAAAAGATTAACAATGATATTATCTATAAATAATTTTTTATGTAGTGTTCACTAATTTTACCGATGACGATCGCCTATAACATTCATCATTTTACTTGTTGATGCATCTTGTACGAGATTGAACTATAGAAATGTTGTCATACCTCAATGTGATTGGTTTAATAAAAAAAAAAAATTACATTGTAGAATATAGATGGATCAGGCTTTCTTATTCAATCATCTAATATGGATTCATGGAATAGTACTGGTAATTAACTACTAGACCAACTTATCAACAAATGTGTACATTCAAACAATATATTTAAGTGCAAAATGTTGTGTCATATATTTCTCACTTTGCTTGATCACTTTCAACTTTGTTGTTTTTATGTGAACTCATTACATAAGGCTTTGCTGACTAAATTATATAGGTTTTAGTTTTTTATAGGGAGAGAAAGAGAAAGAGATAATGGAGAGAGATCCATTGATATATTACCAAAGACTAAATTTTAGGATGCACTGCAATTAGGGAGTACTGACAAGACAAGCCTAGTTCACTGTTTTGTAAAGTTGTTTTAAAACAATAATTAAACCAATAGACATTTTAAGGAGATAGATAAGAGAGAAGCTTCAATGCAGAAGACATCTTGTAAGCTATCCTCTATCTAAAATTCATGAAATCTTGCAGCATGATTATTATCATTGCCTTAACTATTAAATGACATGTAAGGTTGCAAGCATTTTTACAGCAGCAATTGCTTGTACTAAAAAGCATTAAAGAATTTTACTATGTCCAAATAGGCAATGCTTCAAGTTCAAGACATTGTTAAAGCTGTGGACTCGTTGTCTAGGAGCTTTGGTTAAGAACAGTTCTCAAGCTTAATCGATAAATTGTGGAGCTTTTTAATCTTCCTACCAACTTTATGAAAGTTGTACACATCTGGTGCACAATCCTCAGGCCTTATTAGACCCGAGCATACTATAAGAGATAAGGATATAACTTATGATCATGTACATTGCCCATTTCTTAAAGTTTTTGTCTTTGTTAAGGTATATCAACAAGCCCATCTTGAGTCCAACTAGCATCCAACCTCTTATTGTGAGGGTTCCGTGGAACCTAACTTGGTTTGGAGGAGGATATATTGATTTTGGAAATGGTTCCCTGAACACAACAGAAAAGGAGAAATTTAAAAGACAACCTTTTTATTTTCTAGAAAGAAATTAAATGTGTTGATGATTGGCTCCTTAATTCCAAAGGATTCAAATTATAAAATAAAATCCTGGTTGACTCCTCTTGTTTGCAAAATAATCTTGAAGTAGATCTCATTTTCTAAAGAGAATAATGATTAAATATATGCAAGAAAAGGGAACATTTGAAAACCAAGAGGACTAGACACATTAACATTTCAGTAAATAGTAGAATACAAATAGGAGTTGCTAGAATTTATCGAGCTAGAACATGACATGGATTTACCATTAGTATAATCTTGCTCTCTATTGCCCAAATGAACTTCAATTAGAATTAATCCAATCGCTTTAATCTGTCTCTACCTTTTTTCTGCACTTATTTAGTTCTATATGAATTGGTTCTTCTTAATTTTAAACTTTTTTATAAATAGAACTTAATATGATATATATTATAATCTAGAGTGAAGAAATTAATAAAAGGGTTAAAAATGTAAGAAGAAATAATAGATCACATCATCTTTTGAGGGATGTTCATGAGCTAGTCCCTGAGTTCTCTGTCCAACCACATACTTCTCAAGTCTTTTTTATCAAAACGATCATAGAAAATAAGTGGGAACCAGATTAATGTAATATTGGGATAAAATCTTTAAAATATCTTAAATTGATAGATAAATATTTAAGAATCGATGATATCAAATTTCATAAAAAAAGGGCACAAGTATGAATGGATGAAGCAAATATCTGATATAATAAATTAAAATAATGACATAATTAAAGTGATAAAACATATTTTCTTAGAAAAATTGGTTGGTACATGTACTAGGACATATATTTGTTAATAAATTTTGCACAAAATTCAGACACAATTAAATATTTTTGCTATTTAAAAAAAATCTACGTGCCATAATTTTTTTTTCTTTTGTTTGATAAATAGTAATTCAAGGAAATAATGTTGTTAATTTCTATCATAGTGACAATATATAGCTCTTGAAATAATCGATATTTTTATTAATAGATATCACCTATCTTTGCCAATTTGGACAAATAATGACCATAATGTGAATTATAATAATAAATAAGCAAAAGGAGAAGAGACCTTTAATTTGAGGATAAGGTGTTAATGAAGATGTGTCCTGGAAGAGCTTGCCATGTCTGTCTTTATTCATGCTATGAAGCAAAAGTTGGTCATTGGAATGGAGAAGAAAAATGACAGCCTTCTGGTTCTGCTGGAAGAATAACATGATGAAGGATCGATTACCACCAACAGAATTGGCTTCTCTAGTGCCAGGGATGACCTAGATGTTGACCACCCTTGGTGTTAGAAATCCAAAAAAAAAAAAAAAAAAGCTAAGTCCTGTCATACAGAGCATGCTAGGAAGCATGGATGGTTATTACCATCACTTGAAGCTCAGAAATGACAGCTTCTTCATATTATTTTTGCAAGCTTCCATATTGCATACTGTTTTCATTGTTTGTTGGCTTGTCTAAATAATTTTTTTTAGAGACTAAAAAGATTGTGTATGTTTAAAATTATATATTGTATATAAATATATTTGTATAAGTAAAAAAATATATAACTTAAAAAGATCTTTTTGTTGCTTATAATCGATAAGATATGGCATTAAGAAGCGAGCTGTAGTTTTCAAAATTTTTGAGTGGACTACCATCCCTTGTGGTCCTGAAAAGGTCTACCACTGAGCAGAGGGCACATTCATGATTAAAAGATTCTGGGGTAAGTTTTAAGCCTGGTGCATTTGCTTCTGAACCTGAAAGAGTTTTCATATTTAACTTAGAAAGCTAGTAACAAAGTCAGTGCAACAAAAGATTATGGTGTAATAGTCCAGCAACAGAAGAATTAAAAGCTTGTTAACGGACAGATGTATCCTAACATTAAGAGGGTCAAAACACCTAGGACAGCAATAGCCAAATCCATATTTCATGCATTTCCTAGCTCCTAAATTGCAAGTGTTTCCCATTTCATACAGTGTACGTCCCTGGGAGAAGTAGGAATAGAAACCAAGAAAATACCATAGTGAAAAAGAGCTAATAAGAAATTGTTGTGTTTTTATAATGCACCATAAGAAATTATGAAAAAATAACACTTCACAAAAATTAATATCTTCATTTTACCTCTCCTCCATTGAAACTATTATCATTTGGTTTGATCCCCAATTTATAAACATAGGGTCCAAAGGAACTCTTATAAGAAAAATGCATCTGGCTATTGAATGATCAAAGGATGGCTCAATGTATGTAGCTAGCAACTCTTACTCTTGAAAAGTCATCATAAAAGATTAAAGGATTGGTGATGCATTTGGACCAAGAACATGAATAATAGGGGAATTTTTTTTTTGTTTGACTGTAATGTCAGAGGAGGCAAGCTCCCCAGTCTATTTATTGATTAAGGTATCTGCAAGACGAGAAGAAAGAACGTACAAAAGCAGTAATCAATGTCTTCTAAAGAAGGATTGAAAGGTACTATGAGCTTTCCCTGCCTCTCCCAAGGAAATACAACCCTAAGAGTCAAAAAAATAAAAGAATCTTCTAGGAGATGGCAAAGAGAGATGGAACTTGATATAAAAATTCTAGCATTTCTCTCCTTCCATAAGTGTCACAATGCCGCAATTATTAGCTGGTTCTAAGCCAATCTCCAAGGATATACAACCCCAACCGCAGCTAATTTTAGAGAATCATCTAGACCTTTTTTTTCTAGAAGTATATAATTCAGTGAATGTTGCAGACTATATACTAATTTTTGGCATATATAAGAGAAGAAATTATGCATGCAGCTCAGGAGCATGGGTACTTTTGGTGTTCTTGCAGTTAAATTCCCTGGCTTTCAAAGGATCCATTTGCTCAAACTGTTTCATTTTGAGTGTAAGATAACAAACCTCACCAAAAAGGATAGCTTGGTATATATGCAAATATAGGCAACAAGGTGGCTTCATTAGAAAGAATGAATTAAATTAAACTTCAAGTATAGATTGTTAGAATTATTTTTATGAATAATGCTCATCGGATGTGTTCAGCCCCATATACATCCTTTCTCTATCATATTAAACTTTTAGAGTTAATTAGTTACTCAATATAGGTTTAATGAGATTATGAGTTCAATTTCCTCTACAATATTAATTTATTTAATTATCTTGGTCAAGCTTGATACATATTTGGACCTTTTTCCTAATAAATTAAGCTTTTAGATTGATCACTCAACATAATGGAGTGTTTTGCAAAATTGTTCTAGTAGATGCACATTTGGAGGAGACCTGGAGGACCGATTCGCATGCAAATAAATTTTATATGATTAATGATTGCAGTTGATTAGTCTCTCGAAGTAATAGCCTAAGAGGGATTCAGGAAAACTCATAGTAACTCGCACGCGAAACTATTCCAAAAAAAGTAAAGAAGAAAAATCGCTGAGACTAAGAAGCCTGGTAGGGCTTGCTCTCCTTCAATAAAGTTACTAGTAGATTATAGGGGATATACCTGGCACGAGGGAAAGATCAAAGTGCTGAAGGGATCGCTCTGCCTGGCGGATGTGCCCTACATGATCAAGCCTCGAGCCCACGGATCTACAGCCAAGTATCCGCTGACCTGGATAATGATCATCTTGAATCCTGGACTTGTGGTTACTGAAAGATCTGCAAGAACCATACAAGGGCTAATAAGAAAAGAGAAAATCAGAATAAAGGTAAAGAGATGAAGAAGAAGTGGAGAAGAAGGTGGGGTCGGCCGAGGATCCTTGGATGTCTAGAGGTGGGCACTGGACCGTGCCTGGCACAACACGGCCCAGGCTCATCGTGCTGCTTCAATTGCCGTGCCATGCCTGGCATGGCTCAGTAACAAACGGGCCGTGCCAGGCATGGCACATTAAAAAAATTCAGGTCAGGCATGGCCCCTAACGGCTATATAGCCGTTTAGGGAGGGGTTTTGACCATTTTACCCCATCCAACAGCCATATAACAGCAATATTAAGGGGTATTTTTGGAAAAAAAATTTAAACTTCTATAAATAGCCCATTCCTCCCTCATTCTCATCACACCATACTAACTCTTCTCTATTACTACTATTTCTCTCTTCAAGCAAGTGCTCTAATAGATTAGCAATTTAATTTTTAGTTTGCAAGTGCTCTAGCAAGTGTTCAAGTGCTATACAAGAGGAGGTTCTTGTTGAGAAGTACAAGAAAAAGGAGGTCACTTCTTGTTGAGAGACTAGAGCATAAAAGGAAGCTCACAAATCTTGGCTCACATCCTCTTCTCAATTCCTTCTTGTGGGTTAGTTTTTATTTTTTTGCATTTATTAATTAAAAATTTTAGATATGACATCTTTTAAAAAAAGTAATTTTAACATGTACCCTTTTTCTGAGGGTGAGAAACTAATCCCCAACCCCAACTCCAAGTTTCCTCTAGAGCCAGTATCAGTGAATGTCAAACATCTTCTCGTAAGAGGACTAGTGATGTTTGGAATGATTTCGATAGAATTATGGTTGATGGAGTCTACAAAACAAAATATAAAAATGTGCAAAACTTTATAGTTGTTCTAGTACTTGGGAACAGGGCATTTAAAAATACATCAAGAGACTCATAGGATGCATGATTTCCGTCAGTAATGTACCCTTAATATAAAAGAGGGATCACTTGTAGGTAATTTTGCATATAACTATAAAAATCAGAGAAAATTACTTATAAGATGGATAGTTCAAGATGAATTACCTTTTAGTTTATCTGAACCTTATAATTTTGAATGATATGTTCAATTAGGCCTACAACCTGCTTATAGAAGAACTAGTAGACGTACATTTAAAAGAGTGGCTATGAAAAACTTTTTAGCAATGAAACAAAGTTTAACTGAAACTCTCTCAAATTTAAATGCTAAAGTTTCTTTAACTAATTTTTGGTCGGCATCTGTAGGTAGTAATTGTTATATTACTATTACTGCTCATTATATTGATAATGATTGGCAACTAAATAAACAAATTCTTGCTTTTCGTGCTTTTGATTTTTGGGACAACAAATTTCAAATGTTATTTATCAAACTACATGCTCATATAATATTAATAATAAAATAATATCTATTATTTTTGATAATGCATCTAATAATAATTCTATTGTTGCATTATTAAATAAGTTTTTGCATCCCATTTTAGATGGACATTTATTTCATATTAGATGTGCATGTCATATATTAAATCTTTATGCTCAATCTGGCATGAAAATAATTTAAAAGATTATTTTAAAAATTAAAAATGTAGTTTCTTTTATTCAAGCTTCAAGGTCAAGACTTCAAGAATTTAAACAATTATGTGTAGATCATGATAAACATTTTAAAAAATTTAAACTTGATGTAATTACTTGTTGGAATAGTACCTATACCATGATACATGATGCATATCCATATAAGAACTTATTAAGTGCTTATATTAATGATCGTGGATTAGAATTTACATTGATTGAAACTGATTGGCATCAAGGTAAAATTTTAGAAAATTTTTTGGTTACTTTTTATGATGCTACAAATGTTTTTTAGGTATTTATTATCCAACTTCTTGTTCATTTTTACAAAAAGCATATGTAATTAGTAAAAAATTTAAAGAATATAGATATCATGAAGTTTTAATGCCTATTATATAATATGGAAACTAAATGGAATGAATATTAGAATATGATATGTCCATTGCATAACTTAGCTACTGTTTTTGATCCTAGAGTTAAATTAAATGGCATAAATTTTTTAATTGATCAATACTATGAAAACATGAATCAAAATCCTGAACCTACTAAAGATAAGATAACATGACTTCTTAATAATATTTATGGTTTATATAATGATAAAATTTATGGATCTAGAATACCTGCTCAAAGTTCTGCTTCTTCTTCTAAATCTCGTTCGTCATCTATTTTTTCATTCATTAGAAGACACGCACATGCTTCATCTTCTTCATCTTTAAGTAATGAATTAGAATTTTATTTACGAAACGATCTTCATTCTTCATATGATGAAGATCATATAGAAAGTCTAGATATATTAGCTTGGTGGAAGAGTGTTAAAAATTAATATCTTGTTATGTCTGCCATTGCACGAGATATTTTATCTGTGCCGATGTTCACAATACCATTGGAATCTGCTTTCAGTGCAGATCGATGTGTTCTGAACGAAAAGAGAAGTAGGATGACTGGTGAAACTGTTGAGATACTTCTCTACTTCAAAGATTGGTTGGATGCTGAGGCGAGCTTCAAGATAGAGATGGACATGACTTAACCAGTGAAGATGATGATGACACAAATACTACTGATGAGTGAATCATCTCTATTTTTATAATTATATTTTTTTATTTTTTTAATTGTTAAAATGAGTCATTTCTATTTTTTTCTTCTTTCTTATTGTATTCTGGAGGTCAGGCCTAGCCCCCCTCCCTTCATGTACCTTTTTTATTTTAAATTAATAAACTGGTAGGGGTCTATACCAAACCCCTCACCATTAAGGTGGCTTCATATTAATAATTTTGTATTCTTAATAATTTTTTAATTTACTAAAAAAAATATTTTTTATAAAATTTTTTATCAAGACTAGGTCGGCACGGCCCAGGCCCTTATGGGCCATGCCTGGCATGGCACAGCGGGCCGGCACGAGCCCATCATTGGCCATGCCATGCCGGGTCGGCAGAAAATTTTTTTTGAGCCCGACATGGCATGGTTTACTAGACCGTGCCAGGCACAGCCCGTTTCGTGTCGGGCTGTGCTAGCCCATGGGTGGCACAGCCCAGTGCCCACCTCTAGGGCATCCCTAGATGGGGCAAGGCTACGACTAGGGCTCTTGGACGACTGCTTGGAGGGGTGCAAGGGTTGGCTAGGATTTGGGGTGTTTATTGATGGATGGCAAGAAGGCGGCTAGGGTTTAAGGTTAGACGGCTTGAATGCAGGCATGCACATAAGCAAGAACACAAGAACACCAAGGAAAATATGACTCAAAATAACTGATTGATTGTATTGATTGATTGAAAGGTTCGATGCTTTTTTCATACAAGAGGATCTCTTTTATAGAATAAGAGACTTGGGACCCAAGTAAATACAAATATGAAAATAAAAAGAGGCATCCCTTTTCACGAAAGAAAATTTAAAATAATTCTAAAATTGGCACCCACTTTCTTTTTAAAATATGGATTAAGTGGCGCCCTTTGAATTTGAATACATGAAAGAAATTCAAAATTCAGTAATTTGGGATGGCCATATTGGGCATCCTTCACCTGCTTTTTTGGGCTGAATTGAAGGTTGAAATTTCCAAAAGAACTGGGCGGCAATATGGGCATCCTTCACTGCCACAATTCAGGCTGAAAATTTAAATCTGGGCAGCATGCATTTGGGCGTCCCTTCACTGCTTCTATGTGTAGGCCTTGTCTTCTTTCATACTGGTGTCTCCTCTTGTAAGCTAAATAAACTTACTACATGACTCACATTAAAATAAATTGAAATGGACATGATTCAAATTAAAATAAACTGAACTGGACGGGACTCAAATTAAAATAAATCAAACCTAATTTTTTAATTCAAACTTGAATCAAAACTAATTAGATATCCACAGAGGGTTAAGAATCCTCTGCCTGATTCTGGTGCCCGCACCAAGACCACATATTCAAACCTTGGAAGTATCTTCCCAAGTGTAACAGGTTTAGTCCAAAGTTCACATTTAGAAATGAAGAGGTTAATTGAATGTAATGATGCCTAATCACCTTGAGTTGACATCCTTTAGCGTCAATGGATGTGCCGTGAGTTTGCTGAAGAAGCTTTACCTCGGCGCCGAGATCTGCAAGAAGTTCCAGGGACGGATATTCTGACGGACCCTCTGATGCTCAAGTTAGTGATAAGAATCACAGCCGTAAGCTTGAAGAAGCTCCAGAGAGAGTCAGAAAGAAGATCAAACTCTCTAAGTACTTGAGTGTTCATACCTTGGTCAGGGGTCCCTCTTACCCATTTTATTGATGATTGGGATATGTGTAACTTGTTTCAAAAGCATTGGAATCTCATGATGAACAACGACTTCTTGAATGGAATGTTAGAATTAGTGGGATTTATCCCATCTGAGCTAGGTGATTGGTACTTCACAGTAGATAATCACCTTTTGGGAGTTCATCTGGCCAGAATCATTAGAGCTTCATGATGGATGATGACTTTTTGGGCTTATCAGATTAAAGTCATTAATACTTAATGATGGATTATGACTTCTTGAGCTTATGCCAGAACTGATGGAATTTATCTTATTAGACACACATGAATCAGAGATGAATAGTGGGCCTGGCCTTGTTAGAAGTGAAGGCTTGCTTGGGAAGCTGAAGTTAATCTTGGAAATAAAATAAAATAAGGCCTAGGGCCGCCTAAGAGTTGGGGCCACCTTGGGGCCGCTTAGAACTGGGCCGCCTTGGGGCCGCCTATGAGTTGGGGCCACCTTAAGGCCGCTTATGAACTGAGGCCGCCTAGAAGTCGGGGCCTCCTTGGGGCCTCTTATGAACCGAGGCCACTTCAGGGACACTTATGAATTGGGGCCACTTAGGAGTCGGAGCCACCTTGGAGCCACTTATAAACTGGGGTCGCCTAGGAGCCGAGGCCGCCTTGGAGGTGCCAGTATCCTAACGACTCCCATCGTTGGGTAATTTGGCCATTAACCCCCACATGGCTTTTACCAGCCACATCATATGCCCCCTCCTCCTGAGTTTTGGCGCTCACGCACGCAACACTTGCCAAGAGAAAGAAGCGTAAACTCTCCTGCTTTTATTGAGCCTTGCGCGCCATAAATTAGCAATGACAGGCATGCACCCCCGAAGAGATAAAGTCTCTTCAAAGTCCTTTCATCATTTAAGGAATGGTTCCAGAAGCGATACAGCCCGTAGGAAGATTGAGGGAAATACCCTTCGATCAACGAAAAAGGTGGAGCATCATTATTGGATTGTTCTTATTTGTGTCCTATCATTGGGTATGGATCGCGTCCCTTAACTGCCATCGAGGCATTGTATCTCGAACGGCAAAGTGTTCGTGGACAACTGGACAGTACCTCCACTCGTTAATCTCCACGTGGCACTGTAGTGGGCAGAACATTCAAAAATTATGTATAAAACTATCCCGCCTATCCTTTCGAGCCTTTCATGCCTCCATTACCTTTCTTGTGTCTTCTTCACCTTTTGAGTCTTGAGCTCTTGTCACTGTCTTTCTTATCTTCAGGTCAGTCCCCTTTACTTTCTTTGCTCTTTTCACCCATGGATTCTGACTCTCGTAGAAAGGGTAGGAGTCTTATGGTCGAACCCTCCAGAGATGAGATCCTCCAAGCACTGTGTCGGGCTCCTGGTGGCATCTCCATCCGCGATCGTCCGGCGACCGTGGCCCAAACATCACCTAGGGCTTCTCTTCTACCACCTAGGGTCTCTTCTCCTTCGCCTCCTAGGGTTTCTCCTCCACCCCCTAGGATTTTCTTTCGATCATCTAGTTGTTCGACATGTCCTCCGGTTATCCTCTCTAAGTCCATAGGTCCGAAGGGGATAGCCTCCATCATGACCATCCAAGACATAAAGAACCTTAGGGCTCAATATGAGATTCTTGATAGTGTCTGCATCGCCACCCCCCCGCTCTGGTAACAAGGTAACCTTCAGCCAGTCTGGTGGGATTACCTTGTATGAAAAATTTTTTAGGAGTGGGCTTCGTCTTCCTCTTCATCCCTTCTTTTTGAACCTCCTAGATAGGTATGACCTTATCCCGGCGTAGCTAACTTCGAATTCCATTCGGATTATCTGCGCCTTTATTGTTCTCTGCTATTTTCATGGCATTCATACTCAAGTTTCTGTATTCTGGGCCTTGTACAAACTCTGTAATCCCAATAAAGCCAGGCGGTGGAGTTTTTCCTTCAGACCCAAAAGAGCTCTTAAGCTTGACCTACCCTCCAAAATCAAGGGATGAAAATCCCAATTTTTCCATGTCCATTTGAATGGGGTGAAGACAGGTTGGGGCGCTCCTGACACCAGCCCTAATAAGAATTCAACCATAAATGAGGAAGACTGAGAGATTTTTGATGCGTTGTTATCATCCGATCTTCCTCCTTGCCGAGAACTACTGTCGGAGGACAACCTTCATGATGCCGGCATAGCACCAGTGGTCAGCACAGCACCGGTGTTGCCAATATTGGCACCCGATGAGTGCCATATCCCTTTAGTCGTCATTCATTTTCATTTTATTCATTCTTTTTTTTACTCCAATCTTTATTTTCTTGTGCAGCAATGAAGTTTCCTCCTGACTTTTTGATGGCGGGCCTCCGAAAGAGAAAAGAAGCTGTCGGTGACACGGTAAGGGCAAAGCTTAAGAAGCCTCGCCAGAAAAAATAGGGCGAGTCATCCCATCCGCCCATGGCTCCTTCTACGGCTCCCGAGGCCACCCCGATGGAAGAGCTGAGAAGAGAGGATCTCCCAACCGAAGTACCAGTAGTCTGGGTTCCTTCTGTTGAAGCTGAGGCGGGACCATCGAGGGAAGAGCCCTCTGCCATAGCCAAACCCAAAGGTGAAGCCATACTAGAGGTGAGGGTTGGGATGCCTCAAATGGTGGAAGTCGAAGATGATGTCCAACCGGCCATCCAACCGATGCCGAAGGAAGGAGGGATGCCCCCTACCGGCGAACTCAGGAGTCGGCCATCCCGGGTGACTGCGATGAACCGTGGTCAGCTGGCGAAGCGTGTGCTAAGGCAGTCCAGCTTCCCAAGCTTTCAAGCTGAGCTTCGTCGTTTGCCCATTGCTGATACTCTTGACACTATCTTCACCGCTGCCCTTCAAGTTTGTTTGTTGACTTTGTTTCCCTTTTATATTGGAATTAATCAGAGTTTTTAATCGATTACTTCGCACAGATGTCCAACGGCCTTTTTGTTCTTCGAGATGTCTGCGTTGGGGCTGCCAAAACTCGAGCGGAATTGGCCGAGGTCCAGGTCCAAGAGAAGAAGGCGGCTAACGACCTCCGAGCCGCTCGGGAGGGGAGCCACTTTCTGAAGGCCTAGGCAGAGGTAGCCGATAGTAAGGCTAGAGTTGCCTATGCCAAACTGGTAGACGCCATGACGAGGCTTAGGCCGACTGAGAAAAGGTTGGAAGATGCCCTCGTCAAGTTGGAACATGCCGAGGAGAGGGCCGACAAGGCCGAGTCCGAAGCCCGGGCTGCTATGGAGAAGCATGCTCTCGCAAAGGCGAACGCTCGAACCTTCTGGGAGAAGAAGACCGCCACCGAGACTCAAGCCCAAGAGGCAATGGAGAAATTGACTGCTGCCAAGGCCAAAGCTCGGGAGGCCATAAAGCAGTGCAAAGGCTCCACTGACTTTACCGTGAAGTTGAATAAAGCGGCCATGGATGCCTTCTCCCATGGCTTCGAGAGGTGTAAAGAGAGGATCTCGCGGATCTTCAAAGTAAACGATCTTGAATGCCTTCTACCTGAGGATGAAGAGGGGGATCCGAAGAGCAGTGACTCCGAAGATGGGCCAGGTCCTTTCGAACCTTAGAGTTTATTTCTTTTCTCTTTTTCAAACACTTTGTAATCCGAATAATGTCGGTCTTTTGTATGACACTGTCATAAGATTAATGAAAGGAATATTTTGTTCAAGCATAATGAACTTATCTTTTTGTAGCACCTTAGTCTTTGGCGATCATATCTTAGCTTTAGCCTCCAGAATCGATAAGATGCACCTTCAGTCTCTTGAGTATATTTGGAAAGTCGGCAATTTGATGCACTTCATAGGAACATTTAGGTGTGCCTTAGTCTCTCAGGCTTTTTCTGAAGTGTTCCTTGAATGCTAATGGCAGCCATCACCCCAGGGGTTTCTCAGTGCTGGCCCGGGAGTTGACTTGGGGCTGCCAAGACCATAGGACTTAAACCGCCTTGAGGGTTTCTCGGTGCCGATCTAAGGGTGTCCTTATGATCATGGGGTCGCTGAGATCCTTTTAAAAACTACCATGGGGTTTCTCGGTGCCAGCCCGAGAGATTGACTCGGGGCCACCGAGACCATAGGACTTGAACCACTTTAGGGGTTTCTCAGTTCCGACCCAGGGGTGTCCTTATGATCATGGGGCCGCTGTGGTCCTTTAGAAAACTACCACGAGGGATTTTTGATGCCGGTCTAGGAGTTTGACTAGGGGCCACTAAGACCATAGGACTTGAACCGCTTCGAGGGTTTCTCAGTGCTGGCCCAGGGGTATCATTATGATCATGGGCCATCGAGGTCCTTTTGAAAACTACCACGGGGGTTTCTCGGTATCGGTTTGGGAGTTTGACTCGGGGCCACCGAGACCATAGGACTTGAACCATCTCGGGGTTTCTCGATGCTGGCCTGAGGGTGTCCTTATGATCACGGGGCCACCAAGGTTCCTTTTGAAAACTACCATGAGGGTTTCTCATTGTCGGCCCGGGAGTTTGACTTAGTGCCATCGAGACCATAGGACTTGAACCGCCTCGGAAGTTTCTTGGTGCCGGTCTGGGGGTATCCTTATTATCACGGGACCGTTAAGGTCCTTTTAAAAACTACCATGGAAGTTTCTTGGTGCTAGCTCAGGAGTTTGACTCGGGGCTGCCGAGACCATAGGACTTAAACCGCCTTAGGGGTTTCTTGGTGCTGGCCCGAGAGTGTCCTTATGATCATGGGGCCATTGAGATCCTTTTGAAAACTACCATGGAGGTTTCTTAGTGCCAAACCGGGAGTTTAACTTGGGGCCACCGAGACCATAGGACTTGAACCGCCTTAGGAGTTTCTCGGTGCTGGCCCGTGGGTGTCCTTATATCACGGAGCTGCTGAGATCCTTTTGAAAACTACCATGGAGGTTTCTCGATGCTGGCTTGGGAGTTTAACTCGGGGTCGTCGAGACCATAGGACTTGAACTGCCTTGGGGGTTTCTCAGTGCTGGTTCGGGGGTGTCCTTATGATCATGAGTCGTCGATGTCCTTTTGAAAACTACCATAGGGGTTTCTCAGTGCTGGTCCGGGAGTTGACTCAGGGCTGTCGAGATCATAGGACTTGAACCATCTCGGGGGTTTCTCAGTGCTAGGTCGGGGGTGTCTTTATGATTACGGGGCTGCCGAGGTCCTTTTGACATTTTTCAAACTAAATAGAAGGATGAAATTGAAAATTTTTCTTATATTCATTGGCTAAGTATACTCACTATTGATAATATCGACGACGGTTGTCCGCATTCCAAGTATGCAAGATTGTCCGCCTGTCGAGCTCCTTGAGTCGGTATGCTCCTTGGCAAAGTGCTTCGGTGACTCGATAGGGCCCTCCTAATTTAGAGATAGCTTGCCTCCTTCGGTTGGCTTAGATACCTCGGCCCTTCTAAGGATTAAATCTTCTGAGCGGAACGTTTTGAGGCGGACCTGGGCATTCTAATATTTTGCCGCTCGCTAGCGAAAGATAGTCATCTTGAGCCGTGCCTGGTCCCGGATCTCATTGATGAAGTCGAGGTTGGTCTTTAGTTGATCAGGGTTGTCTTCTTCATTATAGGATTCCACCCGGGGGCTTGAAAGACCAATCTCCATCAGGATGACCGCTTCAGATCCGAAGACAAGACTGAAAGGATTTTCCCCTGTGGGGATCCTTGGAGTAGTATGATACGCCCACAATATACTAGGGAGTTCCTCCATCCATTTTCCTTTGAACTCATCCAGTCGGATTCTAGGTCCCCGAAAGATGGTCTGATTCATGACTTCTACTTCTCTATTGGTTTATGGATGCTCGATAGAAGTGAAATGATGACGATACCTAACTCAGTGCAAAAAGCCTTGAATGTAGCATTATTGAATTGTTGACCATTATCGGTGATGATAGCATAAGGTAGGCCAAATCGGCAGATAATAGATTTTGAGAAAATGTCCTCACCTTGCTTTCGGTGATTTTGGCTAATGCCTCAACTTCAACCTATTTGGTGAAGTAGTTGATGACGATAAGTAAGAACCTCTATTGACCTAAAGCTAGGGGGAATGATCCAAGGATATCTATTCCCCATTGGGAGAAGGATCACAGAGCGGAGAGTGGACTCAGCTAAGAGGCTGGCTATCGATGGACATTGGAATACCGCTGGTAGCTGTCGCACTTTTGGACTAGCTCAGCAGCATCCTTTTGCATAGTAAGCCAATAGTACCCCTGGCAGAGAGCCTTATGAGCCAGCGATCTGCCCCTCAGGTGGTTTCCACAAATGCCCTTATGGATCTCCCTGAGAATATAGTTGGCGTCTGCAGGACCGACGCATTTGAGAAGGGGATAAAAGAAAGACTTCTTGTATAACTGCCCATTCAACAATACAAACTTAGGGGACCTCTACTTGAGTAGCCTGGCTTCTACATGATCAGTGGGAAGAGTACCGTCAATGAAATAATGGATGTAAGCATCCATCTAGGTAGGCTACTGTGCGATTGGTAGAACCTCTTTCACTATGTCAATACTCGGGAGCTCCAGGTGCTCAACATATGTTCTCCCTAATGTGTTATCTGCCGATGTAGCTATTCGTGATAAGGTGTCGGCTCTGACGTTTTCATCCCTGGGAATATAACTGATAGTAAAATAAGCTAATGAGGAGGTCAGTGACTTGACCTTATTTAGATATCAAGACATAAGGGGGTCTCGAGCTTCATACTCCCCAGTAATTTGTCCGAATATGAGCTAAGAGTCTGTGAAGACCCTAAGGTGCTTTACTTCGAACTCCCATGTGAGCTTAATTTTGGCCAATAAGGCCTCATACTCGACTTGATTATTTGTAGCTTTAAAGAGAAATCAGAGAGCGTACTCCAATACTACGCCCTCCGGATTTGCAAGGATAAGATTAGCTCTACTTCCTTGAGAGTTGGAGGCACCATCGACATGGAAGATCCTGGCCTCCACCGCATCTTCATCAGCATCTGAACATGTTATTGGGAAGTCCTTGGGTTGCTCTTTCGTCCAGGTGCATTCCACTAGAAAGTCTGCCAGCACCTGAGACTTCAAGGCAGATCGGAATTGAAATGAAAGATCGAACTCTCCTAATTTGATTGCTCATTTAGCCAGCCAACCTAAAGTGTCAAGACAAGCCAGAATGGCTCTAAGAGGCTGATCCGTGAGTGCCACAATCGGATGGACTTGAAAGTATGGCCTGAGACGCTGAGTGGAGATGATTAGAGCAAAAAATAATTTTTTTGGTTCTGGAGTACCTGACCTCCGCATCATGTAGCACTTTGCTGGTGTAGTAGATGGGCTTCTGTACTACATTAGGGTCAAAGCGTACGAAAACAAAGCTCACTGCCTTCGGGGAAGTTGTAAGATAAAGGAAGAGTCTTTTCCTTTCTCTTGGCTTTGATATCAGTGGTGGTATGGACAAAAATTCCTTTAGCTCATCGAAGGCTTTCTGATAGCTTTTCATTCATTTGAAATCGTTCGCCTTACGTAGGGCTTTAAAGAAGGGCAGACATCTCTCAGCTGACCTTGATAGAAAATGGCTCAGAGTGGTCACCCTTTTGATGAGCCACTATACCTCTTTCTTATTAAATGGCTGCCTCATGTCGAGAATAGCGTGTATCTTCTCTGAATTTACTTCAATCCTCCACTAGGTCACCAAAAGGCCTAGGAATTTTCTGGCGGTGACCTCGAATGCACACTTGTGGGTTGAGCTTCATTTGAGGTGCCAGAGGTTATAAAATGTCTTTTCTAAATTGGTAACATGGTTGATGATGCAGGTGCTCTTAATTAGCATATCATCCACATACACCTCCATGTTGCATCCAATCTGGTCTTTAAAGTCCTTATTCATCAATCTTTGGTAAGTAGTCCTTGCATTCTTCAACCCAAAGGGCATTATTGTATAGCAATAGATACCTTTTCGATGATGAAAGAAGTGTTTTTCTTCATCCGTCAGATCCATCTTTATTTGGTTATACCCAGAGAAGGCATTGATAAAGCTAAGGAGTTCATGGTTAGATGTGGAATCCATCAATTGATTAATCCGCAGCAGTGAAAAGCTGTCTTTAGGACATGCTTTATTGAATCAGTAAAGTCGATGCAAATTCGCCAGCTTTCACTTGCCTTTCGGACCATCACTACATTGGCTACCAATCCGGGTATTATGCTTCTCAGATATGGCCGACAGTAAGTAGCTTGTTGACCTCCTTATCAATAGCCCTCTGCCTCTCGGGAGTGAAGCTTCTCTTCTTTTGGCAGACAGGCCAGTACTTCGGATCAATGTTAAGCTTGTGAGTAATTACCTCCGAAGGGATGCGAGGCATGTCCAAGGCTGACCAAGCGAAAATATCTGAGTTTGCCCGCAAGAAAGTAAGGAGTTAATTCTTTATCTCCAGGGGAAGAAGCTTGCCGATTTGTACAGTTTTCACAGGATCGTCTTCCAGCGAGTAGGATTGCAAGTGCTCGGCTGGCTCTTCCCTTCTTTCAGATTCTTTGGGATCGAGCAGCACTGAGGCCGGTGGGGTCACCGCCTCCAGAGGGCTGAGGGCCATATGATAGCATAATTGCACTGGATTTTGCTCCCCACGCATCTCGCCGATTTCCTCACTGGTAGGAAATCTCACGAGCATACATCTAGTAGATGTCACCACGTCCAAGAGGTTCAAGCCTATCCGATCGAGTATGGCGTTGTAAGACAAGGGTACTCGGACCACCAAAAATCTCATCAGGATGGTGCTCTGGCATGACGGTGATCCTGCCATGACCAGCATGGTAATTTTACCTTCAACTTTCACTGAATCTCTTGTACAACCGATGAGAGGCATTGTCACCGATTGGAAGGAACTGAGAGATAAATTCATCCAAACAAAGACATCGTAAGTAAGGATATCCACTGAGCTCCCACTATCTGCCAGAATTCTTTTTACAAGATGCTTAGCAATCATCATAGAGACGACAACTCTATCATTATTTAGATTGCCCTCCCCCTTGCCACTAATTACCCTTCAGATCTATTCCCTCCTCACCCCTCAATCTTTTAGAAGGTGTAGCCACACCCCAGGAAAACATGCCTATCGTTCGTTCCATCAGAGTATTATCAACATTGGCCTGAGAAGGCGAAGGTCTCATTAGAGCTAGGATAGCCGAAGGTTCTCTTTTTTGGATAAACTTTCCGAGGTAGCTCTACTGGATGAGCTCCTCAATAGTATGCTTCAGATTACAACAATCTTAAGTATCATGACCATAGTTTCTATGAAAGTGGCAATAACGACTTCGGTCGCGAGCGACGTCCATCCTCAATGGGGGAGGACATCGGAGATAGGGCTCTCTTTCAATCTCCATAAAGATATGAGACCTAGGGGCAAGGAGAGGTGTGAGTTCTCTTCTCTAGGGGGCAAAGTTTTGGCGCTGATTATCTGATCGACACAGGGGCTCATGCTTCTTGGGAGGAGGTTCGCTTGGCTTCGCGTGGACCGGTTTCTTGCTGGACCCTCTTTCAGTGTCCCTTTGAGTGAAATCAGCTTTGTTGGCATGAATATATTTCTGCGCACGACTTATAAGCTCAACATAAGAATTGGAAGGCCTTTTGTCTAAAGAATAGGTGAAGCGGAAGGGACAAAGTCCTTGCTTCAGGGCCAGAGTGACCATAGCATCGTCGAGGTGGTAGACCTCAAAGGCTGTCGTCTTGAAACAGGCCACAAAATCCTTCAAAGGTTCTCTATCCTTCTGCTGAACGAAGAACAAACTATTCACTACCCGGAGGATCTTTCGCTATGCATCGAAATGCACTAAGAAAGTTTTTTTCAATTATCTGAAAGAGTAGATGCTGCACGGAAGTAGACAAGAATACCAAGCACGCACAACCTTCCAGAGGGTAGCGGGGAAAGCAATACATAGGAGGGCATCAGTCGTCTTCTAGATTTACATGAGAGCTTTGTAACTCTCTAGGTGGTCAAGTGGATCGATCTATTGTGCCATTATAAGGATCCAGCTGAGGAAGATAGAACATGTGAGAGACATGCTCTTCCATAATCCAGCGAGTGAGGGATGGACGAGTATCATAATCCACCACTGGTTGATTATTGAGCTTCTGGCTAAGCTCTTCCAACCATCGATCCTGCTCCTTCAAGCGCCTTTCCATCTGGCGATTAAGATCCTCGCTCGCTGATTCAGAAGACGAGGAGGGGGAACGATGGCGCTGGTGGTGGCATACCCACCTGGGCTCGTTCTTTCGTCGATGTTTGGAAGAGGGACTACTCGAGCGGCGGATAGGAGACCACGACCTCTTGAAGGTTTCCTGATGGTGATGCCTGGACGGAGCATGACAGTGGTGATGCTCCTCCAGAGAGGGTCTTCTGTAGGTGGATTGTTGACTGGCCGAGATGGCTATTGCAAGCGGTATGGGATGCCCAGGTAGCTATCGAATAGCCGTCAATTATTGCCCTTGCAACTCACGGACTACCTATTCGCATAAATTAATCTGCAAGTGTACAGAATCGTAACAAGTAGTAAAGTATTTTTAGAAAAGGATGTCAAACCCACAGAGATTAATTATGTTATTGAATACTAAAATTCACTAAATTTATTACTATTTGGAGAATCAAATATAAACGAAAAAAATTATTTAATCTAAAAATTATCAAAGCATAAAAATTTAAACGTGTAAAAATATGCGCGATTTATTTCACCTAACAAATCCCACATAATTTATTCTTCTTAATTATTAAATTCTAATAATCTCATGTTTATGATTCTTTAATTATTCAATATCTTCTCTCGAACCATATCAAAAATATCTTCAACTAATAACTCCATATCTTTATGTAAATTTAATTAATTGAAGACTCGTTACGTACTTTGAATTTTCTAAAAATCACATTAATCGTGGTAAAGTATCTCTACTTTCGCTCAACTAATGGTGTTTAATTCTAAATCCAAAATAACAAATCACCTCGGTCTTATTGTAATTTAATTGAATAAACAATAAATTGTAAGTATTAATCATAAGAAATAACAAATCACCTCTTGGTCTTATTGCAATTCAATTAATCAAACAATAAATTGTAAACATTAAGCATAAGAATTAAACACTCAATCATGGAAATATTAAAAATAAAATAACTAATAAAATAAATTATGCGTTCCTTGATAGATTACATCAAGGCTCTAGAAAAAGAAATTAGTTCATAATAAAAGCAAAAAAAAATTAAAGAAACTTTTGTTTTTCATGGGAAGCAATTGATGAACGTGCAGCTTCAGATCCTCTCCCATTGAAAAACTCTAAAAGTCTCCAAGTCTCCTGTTCTTCTCTATACGCTATAAGACCCACTGCTTTTTTATAGTTGGAAAGTCGTTGTCTATACCGTATTGAATATGATAAATTCTAAACATCCTTATCTAGAAAAATACGGCATTTGATTGTTAAAGACGCGTGGAAATGCTTAGGCTTTGTCTTGATCTTTGGAGAGGAAGGAAAGAGTAAAAAGAAGGAAAGGGATGGAAGGAAAAGGAAGGGAAAGAAAGTGTTATTCTTCCTCTTTTGTTTAGAAAGGATGGGAAGGAAAAGAAAGGTAATATCAATAATCTTGTTTGGATGGAGAGGAAAGAAAAGAAGAACAAAAGTTATGTGATAATTATATCCCTTTAGAATAAGAAAATCGAAAGAATAGAAGAATGAAGAATATAAAGGGATATTTTGGTCTTCCAAAAAAGTATGATAACTTTTTTTTTTTCTTTCCTAGCTTACCTTCTAATTTAGGGGTTAACAAATATACGCTAGTTGAGAGAGAAAAAAAATAAGAGAGAATGAGTTACTTACTTTTTTTTTTTCTTTTTTTTTTCTTTTCTTCATTTTTTTCATCCAGAGGAACGGCTGGCTGCAATTTTGAGAACGCACGGAGTCCCGCTTACACCTGGAGTTCATTGGATAATGCCCGCTGGTACCTCTTCAACGCAAGGAGTCGCCGCTGCTAGCTGGAATTCGTTGATGGATGATCATCGCGTCAACATGTGGAGTCCCGCTTACGAGTCCCTCATCTTGTGAAGTCCCGCTGCTGGAGTCCTCTTTCACCGCGTCAACACATGGAGTCCTCACAAGCCAGCTGCTCCTCATTGCATGATGTTCCTTGGCCGTTTCACGTAGAGTCTAATGAAATCACTGCTTGAATTACCGGTTTTGGGGAATCTTTCCACATCACCACGTGAAGTGCCAACGCCTACAGCTCATCACGTGGAGTTTCAAGAAAATGCATGGGATATCTTCTTTCACTGTATTAAATGCTATTGCCATCTAATGCAGTTAAGAAACAAATCATAAATAAGACACCTAAAGAACCTTAAAAAAAATGCTTGATAAAAAAATGTTACTTTATGAATTAATACCTTTGAGGTGATGCTTGATGTTTAGCTTTTATTTTATTCTCTTCTATTTTTTTAAGATAAAATAAAAAATAAATAAATTTAACTCAAAATAGATTAAAAACTAGTTAATGTCGTTATGAAAGTATATGAATTAAATGGTAGAATTTACGCTTATCAAATACCCCCAAACTTACACTTTGCTAGTCCTCGAAAAAAGAAAATAATACAAGCATTCCAAAACAAAATAATAATTGTTCAAATAGAGCCTCAAAGATTTAACACATGCCATGATTTAAAGAAATTATCTTATGCAACTTAAGTACAAAAGTTAATACAAAATTTGGTCTTACCTCATATTCAAGTCTTCCACTCATGAGCATGCATCATTCTCACTTCATTACTCACTTTTCGGATAGTTTTATGCAAATATGTAAATGCAATGGATCTCTAATAAGTGTATGTATCTACTCCATAGGCTTGCTCTTTAAATTAACTCTCCACTAATATAGATAAAAGTTAACACCAAGGATCAATAGGTCTTTATAAGCTTGTAATGTAAGGCTAGGATGATGGCTACAAAGAAAGGGTAAGATGTATCAAAGTAGGAACTTAAATCAATATACCCATGGCATAAAGAGCATAGTAGTCTCACTCATAGTGGCTCATACAAAGCTTTTATCAAGTACCTTTTTTTAATAATAAGAACAGGGTCATAAACATACATCTTCGATCTTGGCTTCCATAAGCGCATGTGAATCATTCAGTGGTTTAACTAACCCAAAGATCCATTCCATGTCTTTCACAATGACTTCTTCAACAAAAGTATCAAAGTGTGTCAATTTCCTGTATTTAATTATGTCAAAAAAGATCAAAACATCTCCATTTGATGAATTAGTACCATCTTCTCTTTTTTTAATTTAATTTAATTTTTTTTAGACAATCTCATCTGCTTCTTGCATCCTATATTTGTATTTTCTCAATTCCAATTGGATGTATATAATGGCTTTGTTGCATCATAAAAGCTGAAAACTTGGTGGATATGCAGTAAGGGAAATATTTGCTTTAAAGAAAGATTTAATGGTACCAATATCCTCTCAGTAATTATTGAAAAGATATGCCATGATGAAGAACTCTTTTGTAGATGCATGAATTATCTTAGATCCAAAGTCATTTGCAATAGGAAACCTCCAGTTGACCTTAGAAAATTTAGAAGTACCTCCTTCTTGAATGTATAGACTCCCATAGAAGCAATATATGGTTTCTTTTCTGACTCAGCTCATGATAACCCCAATATAGTGTCAACTTCCATTGCCTTCACATCTGCTTCTTTTGCTTTTCACTGAATGAACTGACCTTTTCTTTTTACACCCCCAAACTTATTTCTTGCTATGCATTTGGTGTATAGAAAATTTTCAAACTCCTACCTCTCAATTTTTTTTAAAGCTCTTATAACCATGAGGCGGTATCAACTAAGTTCCCTTGAAAGGTAAATATATATGTATCTAAGTTTAAAAGGGTAGGAATCATATGAGTTAAACAAGAAAAATTAAAAAGCCAAAATGTAAATTTTAAAGGCTTAAATGGGTGACTAGAGATATAATGATAAAAGGGTTAGGCTTTTAAGCTCAACCAATCCAAAGATGGCCTATATCCTTTCCTTGGTGAAACTTTACCTAGGATTTCGCCTCAAATAATTCTCAAGCAAGTTATAGAGTAGTCGAGACTATAAACATTTACAAAGTTTTCATAAATATCTAGGCATGCAAACAAATAATGATCGTGATACACATCTAATGAATAAAGAGAAAATCATACTAAGTAAAAACAATTTAAGTATTAATCAATCAACTCAATCACTTAGAATTCTTCCTAAAAATCATAACTTGTTTCAACCATTTTCATCATTGGCTCTGTAAAAAAAATAAATAAACAAACCAAATTTTTTTTATTATTTTATTTTTTTTATTTTTTTATTTTTATTTTTTATTTATTGTTTATTTTTTTTTATTTATTTTATTTAATTTTTTAAATAACCTAAATAAATAAACTAAATATATTTAAAATAAAGAATACGTAACCCATGATATGCAGACTAACATAACACTACAAGAAAAATAAATATTGCGACGCCCAAATGCGTCGCAATTGCGTCGCTAAACATGCTATTGCGATGCAATAGCGACGCAATGACGGCGTCGCTCAGATGTCCGTCGTAATATCCATTTGTCGCAATTGCATCGCAATATTGCGACTCTCTGCGATGCAAAATTGCGTCGCAATATTGCGACGCATCCAAATGCGTCGCTAAATTAAAATTTAAATTATAATATTAAAATTATTATTAAATATTGCGACGCACTCAATTGCATCGCAATATTGCGACGCATTTAGTTGCGTCGCAATATTTAATAATAATATTTTTGATATAATAGCGATGCAATTTGAGTCGCTAAAGAATCACAAATAAAAAAAATTTAAAATATTGCGACGCAAGGTCATTGCGTCACAATATTTATTAAAAATATTTTAGATATAATAGCGACTCAATTTGAGTCGCTAATGCGTCGCTATTTTTTTTTTTAAAATTATTGCGACGCCAGGTCATTGCGTCGTAATATTTAATAATAATATTTTAAAAATATTAGCGATGCAATTATAGTCGCTAATGTGTCACTAAATAAATATTTTTTAAAAAAAAAAAATTTAAAAATTAAAACGATTAATATAATTTTGTTACATTTAAATATTGATCGAAATATTCTTCACTCATATTGATCCAAACAATAATCATTCAATTTCCAAAAATAATTCATATATTAAAATTTTGAAGTTTTCATGTACAACATAAAAAAAGAAAAAAAATACATCAAGAATCTGAGCGATCACGTGGAGGCTGTCGAGGCTGGAGACTCTGCGACAAGTGGCTAACCATATCCCGCAAATAATGCATCTCATCTCGCATGTCTGCAATCTCCTGATCCCGGCCTCGCATACGATCCTCGAAATCCTGCTCGACCTCCTGCCGAACCTCCTCTGCAATAGATCTCCGAAGGTC